>CM024758.1:57151026-57328326 GCA_014218235.1 Colocasia esculenta | reverse complement strand
AATTTTATCATAGGTTCTAAACAGCTAATATGTCATATGCTCAATTTTTTAGATTTTTCAGATCTGTAACATATTTATAACAAATAAAATGGATTTCAGGCATTTTTATCACTAAATTCACTTAAACAGATTCCACAGTAAGACAGTCATATCTAACAGAGCCGACACTTGAAGATAGTTACCATATGATTCCACAATAAGACAGTCATGCTTAATATCCCTTTACGGAAATTCTAATAAATAAAAGTATGCACAGAAATTCAACGTCTCTGTATGACATGACCTAATGACTGCACCTAACAACATATAAAATTTACAGCATGCACTGACATTCAGAAGTCCGAAAACATACCTCAGAGATTAAAAACATCAAATTTGTCAAACCTGATGAACTTGGCAGTGCAAGGGTTGCCACCAACAGGGTTAACAGCACACGATGTTACCGTCAACTCAAGAACTTGATGGCACACATGTGGCCGTCAATCTCCTGTCTGTAGAACACATACATGGCACACAAATACAAGAGAATAGGGGGTTCCAGGACACGAGAAAAATTCTGTAAAAATACCTGGGACCTAGAAGGCATGTGTAGGGATGATGTACAAAGGTTACTTGCCTCTGAAAAATTATAGATGAGATTCAATTGTCGAAGATGCTCTCCTCGGCCAAGCCAAGAAGTGCCTTAAATCTCCTCCCGAACCGGTTCTATGTTGATGCTGGTTGCACACCGGAGTCGGGGAAGATCCACCAATGCTAGGAGCACCTCCCAGTCGATGTAGATCGCCAAGAGGACTCCCCAATTACCAGATCGAAGCCTCCCAAGATTGGGTTTCACACAAAGCAGTTCTAGGTTTTTCAAAATAGCCAAAAGACCTAATCCGTCCAGAAGGAGACGTTTTTATAGAACCTAAATGGTCGGGTACACATTAGGGTAGGAATCCTACCGTTGGAAGACAGTTTCCAAAACAAGAACCGAAGGAAACATAGTCGTTTCCAGATCTAAAACTGCACAAATTTTGGGAAATAGACATTCACATTCCTGCCGTTTAGTGGGAATTGGCGTTCATCGATCTGGACGTCGACTCCCTTGTAAACATCGACTCATGTTGACGTCAATTGGCCTCTCGGCCAGAACACAAAAATGACCAAAAATACACATTCACTATATACATATACATGCAATGTAAGGTATAACTTAAACACCATCTATACAATATGAAGAAAACAATATGTACATAAATAAACAAGCATATATATACATGTACAACATTATTTAATTATAATATGTACAGAAATAAATATACGTATTTATACATATACATATACATATATACACATAGCTACATACACATCATCTAAACATCACATGACCAAAATCTAAATAAAAGAGCAAAATTCGAGGGCCTTACAGGGTCAGAAGGCCCTGGGGGCACAACAGCTTCCTCTACTAAAATTTGAGGCCCGGTTGACCCTGCCATTGATTTCACTTGCAGTGATGGCCCAGCTCTAACATTTTCAACTACTGATGGCCCAAATTTCCTCTACAGATGGCCCTGGTGGCCCTGATTCCTCAAAGATGGTTCAGATGGCCCTACTACTTTCTCCACTGAGTCAGAAGGCCCTGATGACCCTGCAATTCCATCTGGTACTGACTAAGTTGGAACAGGAGGGGCTGGAGCTGATAGGTGAACCCTTACAAAATCTGACAAGTCTGTCACCAACTTCTTTAAGCTTTCCAACTCACTTCTCATCTCCTGGAGCTCGGATTTACTTGCTCCAATATTTTTGGCTTTAGTGCTATGGCTGAGAAAATTGGAAGTGACATCTGACTGCAAAGAGCACAAGATCTCTCCTTGAGCATTCAGTCTAGCAATGACTAGCTCCAAATACACATGTATTTTCTTCTTCTTGTATCTGTGGTGTGCCTTTCTGGTGAGCAAGGGAATTCCTGTGGCAACATCCTCATCTGAAGTGTCTTCAAATAATCCTTCTTGAAACTAATCTGTAGGAGCACTAGCAGCTGGCTCCCCCTGAACTTCTGGCTCCCCTTGAGCAGGAGCATCTTCCATTTGAACATTCTCCATTGTAGCTGTCAAATATTCATTATGTTTTGTTAGTGTGTTAATTTCACTTTTAAGTTTGCTTGTGGTTTCTGATTTTCTACTTTGTTATCTTTTCATTTTTAGTTTTTACATCATCGCATAATAGTTCATTTTTTTTTCAGTTTAGAAATTTGTTTTTCTAATTGTTCAATTTCAGATTTTATATCTGAGTTGGTTATTTCAAGGCATGCATAATTTTTCTTAGTTCTTTTTAATAGCTTACAAATGTCTTTATATTTACTGTATAGTTCATTGAAAGCATCTTCTAAACTATCAGAATCAGATTCTTTGTGAGATGTAAAGGATCAGTCAGAAGTTACCTTGTCATCAATGTTTGCCATGAAGGCCAAGTTGGCCTTTTCTTCTTCTTCTTCTTCACTGGAGCTATACTCATTGTCTGAGTCACTCTCATTGTTCCATGCAGCAGCCATGACTTTCTTCTTGTATTTCTTGAATTTCTTCATGTTGTCCCTTTTCTTAAACTCAGTCTTCTTTAGTTTTGGACACTCAGCCTTGAAGTGTCCAGGCTTTTTGCACTCATAGCAAATGGGTTCAGATCTCTTGACTTCTTTACCTTCAGATCTCTTAAATTCTCTACCTTTCTTGAAATACCTTCTTCCTGACTAATATTTCTTCTTAGCTAGAATACATTGCAGTCTTCTAAAGAGAAAGGCTTCTTCATCTTCACTGCTCGCATTACTCTTATCACTTTCTGATTCGCCCTTAGAAGTGTCTTCTGTAGCCTTGAGAGCATTGCTGTGCTTCTTCTTGCAGGAGGACTCTCCCAGCCTTTCCATATTTATCTCATGAGCCATTAAGGACCCAATGAGTTTTTCGAGGGACATTCTTTGGAGATCATTTGCTTCTTCTATTGATGTTACTTTTGGAGTCCATGAGGTTGGTAGAGATCTTAATATCTTTCTTACCATGTCTCCAGTCTCATAAGTCTTTCCTAGCCCAGCAAGTCCATTGGTAATATCTATGAAGTGACTGTACATTTGGGAGATGGACTCTCCGGACTGCATTTGAAACCTCTCATATTGAGCTACCAAAATATCAATTCTTGTTTCCATTACCTTATCAGTTCCTTCATGTGTGAGCCTCAGCTTGTCCCACATCTCTTTGGCTGATTTAAATGCTGATATTCTGTTGAACTCTTTCTTGCTTAGAGAGCAGCATAGTATACTCTTTGCTTTACTATTTTGGGACAGCTTCTTCTTATCTTCATCTGTCCATTTTTCTTTACTGTTGGTTACCTTGAGATCTCCTTCTTCGATTATCGTCCAAAGCTGGAAATCAAGTCCTTGAAGGAAGAACTCCATCCTTGTCTTCCAGTAGTTGTAATCTTCACCATCGAATAGAGGAGCTCTGTTGACGGATTGTCCTTCTGCATGACCTTGAGCTACAATTTATTTTTGCTCTTCTGATCTTGAGATCTATTTATTCAAAGAGACTTGGCCTTGATACCACTTATTGCCCAGATAGCAAGCCCAAAGGGGGGGGGTGAATGGATTGCTAAAAAATTCTTTTAGAATAATCCTATAAAAAAAATACTTTGAAAAAAGACACTGAGTTCGATAGTTAGAGTTAGTGTAAAGAAAGCATAAAGAAATCAATCACACAGACAACAAGAATTTTATCTTGGTTCGAATCTCTTGTCACAAGGAGTCCTACGTATAGTCCCCAAGAAACAACTTGGGATTTCACTAAACAAGGGCACAGCCCCCCTTAAAAACACTTACAGATCCAACCGCAGCTGGCCTTCTCTTCTCTACCTGAAGAGGAACTAAACCACCTGATGCAACAAGTCTTCCTTCTTACTGAAGGGAACAATCAACCACTCAACAGCAGGTCTTCTCTTCACAACCGTAGATAAACACTCAAGATGAATGAGTAGAGAGTGGATGGCCCCTAGACCAAGCTTATACAGACTGCTTGATCTGATGCAATGTCTGAGAGACAATGATAATCAACAAGGAAACTCTCTCTCAGATCTATACAAGCTCTCTAAGGCTAACAGGTTACTGTGGAGAGCTAAGAGTTGAAGATGGTTTGAATGGAAGAGCAAGATCTTCTTTCTTCTAGGTGACTGAGATCTTCAAGATTCTAAGTTTTTGAAAAAAGTCTATGTTCATAGAGTCACCAGTCTTCTATTTATCTTCTTTGAAATAATTTGACCGTTGAGGTATCCGTTGTCTCACATCTTCATGCACGTTGGAGTGTCTGGTCCAAAGTATGGAGCAAGAGAACCTGCAGCCATTAATGCTGGAATAGACACTTACACAAAGGAAGATTGTCTGAATCTTTTTCTTGCTTCTGTCAGGTTGACAATTCCAATTTTGCAACGTGTGTTTCTACCAGAAACTCCGAACATAATAAATGCTGAAGCATAGACAACATATCTTTGTATAAACTGTCAGTCAATGTTAGTAGTCGTGCTATGTGAAGATATACTAAAAGAAAAGAATTGCCATTCTGTCATCATGCAAAGCGTTACTTTATGTGACATAAGTGAGGTAAGTAAAGATATATCGTGCAGAGATTTTGTACCATCACAATAAATGTTAGAGAGCACAGAATACAACATAATTCGCAGGAAGACTTGAAATCCATAGAGATTTAAAAATATATTTGATTGTCATGTGGAATGTATTTTAAGAATGTCCAAAAAAATTTAAATAAGAATATTCAACAACTGTCCAAAACATAATCGTTATTAAAAGAAAGTTGATGTTTGGAGACAATCTGTGTACAGAGAGAGTCGATGTTCATATGAAATTGATGTTATAATCATAATTCATGTGACAATGTAATCCATGTATGAATGTAATGAAATCGATGTTCTGTACAAAGCCATTGTTTAACTGAAGTCATTGTTGTACTAAAATCGATGTTTAAACGAAATTGTTGTTGAACTGAAATTGATGTGCAGATGAAATCGTTGTTTCAAACGAAGTTTTTGTTCAAGTAACATCATTATTTCTTATGAAATCGATGTTCTACCGAAATTTATGTTTAAGTGAAGTCGTTGTTTCAAATGAAGTCGTTGTTTCTTATGAAATCGATGTTCTGACGAAATCGATGTTTAACTGAAATCATTGTAGAAACGAAGTCGTTATTTCATATGAAGTCGATGTTTCTTATAAAATTGATGTTCTACTGAAATCGATGTTTAAGTGAAATCGTTGTAGAAACGAAGTCATTGTTTCATATGAAGTCGATGTTCTACCGAAATCGATGTTTAAGTGAAATCGTTGTAGAAACGAAGTCGTTGTTTCATATGAAGTCGATGTGCTACCAAAATCGATGTTTAACTGAAATGAAGTAGATGTAGCAACGAAATCGATGTTTTACTTATGAAGTCGATGTAGAACCGAAATCGATGTTCTTCTAAAGAAGTCGTTGTTTAAGTGAAACCGTAATCGTTGTGAGCTATTGTATGGAAGTCGATGTATACTAAGATAGAAACATATGCATTGAATTTTACAGAATAGTGAGTGTAGACAACTTATTAGTTTTATTTGATTTGGTGCCTGTAGATGAACTTCAGAAAATGATGTTAGATAATAATTTCAGGGTTTTGTTAATCACCAAAAATATATATAATAAATAACAAATAAATGATATATGGAGATGGACTGATCATCAACATCAACCTACTTCTAAACTCTTAGAAGCTTTGTTCGCAATCCTCGGACCATACAAACTAGACTTTCTAGCACTGCCTTCACCTTAGATGGATCCACAACTATACCATCTCCCAAAATCACATGACCAAGGAAATGAACTTCTTTCATCCAGAAGTCACACTTACTATGCTTGGCAAACAATTTATTTTCTCACAACACCTCTAGCACAGTCTTCAAATGCTCAAGGTGAGATATTTCATCAGAAGAATATACCAGTACATAGTCTATGAAGACAACCACAAAACTATCTAGATAAGGCCTAAAAACCCGATTCATCAAATCCATAAATGTTGTTGGGGCATTAGTCAGGCGAAAAGGCAATACCAAAAACTCGTAATGACCATATCACGTCTGAAAAGCCGTTTTGGACGTATCATCGGTCTTTATCTGGAGTTGATGATAACCGAGTGAAGAACTATCTTAGAAAATACCAAAGCTCCCTAAAACTAATCAAATAGGTCATCAATACGGGGTAAAGGATACTTGTTCTTGATTGTCACTTGATTAAGCTTCTGATAATCAATGCATAGCCTCATTGAATAAAATGCCCATGGCTGTCATGTCTCCAAGGCCGGTCGCGACACTGTCGCAATGCCCTGAGTCGTCGCGATTATGTCACGGCACCCATGCCCACCGCGACAGTCGAAGCTTGTCGCAGTCGCCGCATGCATCAAGACACCATCGTGACCCTCAGGTCGATCGTGTTCTCAGACAGTGGGGGCCCCAATACAGTCCACCCAGGGATTGCCCCAAAAACCACCAAAACACACCATTCGGGGGAGGGGAGCATGGGATACTCTAATAAAGCATGTAAACAAGCCAAACCACCCTCAACCCCACAGATCATGTATTAAACAAGAAGTTCTACGCTCAGGAAACCTCTCCACGAACGGAGCAAGGATCTCTCACTCTAAACCCCAAACACGACAGTGAAACAAGGATCACAGTGGGGAGGGGAGCATGTTAGAACGAGAGGAAGAAGAAAAGTCCCTACCTCAAGGAGTAGAGACAACCCATTGGGGCCTTCACGTAGGAATGGCTGCCACCTCCTCACTCCAAGCACCACACGGACGTCGCCTACACGAACGGGGTGTCACCACTCCGCCAAGAATGCCACAAAACCACCGGAGGAGACAAGAAGGCTCAAAGGAGGAAGGACGATGAAGAAGAAGGGGAGGGGGAAATGGGGCGCCCATCTCAGTTTTGAACCGACGGCCCTAGAAACACGACGGGTCAAGGCGGCAAGACAAGAACCTTGTCGCGGTGGCCTCAGAGGTCGCAACATCAAGTCACGACCAACCCCAAGTCACCACCCCAAAAGTGGTCAAACCAAAGATCAGTCAAACCAGAACGCGATGGCCTGCCAGGTCACGTCAACCCTGCACGTGCCCTCACACCCGACAAGGTCGTTCTGACAGAAAGCACAAGCATCAAAACGGTCAGAAATGATGTTGCGTCGCCTCCAGATGCAGCGACCAAAACACGTAGCCCACCTCCATCGCCACCATAATGCGATGGGGAAGGGTGTCGCGATAAGAACCATGTCACGACCTACCCTGCTGTCGCGACCAGTAGGTCCATCGCGACCCCGAGGATGGGGCCAAGGACCAAGAGAGCCAAATCTTACATCCTTCCCCCCTTAAGAGATTTTATCCTCGGAATCGAAGAAACTCGATTCCGAAAAAGAAAGTCTGTAAGATGAAAACGACAAACCAGTCAATCAAACAAGTATGGAAACTGCTCTCTCATTTTGTCCTCACACTCCCAAACAACCTTGACGAGTGGAATTTGCCTCTTGCTCAACTGGTGCACTTTGCGGTCCACAACTCTGACCAGGTATTCGGGCACTGACAAATCTGGTGCAACCTCAATCTGCGAGCAGTCCAACATATGTGACGGGTCTACAATGTACCTCCTCAGCTGCAAAATGTGAAAAACACTGTGCACTACTACCAACTCTGCTAGAAGACTCAACTTGTACGTGACCTCTCCGATCCTCTCCAAGATGGGAAAAGGCCCAATATACCTTGGACTAAGCTTTCCCCTCTTACCAAATCTCAAAACACCCTTGGTCGGCGAGACCCGTGAGAACACAAGGTCACCTGCCTCGAACTGCAACGACCTTCTGCGAACATATGCATAACTCTTCTGCTTGCTGTGTGCTACCTACAGTCTCTGCCTAACTAAACTAACTGTATCTGCATACTGTTGTACCTTCTCTGGCCCCAAGAGATGCCTCTCACCCACCTCAAACCAGTGAAGTGGTTTCTTGCATGGCCGACCATACAAAGCCTCATATGGTGCCATTCCAATACTAGAGTGAGAGTTGTTGTTATACGCAAACTTTACCATTGGAAGGTGCAACTCCCACGTGCCACCCCAGTCCAAACAACACGCTCTCAGCATGTCCTCCAAAGTCTGAATAGTCCTCTCTGACTGACCATCTGTCTGCGGGTGGTATGTCGAGCTCAACCTCAACTCTGTGCCAAGGGCCCTCTGCAAACTGTGCCAAAACCCTGTAGTGAACCTCGGATCTCTGTCAGAAACAATAGAAACTGGGGTTCCATGCAATGAAACAACTTGATCCACGTATAGTTTGGCAAACCGGTCTACTGACCAAGACATCCTGATCGGAAGGAAGTGCACTGACTTTGTCAACCTATCCACAATCACCCAATGCCCTAATGCCTCTGCGGAGAATGTGGTAAGCCAACCAAAAAGTCCATGGTGATGTCGTCCCACTTCCACTTAGAAATGGGCAATGACTGCAGCTCACCACTAGGACGCTGATGCTCTGCCTTCACCTGCTGATAAGTAAGGCAACAAGCAACAAACTCTGCCATACTCCTCTTCATCCCAGGCCACCAGAAGAACCTCTTCAGGTTATGATACATCTTGGTGGAACCAGGATGAACAACATACCTCGACATGTGAGCCTCTACGAACAACGCCTAGCACGCATCACAAGGAACGTACAATCTACCTCTAAACATGACCTCATTGTCCTCATCTAACTCAACCTCTAGCATTTGCAAAACGTTGGCTAACTCTGTATCTGCCTACTGTGCCTCCATCCCCGACGGCACACAGATGGACGAACTGACAAACTAGTCATCATAGCACGCTCTCTTTGCCTCGAAGGACAGAAATCTCTCTGAGTAAGGTCCTCAAACACCCTCCACTCCCTGACCATCAACGAGCTCAGACGAACTTGTCTGCTCAAGGCATCCTCTACGACGTTAGCCCTTCCCGGGTGATAGGAGAGGGTAAGATCGTACTCCTTCAAGTACTCCATCCATCTTCACTGCCTCAAGTTCAAATCCTTCTGAGTGAAGATGTACTGCAAACTCTGGTGATCTGTAAAGATCTCAAATGCCTCACCGTACAAGTAGTGCCTCCACAACTTCAGAGCAAACGCCACGGCTGCCAACTCTAAGTCGTGGGTAGGGTAGTTCTCTTCATGCTTCTTCAACTGCCTAATAGCATAGGCGACGACCCCACCATGTTGAATTAGCACGGCACCCAAACCTGACCTCGAAGCATCGGTGTATACCACAAAACCTCCGCTGCTTGATGGTAAGACCAACACTGGTGCTGAAGTCAACCTCTCCTTTAGCTCTTGAAAACTCCGCTCGTAGTCCTCCATCCAAATGAATTTGGTCTTGAGTATGGTCAATCTGGTCAACGGCTCTGCTATCTTGGAAAAGTCTTGGATGAACCTCCTGTAGTAGCTTGCCAAGCCCAGAAAGCTACGAACCTCTGACACTATAGTGGGCTGCTCTCAAGACATCACTGCCTCCACCTTGGCAAGTGATAATTGCAAAACGTTTCGTGTTAAATTTCATACATATAATTGATTTTAGATATCAGTTGTCTATAAATAATGTGTATTTTGATTTTAATTCTCATGTTATTCATGTTTAGGTTTTTGAACATGTTAGTCGATATTAAGGTTAGAATACACATGTAAATTTTCATTTAATAAATCAATGATTTCTTGTTAGATTGACTAATCATGTCCATCTTCTTTTCATAAGTACATTTTGGAAAAATAAAAGACCTTTGTAAATAATATTGTATATAAATAATATTTTTAGTTTGTTAGTAGTAGATAGACATCATTTTGTAAATAAATAAGATATTTTTACCCCACTCAATTTCATTAAATAAAATTTTCTTTAATACCACACCCAATCCCATTCTCCTATATCACCACTTTTTAACTCTTTTCTATTTGTTTTGACTCATCATGCAGAGGAGAAGCTTCTAGAAGCAACTGGAGGCGGTGCTACACCGATTCGGTGGCAAAACTACAACGATTTGTGCGATGGCCATATCGATTTGGGATGCCAAACCACAACGACTTGGAGTGGCCACAACGATTTGAGGCAGAGTTGCGCTGTGTAGATCTGGGCAGGCGCAGGGCGTGTGAGCTCTACTGATGCAGAGCAGCGCCTGGAGGCGGGCCCGTGCGCCGACGATAGAGGCGGTGCGCGTCGGATCTGGGAGCGCATGCAAGATGGTGTGTGGTGCGTGTGAGGCTGGGCGGTGCTGGCCGGATGCTATGCAGGCGGTGCGCTGCTGCGAAGGTGTGCGACGGTGCTGGCGACTGGGTGCGATGGCCCATGCATGGTAGTGAGGCGGCGTGCGGTGCGCAGTAGGAAGCGGAGGCGGCCAGATGGTGTGCCGTGCGTGGCAGGCATGAGCAGCGGAGGCCAGCTGCGATGGAAGAGCCCATGCGGATCTGCTGATCGGATTGGGCTGGGGCGCGACGCTGGGCGGTTTGGTGGCATGCAGAGGCCGAGCGAGATCCTGCTGCGCTGGCGATCCTGGTGCAGAAGGTATGTGCAGGTGATAGCGCTGAGGGGCTTGCCAGGCCATCCGGGCATGTGTCGATCTGGTACGTGCCGATCTCGTACGTGGCGGAGCTAGGAAGAGGTGAAGGCGGGAAGAGGTGCAGAGCAGAGGCGGCAGGAACCCTATAAAAGGACCCCAAGGTCCTCTTGCCAAAGGGTTGGAATTTTTAGAATTTTTAGGTTTTATTTCTGTTCTTCGAGATCCAGTCAGACTTTTAGGAGTTTATTTCTTCTGTTCAGAACCTGGGCTTCGCCATTTTCAAGTTCTTTTGATTTTAGCTTTCTGCCAGTTCTTCTGTAATTTTCCTTTCCAGCAGAGTAGAGAAGGAGATGGGTCGTTTCTTTTAGTTCTTTTCTGTTCTTTCACAGACGAGGGGTTGGCCAGTGAGAGTTTTGAGATTTTTCTTTGCCATTTCGTTCTGTATTTTTCCTTTCAGATGCAGGAGAGGGAGACGGCTTCTCCTTTATGAATTGTTCTTCTATTTCTACTGCGTTTAGTGCGATCAATCCATTTACTCTGTCCATTGCTTTTGTTCTACCTTCTTCATTTCTTCTGTGCTGTGAATTCACTCCAATAGCAATTTTCTCTATCTTCTATATTGTAGAGATCGACGGGTGAGATCAGTATTGTTCATCATTTTTTTTTATATAGTTCTTGCTGGGAGGAGCCGACCTAGTGCATTTAGTTTCCATTTTATTTCTCTGTGTTTTCTTCTTCTGTGCTGTGAGAAGAACGATTACGGGCAATTTTCTTTAGTGTGTTGATTTCTTCATTTCTTCTGTCAATTGTGTCTTCCATTTTTGTCGTGTTTGATGAGATGGATCCATTGTGTCTTCTTCCTTTCTTCTGCATTTGGTGGCGGCTGGCAGTTGGAGCATTTGAAGAATCTCAATGTTGTCTACAGTAGAGAAGGCACACAGCAACCAGGACTTCCTTTTCTTGGTTAGTTTCAGATTTGTTCGGCGTCTGGGAGTAGCAAAAAGCTGCTGAGAGATAGAGAATTTGGTGCTTCTTCAGTATGTTCTTTCTTCTATGAGATTTCTACTTCATTGGTGTTATTCTTCTTCCATCTGGACAGATCAGGAGTTTGGCATTGCGGTTTTAGATTTCTTCTATTTTTCTTGCTAAAGCTTAAGAGATTGTGAAGGAGATGACCGTGCTTGTATTTGTTGTTTTGAAGTCTATGGCATCGTACCGTTCCTTTTTATTCTTCATTCCTCGAGCTGTGAGGGTACAGTAACCTGAACTTCTCATAGTTCATATTGTTCTCCGTGGAAAGAATGTTTAATTTGATATGTCACCAGGAGTTCTTAGTTCAATTTTAACACATTGATAATTGAAGTCTTGTTAGTGCTTATTTGATTAGTATCATAATAAATTTATGTTTCTTAATTTTCTGTTCGATCTTTGAGTTGTGAGGAATTTGATTGGTGCAATTTACAGAATTAATTCTCGTGCAATGTTATCTCAATGTTATTATGTCCATTAGAGAGGTTTCAAGTCAACGTAGTTTAAGTCAAATTCTATTTAGCCTCTCCGTAGATATGACCTGTTCTCACCATTTTGCTAGTTCATTTTTGCTATTTTAATTTGTGAGATAGTTTAGAGGAAGTGCACATATTGACTTGAGCGAGGAACTCTGGACAACGAAAATGCACAGTCAACAATGTCGCGCGTCCAGCAGGGTCCACTATCACACCAGAACCTGGGATCATGTGTCTAAGAAAGTGCAACTCCCTCAACCAAAATTTGCACTTGTCGAAGTTGGCATAAGGTTGGTGACTCCTCAACGTCTCCAACACGATCCTCAGATGCTCCTCGTGCTCCTCCTCAGAAGCCGAGTAGACCAAAATGTCATCTACAAAGATGACCACAAACCTGTCCATGTACTCATTGAACACTCTCTGCATCAGATCCATGAAAGCTGCTGGTGCGTTCGTAAGCCCAAACGACATCACGACGAACTCAAAGTGAACGTACCTCGTACGAAAAGCTATCATGCCAATATCTGACTGTCTGATCCTCAACTGGTAGTACCCTGATCTCAAGTCAATCTTCAAAAACCTGTGGCTAACTGCAACTGATCAAACAAATCATTGATCTTGGGCAGTGGATATTTGTTCTTCGCTGTGTCTTGGTTCAACTGCCTGTAATCGATGCACAACCTCAAGCTACCATCCTTCTTCCTCATGAATAACACGGGCACTCCCCACGGAGAATGGCTCGAATGAATAAAACCCTACTCAAGCAACTCAAGTAACTAGCACTTCAACTCGTGAAACTCAGTAGGAGCCATCCGGTACGGTGCCCTAGACAAAGGTATCATCCCCGGCAAAAGCTCAATGGAGAAGTCTACTTCCCGCTCAAGCGGTAAGCCAAGTAGATCGTCCAAAAAAATGTCGAAAAACTCACACACAACAGGTACATCAGAAACTGACAACCTGCTAGGCTCAGATGTACAAACAGAAGCAAGGTACGCTACACAACCATCGCGGATCAAACATCAAGCTCTACAAAAAGAAATAAAAGGTCGACGGGTAGACTGGATACCTCGGAAGCAGAGAACAGGAACTCCAGGTATCTCAAACTACACGGTCTTCCACTAACAATCCACCATAGCTGAGTGAGCCTCCAACCAGTCCATGCCAAGGATGACGTCAAAGTCACGAAGCTGCAATGCATACAACCTAGCCGGCAACTGGTGTCCCTGGACCTCAACTATGACACCCTCAAGATAGCCAAAGAATGCATGTAATCACCGGATGGAAGATCAATCATCACATCACACTACCTCTCAGGGGTGTGACAAACGAGCAACTCGTAAAACTCCTCGGAAGCAAAGCAAAGAGAAGCACTGGGATCAACCAGAACACGAGCAACTCTACCAAGGATAGGCAAAGTACCTACGACTAGGTTCAATGCCTTGGCCTCCTCCCTGGTAAGAGCTATCATACGACCACGCCCACGTTGCAGCCCCAGCTGGGGCTGCTGCTGCTGCGGCAACTGCTGGTGCTGTGGAAACTGCTGCTGGTTCGGCTGAAACTGATGAGGCGGCTGGTACTGCTGGAATTGCTAAGGCTGCTACTGGTACTGCCCCTGCTACTGCTACCGGGGTGGCTGCTTCTATGGAAGGTACTGGTACTGCGGCAACTGCTGAGTAAACTGTAACTACATGGGTTGCTGCTGCTGCTGGACCTGCCCCATCGGGCAATCCCTCCTATAGTGGCCTGGTAAACTGCAAGTGTAACAGATCACCTCCTACCTGCCCTGCATGGCTTCCTGCTAGATCAACTGCTCTGCAAACCTCAACTGGTGCTTCTGCTGTCGACTCCGCCCACCCCCGCGAGTGGTCATCTGCCTAAACCTCGAGCGCAAGCCGGAGCGGCCTGAACCCGAAGAAGAGGAAGAAGTCGCACTACCATGGCTACAAGTGGGACGCTGGTACGGAGTGGTCCTAGAGGAAGCTCCTCCCTGCTGCTGCTGCTAGGTCTGCTAGGCCTCTCTCTCCAAGGCGGTGGCCTTAACCACTGCCACTCCCAAAGTGGCATACATGTGAGCAGTCATGCCCCACCGCAAATCTGGCCTCAGTCCTGCAATGAACCTCTCTGCACAAGCCTTCTCACTGCTAGCCACATGGGGAACATGCCTCATCAACTGGAAAAACCTCTGATGATACTGTGCAACTGTCATGTCCCCCTATGTCAGCTCATGAAATTGATCTCGTCTCTCATGTCGAGCATAGTCGGAAAAGTATTCGCCGTGGATGACCTCCAAGAACTACTGCCAAGAAACCTGATCTAATTGCTACCCTGGGAAGTGTGTCTGCCTCTAAACTCTCCACCACTCTTGGGCTAGTCCCTTGAGCTGATACACTACCAATCTCACTTGATCCTCCTCGACGCACTCCATGGTCTCGAATGTATGCTCCAACTCACGAGTCCAACTCTCAGCCATATCTGGGTCATAGTCGCCGAAGAACGTCGGTGGTCGAATACACAAAACCCTCTCCAAGAGGGTAGTCCTGTCCTCAGTCACTGTCATCCTCACCCTACCAACTCGGGTACTCCCAGTACCCGACGCCTATTGAACTATCGACTGCACTACCGGTGGGTCTGCCTGATGCTCTGGAACCACTGGGGGAGGTACCGATGGCTGTCCTCCCGCTGCTACCTACCCAGGCTACCATGCCCCCTGGAACATGGTCTTGAAAAACTACTTGGCCATGGGGAACAAAGCCTCGTACTGAGGTGGTAGGGGCTGGTACCACTGCTGCTGCTGCTCACCCTGTGTTGCTACTACTGCGGGCTCCTGTGGCTGTACTACATACTCCTCTGTTGACACATCCTCCTGAACCTGACCTAGTGCTGGCATATATGACTCACCCTACTGCTCCATCAGCTCTCTGGTCTGCCTACATCTGCGCGGAGCCATATCCTACACAGCACACAACCAACAAAGTTAATGACACTAACTTGGGTGGCTAGCAGTGTACTTGCACCTCTGTTGGGACTTCCTGTTGCATTTTAAATCCACTACAAGTCTTGTTAGACTCTCGCTCTGATACCAACTATAACAACCTCGAGAACTCGTCGCTCGACCCCAGTCGAGGACCTGATTTTTGCGATCGCCGCCCACGGATCTAGGGACCCAGAAGGGCTATAACACAAGTCTAACAGAATATGTAAAGGAAATAAACGTCAACTACTGAACTAAGAGCACACACGGAAGTAAAGAGGAAAAGAGTGAGACCGCTGCATAATGCTCTAGATACAGTCCCAACACATAAGTACAAGTAAGCAAAGGGAAGAACAAGGCCCTTAGGGCATACCCCGAGGGTTAAGTACAACTGAAAGAAAGGGGAGTCCACTGCTAGCTATGGGGACTACGACAACTTCCGTGTCTACTCTGCCCGACACGCACCCTGCTGTTCTGGGAAGTCTCACCTACAAAAAGGAGGGATGAGCTTTACAAAAGCAGCTCAGTAGGGACTACCAATCTTTTACTGGCTCTAACAAGCAGTAAAGAATATATATATATAATATATTATATATATATAATATAATATGAAGTAAATGATAGCATTTATATATTCTAACCTACACAGAGAAAGTGCGAAAGTAAAACTACTAACTAGCGACGGTACGGAAAGGACAATGCTGTCAGAAACTCCATATAACCTGCACGTCATGACCACCACTCGACTGGTACACAGATAGAGGGAACCCTACCTGAACAAGCGACACTACAAAAACTGCTACCACTAGTCACCCGGTGAGGACGTCCCTGACGTCTTACCCTCGACCACAATCTTGACAGCCACGTCTCATCAAGTAGAGTCGAGGAACACAAGTAACCACAACAGTAACCGTCATAGTCTGGTCGGACTACGGTCCCACGCTTGGCCTCTCTAGTGGTTTCGAGGCCACAAAGAGTGAGGCAGTGAAAGAAGAACTAGCTGGCCTCCGCCGGAAAGAACTCCGAACGCCCTCGACGTCCCAGACTAACTACAAGAGCTCTACAATTTACTCGACGTCGCTATCCTAACCACCGTTTTCCCCTCCACTCTAGAGTCTGTGACTCGAACACGCCCATCGCCTAGAGCACTCCCTCAACGAGCGCACGGGGATGGGGGTCCCAGGTAAACGGTAACAACCTCTCATGGGACAAGCCCTCAGGTGCCGAGCATCGGGCAAACGACTAGTGTAGGACCGTACTAGGAACTAGCACTGGTGCAATGGGTACAGAAAGAACCAAGAATGGTGAAGACTCAATGAGAAACGGACTTCGCATGAACTTACATGAATTTGTTACTGTCGCGATGCCGATGGCTATCGTGACTTCGTCGCGACACCAAGGCTGGTCGCGACACTGTCGCAATGCCCTGAGCCGTCGCGATGATGTCGTGGAACCCATGCCCGACGTGACAACCGAAGCTGTAGTGGTCGGCGCATGAGTCGCAACCCATTGCGACCCTCAGGCCGTTCGTGATCTCAGACGTGGGGGTCCCGGTACAGTCCACCCAGGGATCACCCAAAACCAACCAACACACACCATCGAGGGAGGGGAGCTTGGGAGACTCTAGTAATGCAAGTAAACAGCCAAACCACCCTCAACCCCACGGATCATGCATTAAACAAGAAGTTCTCTACACTCAAGGAAACCTCTCCACGATCAGAACATGGATCTCTCACCCTAAACCCCAAACACGACAGTGAAACTAGATCACAAGTGGGGGAGCATACTAGAATGCGAGGAAGATGATAAGTCCCTACCTCATGGAGTAGAGCCAACCCATTGGAGCCTTCACGTAGGAATGGCCACCACCTCCTCTCTCCAAGCACCACACGGACGTTGCCTACACGAAGGGGGCATCACCTCTCCGCAAAGAATGCCACAAAACCACCGGAGGAGACAAGAAGCCTCAGAGGAGGAGGAAGGAAGAAGAAGGAGGAAAGAAGAAGAGGAGGGGGAAATGGGGGGCCTGCCTCAGTTTTGTACCGACGGCCCCAGAAACATGACGAGTCGGGGTGGTGTGACAAGAACCTTGTCGTGATGGCCTTAGAGGTCATAACAGCATGTCGCGACCGACCCCCAGGTCGCGACCCCGAAAGCAGTGGAACCAAGGACCGGTCAAACCATAACGTGACGGCATGCTAGGTTGTGTCAACGCTATACACACCCTGGCACCCGACAAGGCCGTTCTGATAAAAAGGACAAGCGTCAGAATGGTCAGAAACGAAGTCGCATCGCCTCTAGATGCAGTGACCAAAACGCGTCGCCCACCTCCATCGGCACCATAACACGACGGGAAAGGGTGTTGGGACAAGAACCATGTTGCGACCGGCCCTGTTGTCGTGATACTGTCGTGACCAGCAGGTCCGTCGCGACCCTGAGGATGGGGTCAAGGCCCAAGAGAGCCGGATCATACATTCAAATAGAAGGCAAAAGATGTATGAGCCACCTGACAAAATATTTCACGAGTCTAGTCATCTGCCTTGCATTTAATGTCTGCAGGTTCACGTCTACTCTTAGTCAACATCTTGGACCTCCTGTTGGCATCCTTGAAGTGCGCGCACCATCTAGAACTCTTCGTCCTTCCAAGTAGCTAGTAGGCACAAGAGGAAGCGTTAGAGTCAAGGAAGGTAAGAAGTAGAAGAAGAGAACCAAGAAACTCCATGGCCATCTGTCAGTGGATCGGTTCCAAGCTACTCCATAAAAAGGAGAAGCAAAGAAAAACAAGTATAGAGTGGACCTGAAGATCATTTAAGAGTGTACATCCACTGAGCATGCAACTCCATACACACTCAAGCAAGAAAGGGAGCTCGAGCCTATTCAAGCTGAAGCATTCAATCTGTCTTCCTTCTTCCTCATTCTCTCCTCTGTGTGTCTTTATGTATTTGAGAGAGAGAGAGTTGGGGGTTTAGCCTAGGAGAGTCTTGTCCTGTACAACTCTTCCTCTTAGGCTCAGTCTCAGATCAAGCTTTCATTATTATCTTGATCTTGATCTAGGGCTTCAGGTCCTAGCTTATGTGTTCAAAGTGTCCCTCTTTGGTTGGAAGAGAATGCTTGCAGTGCAAGTGTTCCCCTTGTGTTAAGGGGAAAATCCGCACTGGGGTTTGTACTAGCGGTTGGTGTAATCACGGATTTGTATCCCTTTTTGAAGTTGATTGTGAAAGTGTAGGGATTAAGAACTGACCGTGATCGCCACCAACGCAGTCGCCTCTTGATGTTCAGGTGGAGGACTGACTACCTTGGAAAGGAAGGATGAAGAGGAAGGCATACCTAATAACGCAACAGAGGAGGCGTCGCTATGCTTTGATGTGAATGCGACGTAGGCAACGACGCCTTCTTGATCGCGACACAGTGGTCGTCGCCTTCTTCTTCAGTGGATGGAGACTTGGGTTCTTCGTCTTCTTGCTCCTCACCGGCCGAGGGCAAGAGCCTCACTCACCTGCTCTGCCTTTAAACACCTGCCAAAGTGGTTTAAACAAACAACACCCATTAGACCTCGTGTGTAGAAGATTTATTCAATGAAAAGCATGAAATCATGACTATTATGGAGGGAACTCACGAGATTGGGCTTTTAACCCCTGTGGGTGTTAAGAATAGGTGTGTGTGTCGTGATCTAATGCTAAACTAGAAAGAAAACGAAGCTATGCATGCATGAAATCAAAGAAATAAAGGGAAGAAGGGAGAAGAATGTGTAGCCGATGGGAAAACGCCATGGAGGCTCTTGCTGATCGTCTGGAGGAAACTCTCTTCGTGGAAGATGAAGTTCTCTTTGCTCAGCAAAAAGAATCCGGCCTGCCCAAAAGATGCAGAGATGAGGTACTTATGGGTGATTATTTCCAACTCGGTCTGAGAGAATAATGGGCAAGAGTCCGACTCTGGGTAAGTATGGCTTTGCAAGGGCTATTGGAACTCAGAAAGGGACATGTTAGGAAGGTCTGCTCTGAATTTGAGAAGATTGGACTTGATTTGGACGTCCAAATGAAGCAATTACCATCAATAGCATGGGTCCAAATTGGCTTCGAATTGAGTTTCCTGTTTAAGGCCCTTAACGCGACGGCCTTGGTGTCGCCTTCTTGAATGCGACGGCTCGATACGTCGCCTTCCTCATATGGAAGGCTGACTTGAGTCATTTTGTGATTTTATGAGGATTAAAATGTGGAATTATTAAGTGACATAGGAGCTGTCGTATTCAGGAGGCGACCTAGGGCCTGTCGCTTTCTGGTCTTTTTCTGCATTTCGGCATGTAATGCGTCCTATCAGCCATGCACAGCCTTCGGGATGAACATCGGACTTATACTCAGAGAGCTTTTAATGAAAGAGATTGATTTGACCAGGAAGAGTTCTCCAGGGCGATGAACTAATGGAAATGATGTCATGATCGGAGAAAGCTAGCTTGACGATGATGAGCCAACGTGGGGCGTCAATGATACGACAAGGGATTTTGCTCGACTTATGGTTCAGAAATGGGTGTCTACAGATTGCCCCTCCTTGATGCCTGCTTTGCAAGGAGTGGAGCGGTGATGGAGCGAAAGTGGCGTGAAATGGCGATGTAGCGGATGAAGCGAATGAGCTGAAAAGCGGGCATCAAGGTAAAGAGACACCCATTCTGAACGAATAAGCAGCGAGAATTATCTGGCTGACCTCGAACATGGCTGGAACAGTGCGAGGATGGTTCCTATTTAGACGAAGAAAATCAAAGAAAAGAATGATCAACCTCCTAATTCAAGGTACCCTGGCTATCTTTAGCGTGCAGGTTTCGTTCATTAGGGGATAGGTGCTGCCCAGCGGTCGATTCGACTCTGGCCTTCGAGCGGGTCACGACTAATGACGGATCGGGGAAAAGGAAATGACTGTTATAATGAATGGGATGAGAGGAATCCTGCATAGGACCATCACTGGTAAACTGGACTGAGCACAGCTCGAGGAAAACTTTCAAATTCGGAGTGGAATTCTTGTCTGGAATGAGGATCTCTGGTTGGGACATCATTGAGAAGCTGACTTTGATGAATCATGATTCGTGAAGCTTAAATCCCTACATGATGCATGCTGGCTAAAGAAAAAGAAATCATAAAACGAATGCAAAGAAAGAGAGAAAATACAATATTCAAGGATAATATTGCTAGACAATATGAGCAAGGTCAAGACACTTCGCATCCCCGACGTGCGATAGAATCCATCGTCCCCGAGTCATATCACCCAACGGCCTATCCACGATTAGCAGTGTGTACTTAGATCATCCTTATTTTTGATGAAGGGGAACTCAGATCCTGGAACACCTGGGAACCACCGGTCCTTAAGTTGATATAATATGTAGATATCATATAGTAATGCGAGGGATTAAGTTGGAGATACTTACTTGACTTACCTGACGGACGTATCTTTTTTGATTTTCTGAATTTCCTGGATTTTTATTGATTTTCCTGCATTTTCTGATTTTTTATGTATTTTCAATAATCAAAGCAATAAGGATAGTCATATTCAATGCACTAACAATGACATCAAAGCATATGTGCAAATATCCTGAACAATCATAGAAGAATAAGCAAGACAAAACAGACTGATCAGAAGGCGACATAGGACCTGTCGCGACCCTTGACTGAAGAAGGCGACACGAGATCTGTCGCCACCTTGAAGGCGACAGGTCGATATTGCGCTTTCTCAGTTTCTCAGCCCGAGCTCAAAGTCTTCAGCATATGATTTGATTTTTGACTCACACTTGGACTCCTATTGCTCTCCACTCAAGGTCCCACTCCCAATGGGTCTCCTCTACCCTTTCCTAGCAGGAATAGGAGTACCATGGCTCTATAATAAGGGGGATGAGAGGCCAAATTCGGAGTTCTCAACTCTCTCTTCTTTTCTTCAAGTCTTGCAAGCTCTCATGGCCATGAAGTGAGCTCCTCTTGATCCCATGGGTGGGGAGGCGGTCTACGAAGTCCGAAGCGTGCTCGGGCGCCCTTTGAAGCTCTCATGAGGATTACGGACGTTCCCAACCACTTGAGCCGGAGCGAGGAAGTGAGAGAGTAAGTTGGTTGGTGTTTTCAATTTTCATGATTTTATGCTCCGAATTTCGTCATTAATTTTGTGTTCTTGTTCTTCCTCTTTTCTCTCTTTTCTTTTTCTTCCCTAGCTCTTCCCCGGCTCTCGCCGCTACTCTAAGCTCACTTGGATTGCCCCGATGATCAAAGCCTTACCCATGTATTCATTAGGTTCTTAAGAGAGTGGGGTTTGGGTGGGGTTTTGATAGCGGCTCACAATTACCACAAAATTTCCTTTGATTGGCATAGTATCACGGCCTTGATAGAATTATGGCACCTACCAACCCATACTTTTATTTTCCCCAAATTTTGAGGCGACCGTCCTTTTATAGGAGGTCGAGGCCTTCCTTGCTCTTCCCGAGACCAAACCCGGGATGAGCAAAACATAAGCTACACGGTAGCCCATTAACCCGAAGTTTATCCTAGGAGAATTCATGACCGATCCGGGGGATGTCTAGACCATAATTAGCCCACAATCATACATCTAGTGCCATTGTCTAAGTGGGTCATATCCAAGTGCAAGGACAAGAGCGTGGACCACCGGAGATCGCAAAGCCGTGGCCATATGCTTATGCGGGGTGGTGCTCTTTCCGTCTGGGGATCACCTCATAGACTATGCTAGCCTTAGTGCGATTAGTGGGGTATGGCGAGGACTTTCACTCTCTCACACCGTCTTGGCGTATCTTTACTCGGGTCTTACCTCGGCTTCCACGGGAGGTTTCCTTTATGGCTCTATGATCCTTCTAGAGTGTTGGTTGGGTGTGAGGATTAAATTCAAACCGGTGGACAACCCCACCACCGATAGTCGATCTCTCGGGTGCCATCCTTTGAACTTTATTGGCGGTGCGGCCAAATTCTCCGACAAGGTTTTATGCAGGACGGAGGACAAGAAACAAGAAGTGCATGGCGCCTTTACTTCAGCACCCTACCAGTGGAGCACTTTGCTTTGGGCATAGCGGCACTTCGTGGAGCGGAGATCCGGCTACCACTCGGACGCAGCTTGGACTTGCAACTGATAGGGAATATGACGACCGTGCTCTACAACCCGCAGCGGTGCTACCTACAGGTCGGGAAGCCAAGGACGAGAGTGCTTCCGCCATCACACTTGCCTCCCGTGAAGAAGCGACGCTTTGGGAACCCGTAGGATGAGCAGGCTGTGCGGAGCGCGCTGGCCTTGTGGAGGGCGTGCGCTACCCATGCACTCCCGCCGAGACTCGACGAGGACCGGAAACGTACCAGGTGTACCTCTTGGAGCATGAGAAGATTCGGTCCATTGAGGGGACCGTGAGCTAGAGAGATAGACTTGATTGTACCTTTTGATGCTTTGATGGGACTTGGGGTGGTGAGATTGATGCTTGATGTAAGGGGAGTGAGATATGTTATTGATGTAAGCATTGGTTTATTGCAATGAGCATTGAATTTTAGGGTTTTTTGTGCACTGGTTTAAGAAGGCGACGCTAGACCTGTCGCTACCAAGAAGGCGACAGGTCAACGGTCGCGACCCGAAAAGTGAAGGCGACATGAGCATCGTCGCCACCTGGGTAGAAGGCGACCAGACCTGTCGCGTTCACAGGTCCCGGACAGTTTGAATTCGGGCCGAGCGCCCTTCTTCTCCTTTCCTTTCTTTCAAACCTTCTTCCTTCCTTCTTTCCCTCTATCCGGCGATTTCCCCTTTCCTTCCGGCTCCCCTTCAACCTTCTCTCTTCTCTCCGTCAAGCCCCCCCCCCCCCTTTCTTCCTCCTCTTCTTTCTCTCCTCCTTCCTTCTTCCTCTCCATTGCGACCGGTGATGGACGGTGACGGCGTGGCAAGGAGGTGAGGGCGGGGCCGCGGCACAAGAAATCCATCCGGCGTCGGCAACCGGGCGAGGGACGTCGACGGTGGCTCCGGAGCTTCCCCTCCGTGCCGATGGAGGATGTCTCCGCGATGATGCCGGCGAGGACGATCCCGTTGGACCCAAGAAGGTAGGGTCTTAAGCCCTAAACCCTATGTTTGGATGAGAGGGGATGCTGAGCACCCCATTAGGGCCTTTTGGCCCAAGGTAAACGGCTGGAAAACGATTGCTTGCCGTTTTCCGGCCAGTCTGTGACGCGACAGGGGGGTGTCGCATTAACCAGACAGTCGCGACGGCCTAAGCGTCGCTTCAGAAGGCGACAGCCTGCTTGTCGCCTTCACAGGAGGAAGGCGACTCCTCTGGTGTCGCCTTCTGAAGGCACAATATACCCGTCGCTACCTTAACAGGGCTGTTCTATTGATCCCTTGCTGATCCTTGTGTTTTTCTGTGATTGTTTTGCAGAGCGAGCTACGGTCCCGGCTATGGTTCCGTTGTTCGGGCGATCTATCAGGGGTTTCCGATTTCCAGAGGACCCGGCTGGAGGAGATAGGGTTCGCCCCTTTCTGAGGTTGGATGAGTTGACGCCGGACGTGGCCGCTCATCTAGGCATTGAAGGAGCGATGGGACCCGGAGTGCCACGCGTTCCTCCTCCCGTGGGTCACATGATCCCCACACTGGAGACGTGGCACGTGTCACCGCCTGAGGGTAGATGCCAGGCGTTGACCGGGGTGACTTATACCAGCTATCAGAGATGGTGGAGAGGCTTCTGGGTTTGAGGTGACGCGGGAGAGATCCTCCCTGGTGCCGAGGATGAGGTTGCAGGCGAGCCTCGGGGTGGCAGACGTGCGCCACCAGACTGGAGAGGGCCAGGTGGAGTACATGGCCCGGTTGACAGCGATGCCAGAGCAGCACTGGCGGAGGAGGAGGAGCGGCAGCGGACCACGACTTGAGGCCGATCCTCGTGATCGGGAAGTTGATCTTGGGTACGCGAGGAGACCCGGTGAGCTGTCGTGTCTGCCTCTACTAGGACCTGACCCAGGTGGGGAGCTATGTGGGGTGCGGCCCTTCTGGCCCCCTTTTTGACAGCCTGGGCACCTCTAGTAGGGAGACAGGGTGGCCGGGTTCTTCCCACTGTTACAGGTATGCTTCTCACCCTTTACCCTTTACTGCTTTTTTCCTGCTTGTCTAATTAACTGTGGTACTGACTTGTATTACTTTTGCAGGTGTGGGCGTACTGCCACCTCCCTTCCCTGGGTCGGGGGGTGCCGGGTGCGCGCACTGTACCTCTCCTGCAGCGCTGCGGTTTTGCCGCGACGAGCGGTCCCTGCGGCGACAATGACGCTCATCCATGATGCGTTGGACACCGTCCCCTTTGGACAGTGAGTACTTCTAGCCTTAACCTTTTCCTTACTTTGCTTATTTGTAATTGACTGACGGTCTTTACTTGTGGTGTGCAGGTACAGTGGACTCCTACGTCGGGAGGACGACGCCACCCAGCCGTGGTGGAGTGGGGCCGTCCCTACTTCGTAGGGACATTTGGCTTCATTGCTTCAACACAGTGGTCCCGCTCCACCACCGGCTAGTGGCGCGGACACTGGGACTCCACCAGGCGGTGGTGGAGTTCCCGACTGACAGAGTCATGGGAGAGGCCCGGTCGCAGCTTCAGCTTCCGAAAATCCAGCAGGTCACGGACTGGACAGTCCGGGTCCGAGAGCAGCTGACGACTGGGAGTGGCGAGGGAAGGAGGGGTCTCCGAGGCTGCCAGCGACGAGGACTACTTCCGGGCCTATGCCCGAAGTATGGGGCCCAGGTGTACAAGGGGTCCCGATGACCGGTACGTATTTTACTGCTTTCAGTCTCTTTGAGTTCTTAGTTGATTATGTGACTGACTTGGCTAGTGATTGCAGCTTGACCCCGAGGGACGGATCTCCTCGCTCGAGGCATCCTCCTCCACCATCCAGCAGCGAGACGACCTCCAGGCGGTGGTGGATCAGCTGGTAAGTACTCTGCACCCTACCCTTCTGCTTCTAACTGTGGTTGACTGACCCTTGATATTTTCTTTTGCAGCGGGCAGAGCTGGACCGTGCGCAGCAGATGTGGGAGGGCTTCCTCCTCCCGAGAGGATCCCGGCCGCTCCGTCTTGGAGGGCCACTAGCGGCGGCGGCGGCCCGAGCGGAGGACGCCCTCGCCCAGCTGCGGGAGCGGTAAGTTACTTATTTAGATGCCCCTGTTTTTGCTTCTTTCGTGATTCTGACAGATTTTTCTGATATTGCAGCAGGAGCAGGAGCTGAGGACCCCGCCCTGGCACGGATGACCACACTGGAGGCGGAGATGGCGGAGCTACGCCTGCGCCCCGAGGCAGCGGAGGTGGCGCGGTGGCGCCAGGAGGCAGAGGCAGTGCCCGCTAGCAGCAGGAGGCGGCGGAGGCGACACGCTGGCGCCAGGAGGCGGAGGAGGCGGCCCGCTGAGCAGGAGGCAGCGGATGCGCGCGCTGGCGCAGGAGGCAAGGAGGCGGCACCTGCACGCCGGGCTGGGGACCTCCCACCCGCTGGGGGAGGAGAGGCATCGCGGCGACATGCTGCGATCCGAGATGAGGGTCTGGAGAGGGCCCTGGCCTTGGTCGGGCGCAGCCGTCAGCGACCAGCCGGAGCGGTATCCCGAGCGGGTCCACTGGGCACTACCTGACAGGTTTCCTCCGGACGGCAGAGGAACGAGGAGGAGGAGCGACGACGGCGCGAGAGGGCGCCAGAGGGGAGCGAGACCGGCCGAGAGTGATGGCCCCTCCATCTCCCCGCCGCCTGAGGGTACGGGGGAGAGGGTTGACGGTTTGTACTTTTTTGCTCCTCTCTTTTGTCATGATGGTGTACATGAATGGAATGGAACTTTTGTGTTTTTATGTTTGCGACTGAGTGAGAGTGACGAGTGAGATATGAGTGCCGCTTTCTTTTTCGTCCTGCACACTTTAGACAACCACGAAACAAGTCAATCTGTTCTTAGGCTTAGCCCCTTGCCTTAAAATGCGACGAGTGAGCGACCTTGATAATTCGTCAAGGGGCTAAGCCTTATTAAATAGGCAAAAATGCGAATAAACAAATGAAATGCATGTATGCAAACGGCTTGGAATCATTTAATGTTTTGAGATTTTTAGAATATTTGATTTTTTTGAAAGTTTTTTATTTTTTTGGAGTTTTGGGGAATATTTGATTTTTTGGAGTTTTGGAAATATTTGATTTTTGGAGTTTTGGAAATATCTGATTTTTTGGGGGGTTTGGAATATCTGATTTTTTTGGGTTTTGGAATATCTGATTTTTTTGGGTTTTTGTTAGCGCCTAAAGCCGGCGTTGGCCCTTCCTAAATAAGACACGCGAGACGGAAGGTACTCGCATCTTCGAGCCACAATACTTAAACCGATTCGAGCCGCTGGTTAGGATCTTGATCACCTCCGGTTCTCGCCATAGGGCTTTCTAAGTTAGGACGTGCGTAAGGGGTGACAACGCCTCGGAAAACCTACCCTTAGTTGATGCTGCGACTAATTAAGCCCACCCAAGAGGTGACTCAGCCTTATAGGAGAAACAGAAGATTATTTAAGGAAAGTCTTGTGTGGGTATAGGGATGTTGGGTTCGGCTACTTCCTACAGCATACCATTCAGAGATTGGGTCTGTTGTGGAGGGACTTTATGGTCTTTTGCTATAGACTTGCCTTGCTTTGGGGCATGCGTACGACCGGGCTCATTAGTGTCCCGCGGGACTTTGCCACTCTTTGCCATGCCCCTATTGTATTATGGATTCTCTTTTCTTTTCGTTTCTTTGCTTCTTTGCCCTTTTGTTATTTTGACCGTCCCTATTTGAGACTTCCTCTCATCGGGGTATGCTGCAGGTTGACGACCTCACCCTTACGACCCTTTTGCCCCTACACTTCGACCGATTAGGAAGAGAATGACCGATGCATCGCTAGAGTAGAACCCTCATAGTTGCAGCATCTACCGAGTGTAGTTATCCGGGCTTGCCGTGTGCGTGTTTGTTAATCCTAACTTAGAGCAGCCCTTGGCGATTAGAGAGGTATCTTAGACTCCCAACATGGGCTACTCCCCGATCTAGGTGTTGTGGCCTCACACCTATAGGCCTAAGGATAGAACGCTTGAGATACAACCCGTTCCACGGATGTGATAATTCGACGCCCTCAGCATTGATTAAGCGATATGCATTTCCAGGGTAGACCTCCCTCACAACGTACGAACCCTCCCAATTAGTTGCAGTTTGGACCTAGGACCTCCGGGTTTGATGAAGATGCGTTTCAAGACCATATCATCCTCTTGGAATTTTCGTTCAATTACCTTCTTTTGAAAAGACCTGAGATTCGCCTCTGGTAGGAAAGCCACATGGTCGGCTGCCTATAAGCCGCCTTTCGTCTAAGAGTTCCAATTGGACTAGTAACGCCTCTCGACGTTGATCAAGATTAAGTTCCTTGTCTAATTGGACTCTTAGCGAAGGAATTAGGATCTCATATGGAACTACCGCCTCCATCCATCCCGTAGTGAGAGCGTACGGGGTTTGTCCCGTGGGAGTGCGGACGGAGGTGCGGTAGGCCATAGATCCTCTATTAGCTTCTCTGGCCAGTCGGCGAATTTATGCGACTCACAGGTTTTCTTTAGGATTTTAAGAAGGGTTTTTGTTAGTTGCTTCAGCTTGGCCATTGCCTTGTGGGTAATAGGGCGATGAATGATGCAGCGTGATGTTGTATTTCTTAAAGGTCCTGGAGCTCTTGTGCGATGAATTGCGGCCCATTATCTGTGACGATGCTGCTTGGCACTCCGAACCGCGAGATGATGTTTTCTCATGATGAGCGGCACACCGTGGATGCTTTGATTTCTGTGAAGGCTTCAGCTTCCGCCCACTTGGTGTAATACTCAGTCGCAGTTAGGATAATGACCTTTGTTTGGTTTGAGCATTAGAATCACCAAGAGGACCGACAATGTCAAAGCCCACATGGAGAATGGCCATGGTGTGGAGAGTGGGTGTAGTGAGGAGGAAGGGGCATGGATCTTATCGCATGGAGTTGACACTTGACACACCTACGGACGTAGATGGTACAGTCTTCCTCTAGGGTTGGCCAGTAATAGCCCTGCCTAATGATCTTCTTTAATAGCATCTGACTGTTGCGTGCCCTCCGCATTCACTAGCATGGCCCCTTCCACCACCTTCCAAGCTTCGTCATCGGTAAGGCACCTTAAAAGGACTCCATTAATGGCTCGCTTGTACAGAACTTCTCCGACAACTGTGTACCTTAAGGCGGCTCTTCTGATGGCCCTGCGGTCTTCTCCACTTGCCCCTTCAGGATATGTTCCATCCCTGCAGTATTGCTCTATCTCAAAGTACCATGACAGTTCTTCATTCCGGATCTCCTCGAGCTCAATTAACATGACTTGCTGCGCTCCTCCTTTCCTAGCCCTCTCTTCTAAGGTTGCCCTAAGGTCGCTAAACCAAGGTCCTGGGTAGATGGAACATCGAGACGCTGGACGATGATTGTCTCAGTTCGGCGACTCAGAGGGAAGGATAGGGATGAGGCTAGCGACCCAGGGCGTCGACCAGGATGTTTTGGGAACGAGGAGTGTGGATGTAGATGAGCTTACGAACTGCCTTGCCAACAGCGTGACCAGGTCTTGATATGGCTTGAGCTTCGGTCACGAGTGCGGTAAGTTGAGAGCACCTGCCGCAGGACGAGCTGAGAGTCTCCTATAATTCTGAGGTGCGATGCCCCCAGCAGATAAGCATGCTTGAGACCAGCAAGGAGAGCCTCATACTCTGACATGTTTGTTGGTAGCGGGGAAGGTGAGTTGATATGCAAGGGATGGTGATACTTTCCGGGTAAGGAGTACGGCTCCAATGCCCCGTCCCTGAGAGTTGAGCGCACCATCAAATGAAGGGACCAGAAGGGTCTTTGATTATGACTGAGAGTTCCTCATCGGGGAATTCCTCTCGGAGGGAGTCGCTGTGAGGGAGTGGGAGATGGGCTAGATGCTCGGCGATGGCATACCCCTTGACGGACTTTTGGACCACAAAGGATATGTCAAACTGGGAGAGGAAACTCTGCCAGCGTGCCAGCCGATCAGAAAGGACGGGCTTTTCAAGAAGATATCGGAGTGGATCCATCCTCGAGATCAGCTTGACCTCGTGGGCTAGGAAGTAGTGCTTGAGCTTTTGGACTACCCACACGAGTGCGGCACAAATTTTGTCCGCGGTGGTGAGCTTGGATTCAGCGGGGTTGAAGATCCTAGAGAGGTAGTATGCTGCCCTTTCTTTCCCAGATTCGTCATGTTGTGCCAGGACAGCTCCTAGGAGTCCTCAATGACTGAGAGATACAGGATTAGCGGCTTTCCGGGTACAGGAGGCTGTAAGACTGGGGGATTCATGAGATAACTCTTCAGCTCATCGAAGGCTGCTTGGCATTTGTCATTCCATTCGAATTTTGCCCCTCCTTTCAAGAGATCTAAAATGGGCAACACCTTTGCGAATGCTGGGAGATAAATCTTCTGATGAATTGCAAACGTCCGATTAGCCCTCTTAATTGTGTGATATTCTTTGGAGGAGGCATCTCTGCTATTGCCTTAGCCTTGTTAGGATCGATCTCAATGCCCCGCTTACTAACTATGAAACCTAACAGCTTTCCTGATGAGACCCCGAACACGCATTTTTTTCGGGTTCATTCTCAGCTGATACTCTCTAGACCTCTGCAACACCTTGGCTAGGATTTTGGGTGTTCTCTCCTGGTTCTTGACTTCACCAGATGTCATCCACGTATACCTCTACATAACTGCATCATATCGTGGAAAATGGCCATCATCGCCCTCTGATAAGTAGCGCCGGCATTCTTTAATCCAAACGGCATGATTACATAGCAGTATGTTCCCCAGGGCGTGGTGAAGGATGTTTTCTCTTGATCTTCGGGAGATAGACGGATTTGGTTATATCCTGAATACCCATCCATGAATGAGAGGGTTTCATACCCAGCAGTGTTATCGATAAGTACATCAAGATGAGGAAGCGGGAAGTCGTCCTTCGGACATGCCTTATTCAAATCCCTGAAGTCGATATAGATTATGACTTTGCCCATCTTTCTTCATGACAGGACTATATTGGCCACCCATTCGGATAAAGCACTACCGTGATGAATCTAGCCTTATGGAGTTTATCTACTTCGTCCTTCATCTTCAGGGCTATGAGTGGTGGAACCTTCGGTGTTTCTGCTTGATTGTCTTTGCCCCTTCTTTCAGTACCAGTCGGTGCTCCACTAGTGAGGGGTCCTAGGCCGGGCATGTCCTCGTAAGACTAGGCGAATGTATCCTTGTACTCCCTTAGGATTTGCACCAGTTCCTCTTCTTCATCAGGAGGGAGATTTGCTGAGATAATCACAATCTTGGGATCTTCTTCTGTTCCAAGGTTGACTTCCTTAGTAGATTCATCCACTGCCGTTGTAGGCTCATCGAACCTCCTTACTCCATTGGCTATTTTTCGGCAGTGTCATCTTTCGCTATCCTCTTCATCGACTGGGTCCTCATCATTCATTATTTCGTAGACGTCAAACCCGTCGTCTATGAACACCCCATCCTGCTCAAACACCTCTTCGAACACCAGCGCTTCTCTCATGAACTCCTCTATCATAGCAGCGCTTGAACAACCGCCGAGCTAGCTCTTGAAGATATCTCCGAGGAATAGCTTTTCCCCGCTGCTTCCTAGGACGGTGCTTGGAATTGGCGAATGGCGGGCTGACCTGACTCTCTATCCTAGGCCTATCTATCTTAACTCTAGACTCACCTACTCTAGACTCTCCTAAACTAGACGACTCTACAGAATTGGGGGAGGACATGGTGTCCTCGAAGAGAATGGCTCCTAATGAAGGAGCAGGAGGGGGACCCTCAGTCGAGGGGTGCCCCTGATCAGCAGAGTGCAAGACGTATGCCGGCTCCTCGACCTCAATGTGCATTTGAAAGTGGACGTTTTTTTTTTTTGGGATCGGAGGAGAGAATGCAACAGGAGAGGGTGACCTCGTGGTCACCTGGATCAGCTTGAAGAACGGAGAGGACAGCCGGTGGGAGCTGGGGTGTGAGGAGGCTGTGCGCCGCCGTGAGGAGCTGAGGAGTCAGCTGGATCAGCAAAGGAGGAGAGGATGGGACCAGACTGGGAAGGAGGGAATTCAGGAGGGATGGGTGTATGGCTAGGTAGGTGCCTCTCCAGAGTTCATCAACAGTTTTCCCCTCCTCGTAGGGGATGTCCGGCTCTCCTACGTCTGAGGCATCGCTCATGAGCTGCCTTTTGGATGTGATAGCAACGGGTGGATCTAGCAATTCTTCCGCAGCTGGTGGCCAAGTTCTCTCCTCTTCCCAGAACAGTCAGCTGAAGGCGATGGTGATGTCTTCTATGTCGAACCATCTATACCACTCAGCCTCTGGGTCTCCGGTCTTTCTCCTCCTGGTTGGACGGAGGGCTTCTAGGGCTCTATAGGTCAGCAACGGGGCCATGTGCTGAGAGAAGTTTCGGCCATGCACCTCGTGCTGTGAGAGTTCTGCCTCGACTACCACGGTGTTGTACCCAGGTTGGGTAGGCCCCCTGATAAAGTGACACCAGAGTGTCCAGTGAGTGGCTCTCGATCGGCCTTAAGAGTGGATGTGTTGGATGACCATGGTTTGGATTTCTCCCTATACCCTAAGCCCCATCGGCTTTTCGTGACGATGTCGGGGATGGGTTTGACTATACCTTGTAGCTCTACCCCTAGGCCCTTGCCTTCTTCATACCCCAACTTCATCATAATTTGCTACCCCTTCGTGCTTAGTGGCTCTTTTCTCTTGACCGCATTGACCTGGGCTAGGTTGACCTCTCGCTGGGACTGGAACGTGTAGCTCCAGGGTAGTTGATGTCTAGCACTGAGACGATGGGTTTATTGGCTGGCCACACAGCTAGGAGGTGGGTATCGTGGAGGGCATCTACGGAGTGGGTGGTGGCTATGCTCTTGACCTTGATGATTCTCCCTTGGAACGGGAACTTCAGGCATTGGTGCACGGTAGATGGCACGGCTCCTAGTGACTCTAACCATGGGCGCCCTAAGATAGCCTTGACATGGGATCGATATCTAGGACGTAGAAGTCCACTGTGATGGCGAGGGGTCCCAGTTCGGCTTGCACAGTCACCATGCCATGGCAGGATCTTCTGTAATTGTCGTATGCGGCATTGGTGGTGGGCGTCGGCCTCAGCATACTTTCTGACAGGTCACAGGCTCTTAGCGTACTTAGCGGGCAGACATTTATGGATGCCCCCGTATCGACCAGTGCCGCTCCCACTGCTATATGGTTGATGACTAGAGTGACACAGAGGGGGAGCCTCCTGGCTTCTGGGGGTGCTAATTCGTTTTCTGCAAACGTGATTGCTGGCCCGCGAGTCACCATGGCCAGGGCACTAGGTAGCTTGTCTGCCATCATGTCTTCATTCACTACCACCTTCTGCAGGAAATTCCTCAGGGCTTCCTGGTGCTCTTTAGACTTCTTTATGAGCTCCAGAATGGAGATCTTGGCTGGCACGTGGTCCAGGTGCTTGAGGATGTCATAGTGAGTTCCAGGCAGTGGCTCAATCAACCCCTCATCTTGTGCTTGTTGCTGAACTTGCTGTTGCTGCGGCGGCTGCAGGACCTGCTGGGGGTTTGCGGAAGTGGCGGTGGTGGAGATAGGTGGGTACGGGCGGCGAAAGACTCGCCCGCTCCGTAGGGTGGTTGGATTGGTGGGTGGCTGTCTAGCGGAGGATAATGTTGCGGCAGAGGGTTGGTCCGGCCCAGGTGGTGGTAGGATGATGGGTGAGGGAGCGGATATGATAGGGGGTAGAGGGATGGGGACAGGTGGAGCGAAAGGTAAAATGATGGGTGGACTAGCGACTGGCGCATATGCTGCACTGGCGGGCAGTATGACGACGTTGGCCATGGAAACTATAGGAGGGACTGATTGGGGAGCCGCGTAGGCTGGTTGTGTTGTTTGGGATTGGATAGGATATTGGTTAATGGCCATCATCTGCTGAACGTCCGGCTCATCATCGTACGTCCAGTTTGCTTGTGGAGGGGGATGGTGGACGATGGGGTTTACCTGGGCAGGTTGTTGTGGTGGTGGGTTCGGAGCTGGTGGATGGTTAGGTAAGGGGTTGTGGACGATCCCGAGGTCCTGTAGTTGCTGCTGATGTTGCTGCTGTTGTTGTTGTGGAGGGGGTGGTTGGCGCTGCTGCCTTTGCTACTGTTGTTGTCTCTGCCTTTCTTTGATGTCTCCGATCACCTGCCAGAGGGCTGTCCAATCTATCCTTTTCTGCTCATGTAAGTCATACACCAAGTCCTTGAATGTGAAGCACTGATCGATGGTATGACCAGGCTGCCTGTGGAAGACACATTATCGGGTTTGATCCACACTTGGGTTCAGAGGTCTCTCAGGAGGAGCCTAATGGCGTCTGTGGAGAGCAAGGCCAAGAATATGTCGGTGAGTGTCTCCGGCAATGGTGGATAGTGAGCTCTCCTAGGGCCCATGGACGCCTTTGTTGAGAGCCATCAGGAGGTGGTACTTGGTTGTATTGGCGCTGCTGCTGCCCTTGTGGCGGATTGGTAAGGTTCCGACCCTGGGCATTGTATTGGCGGTTTTGGCTCTGGCCGGTAGGGTTGAACGCGCTTACTTGCTCGTTCACTTGGACGCCTTCGGTGACAGGCCCGTGAGGCTTCCTTTGGAAACGAGACTTCTGGGGTTCAAACATGGAATGGATGGGAGAATCTTTGAGCTGGGTCTGGATGAACCGGGCCCGGCTGTAGAGCTGATGCATATTGGAGATGTCGTTCATCGCCAAAATGTTGCGGTAGGCAGGTGTGGCGTTGGCAATGATGATCTTCACCTTCTCCCCCTGTGGAAGGTACCCTGGAACTCTGGTGGCCATTTGCCTCCACCTATCGGCGTATGCTGAGAAGTCCTCATCCGGCTTCATCTTTTCAGCTATGAGATCCGTGAGGGAATATTCAGGCCCGACCCTGTCTTGGAATTGTTCGAGGAACTTGGCCTTCACGACAGTGAAGTCCTCAGCATCCTCAGGTAGCAGGGCGTAGAACCAATCAAGAGCATGCCCGTCCAGCGACTGGCGAAAGAGATATGCCATGAGACAGCGGTCATGCTGGTAGGGAGCGGACTCATAGATGAAGTCCTTGATATGAGTGTAAGGATTGCCTGAGCCGTTGTACTTGCGGTACTTTGGCAGCTCGGATGGAGAGGGGACCCATAGGCCATTGAAATTTGGCATATGCACATCGTGGTGCTGCCTAGGGTCGACTTGCTTACGGAGCTCTTGGAGCTCCTTCTTGATGGACGCCCACTCGAACATCATGTCCGGTGCGGCGGATGGCTGAGCGTAGATGGACAAGGCACGAGAGGTGGGCCTGGCGCGTGGCTCTGGACGATGAGGGGAGTAACATGGCTGGTATGGTGGAGACCGCGGCCTCGACTCACGGGGAATATAGTGCTCAGACTCAAATGGCGTAAACCGGATGGTCCGCGGTCGGATGGGGGTGTTGTCGGCTCGTCCCATGGTGGCGTGGGGGCCGGATGTAGCTACTGCGGGGCGTGACGCGCCCGCTCTGGGTGAGGGTGAGGAAGCGGCCTTTCCTTTGAGGGCCGTCATGAGGGTCTGGATTTGGGACTGATCAAGCTGAGGAATTAGGTGCAAGAGCTGAGCAGCTTGATCGTCCAACTGAGGAGGGTGGGTGTTCCGAGACGGGCTGCCCTCGTCACGACGGCGACCCTCGGAGGTATGGACGTTAGCGACCCAAGGCCGGGTCACCTCGTCAAAGAGATCATGGGGGAGGGACTCTTCGTAATCCCGGAATTCTGGAGGGCGGTGTCGGGATTCTCACTATTGTAGATCGGATTCAAGAAAGACTCCATGTTTGGAAAGTGGGTGGAGAGAGACGGGGAAAGCCTTTCCAGACTTGAGAGAGACAACCTAACCTAGACAGACTCTTAGTTTCCTAAACAATCAAACCTATGCAGACAAAAGGAAAGAGAAAACGTCTTACCCAAAGCAAACAGTTGGCAATGATGATGGTTACTTTTAATTGATTCGAATTTGCCTTTTAGTGATTTTGACTTTTAGCAAGTTCTCTCCAAATGAGGAAGGGTTTCCTAAATGGGAGAAGACTTCCAACTTCGGGTAGGACTAGGGTTCTCTCTACCTTGCCAAATGAATCTAGACTCGATCCTAGGTGGCGACGGGTACAACCAGCCCGGCGACCGTGTGGGAATCCACGGTCAGCGGGGACTTACGGAGGCCCTCGAGCGAGTGCTCTAGTCGGACACAAGGAATATGTGGCCGAGAGAGCGAGCGTCACTGAGGAGGAAACCTATGCTACGAATATGGAAAGATGTATGCAAATCCTATGTGCACCGGAGTGCATGCAAGATTCTAACCTAGTGCTAACACAACAAGAACTAGGACTAACTGCTCTCAGAGAGGAAAGGCGACAAGGAAGATGTCGCTACCAAGATAGCGACAATCACCCTGTCGCGTTGCTTCTCGCAGTGGACAGAGGGCAATTAAGTCCTAATTATGCACGAAAAAGTCAAACAACCTTATAAAATACAAGAGTGGCAATCTCTCAAGAGCATGGAAAAGAGCATGGCATGATGAAATCTGAATGGAGTATGTGAAAGCAAACCCAAATTTGCAAGGAAACACAATGAAACCAGAGTACTGACCTGATCGCGACAATGCCCCTCGTCGCGTTCCTTCCAGACTTCAGCAGACTTCAATAATGGAAAAAAGTGTATGGGTAGAGCGCGTACCTGATGGCGACGTTGCTGCTGTCGTTTTCTTTAACGCGACGATAAAAGCGTCGCCTTTATCACAGCACGCTGCACACAACAGGACAAGACAGAGGCTTTGTACTAACCTGATTGCGACGTGCAGTGTGTCGCTACTCGGATTGCGACGCCTTTGTTGTCGCCTTCTAACCCAGAACCGCAGAGCACTATGAAAACTCAGAGGAAGAGAACAAACAAGGAAAACTAACAAACAACACACCTGTTAGAGGATAGGGACGACAGGGAAAGGAAGAACAAGCTTGATGGGCACAAGTGGTCCCACCGTGACCGCCAAAAGGTGTAATCACGGGATTTGTATCCCCTTTTGAAGTTGATTGTGAAAGTGTAGGGATTAAGAACTGACCGTGATCGCCACCAACGCAGTCGCCTCTTGATGTTCAGGTGGAGGACTGACTACCTTGGAAAGGAAGGATGAAGAGGAAGGCGTACCTGATAACGCGACAGAGGAGGCGTCGCTATGCTTTGATGTGAACGCGACGTAGGCAACGACGCCTTCTTGATCGCGACACAGTGGTCGTTGCCTTCTTCTTCAGTTGATGGAGACTTGGGTTCTTCGTCTTCCTGCTCCTCAGCCGGCCGAGGGGCAAGAGCCTCACCTTGCTCTGACCTTTAAACACCTGCCAAAGTGGTTTAAACAAACAAAACACCCATTAGAACTCGTGTGTAGAAGATTTATTCAATGAAAAGCATGAAATCATGACTATTATGGAGGGAACTCACGAGATTGGGGTTTTTAACCCCTGTGGGTGTTAAGAATAGGTGTGTGTGTCGTGATCTAATGCTAAACTAGAAAGAAAACGAAGCTATGCATGCATGAAATCAAAGAAATAAAGGGAAGAAGGGGAGAAGAATTGTGTAGCCAATGGGAAAACACCCTGGAGGGCTCTTGCTGATCGTCTGGAGGGAAAACTCTCTTCGTGGAAGATGAAGTTCTCTTGCTCAGCAAACCAAAGAATCCGGCCTTGCCCGAAAAGATGCAGAGACGAGGTACTTATGGGTGATTATTCCCAACTCGGGTCTGAGAGGAATAATGGGCAAGAGTCCGACTCTGGGTAAGTATGGCTGTGCAAGGGCTATTGGAACTCGGAAAGGGACATGTTAGGAAGGTCTGCTCCGAATTTGAGAAGATTTGGACTTGATTTGGACGTCCAAATGAAGCAATTACCATCAATATCATGGGTCCAAATTGGCTTCGGATTGAGTTTCCTGTTTAAGGCCCTTAACGCGACGGCCTTGGTGTCGCCTTCTTGAATGCGACGGCTCGATACGTCGCCTTCCTCATATGGAAGGCTGACTTGAGTCATTTTGTGATTTTCTGAGGATTAAAAATGTGGAATTATTATAGCGACATAGGAGCTGTCATATTCAGGAAGGCGACCTAGGGCCTGTCACTTTCTGGTCTTTTCTGCATTTCGGCATGTAATGCATCCAATCAGCCATGCACAGCCTTCGGGATGAAACATCGGACTTATACTCAGAGAGCTTTTAATGAAAGAGATTGATTTGACTAGGAAGAGTCCTCCAGTGCGATGAACTAATGGAAATGATGTCATGATCGGAGAAAGCCAGCTTGACGATGATGAGCCAACATGGGGCGTCAATGATACAACAAGGGATTTTGCTCGACTTATGGGTCAGAAATGGGTGTCTACAGTTGGCTTCTTGACCTATAAGAGAAGTGGGTTGCCTTCTTACTTGGAATGAAAAGAAGACCAGCTTGTGTCTAGTGGTGTAACCACGCTAGGGTTTGTTTCAATGAGTTGCTTCTGAGCTTATAAAAGAAGCATCTGACTGAGGTGAAACAGTGGGCTGCCTTCTTGCCCGGAAAAGATAAGAAGACCAGCAAGGGTTGGGTGTTGTATGTCCTTAAGGGGGACTGTACCCTTGGTTAGTGAAATCCCAAGAGTTTCCTTGGGGACTGGACGTAGGACTTCCATTTGGAAGCATCGAATCAGGATAAATCTTTATGTTCCTTGTGTGTTTGCTTCCACGCCTCTAATTTTCTTGCATACGCTTATTTATACTAACTAAACAATTTCAAGTGGTGATTTATATTTTATTTTCTGAAAATCTATTCACCCCCCCCCTGCTAGGTTTATCCTTGCTGCCATACGCGGACCAACAAGTGGTATCTGGAAGGTTGCGGAATTATCAAATATGGTAATCTAGAAGGGGGGTTGAATAGATTACTATCTATTAAAAAATTACTACGACCTTCTTTTAATGAAAACACAGACTTTTGAAACTGTAACAAAATTTAAGCTAAACTTAGATGTGTGTTAGTTGTAGGTAGATGGAGTAGCAACTCATTCAGCGTGTGTAAAACAATGTGCCTACCAAACATCTATCGTAAAGACGTGCAAACCACAGGACATGATGTTTTAAGGTGGTTCGGAGTACACAACTTGTGTATCCTACGTCCACCGTCCATACACACATGCAGAAAAACTTCTTATGAGCTGGTTCACGACTACAACTCACACACACGAGTTGTCTGATGTGAAACCACGATCAGAACAACACAAACCACGCAAATCAAGCACAAGAACGCTTGAAACACCACCACACACACAGAAGTATGAGAAAACAGAGACAAAGAAGAGTTCTGAGTTGAAAGAACAAATCTTGATGTGGAACTCTTCAAGGTGCTCGTCTAGATGAACTTCAAACTTTGTCTTAGCAAGTATAGATTGATGGAGAAGCTTGAATCACAGACGAACTGGCTTCACCTCCGCTTGGATGATGGATCTTCCTTTCCCTGGGCGTTAGGTTGAAGTAGAGCAGTAGGTGGAGACTTTTTGTCTTGGGATTTGCATAGGGTTTGATGGTATGGCCTCTTACTGCAAAAATAACCCCATAAGTCCTATATATATGGGTGTCCAAATATGGAGAGACGTGCTTGACAGAATCATCCAAAACATGGATCATATCTTGGACATCGGAGCTTTCCAAAACTACGTCTGTCGACAGGCGACATGTTGTTGTCGACAACTACTGCCCAGTTCTGGCTTTCATGTTTCTGGAACACTGGATCTGTCGACAGATATTGTCTTGCTGTCGACAAGCACACTTCATATGTCGACAGGAGCATATTGGCTGTCGACAGGTACTGCTTTCTTAGTGCTTAGAACCTTGTTTTGTTCTGTCATGTCTATCTGTCGACAGGGGATTTCTTGGCTGTCGACAGATGATCACTTGAAGCTACTTGAATCTTGTTCTTTATGCATTCATACCTACATTAAAAGACATTTTAAGTGAAATGTAATGAATACATAAGTGATCATCTTGACACTTGATCATGTCATTCATGTCCTTAACAAATAGGTCATTGTACCATCATCAATTGCATTGTTCATTAAAAAACACATCACAAAAACATTAAGGCACAAGTAAACCCAACATTCTCCCCCTTTTTTATGATGACAAAATTTCAATTTATGCATATTGATGATTTCTCCCCCTTTTGACAACATTCAAAAAGACACATTATGCACACATGGATAAGATGTAAGCAAAGGAACTGAGGTTTTTCACTTATTAACATGCCAGACACTCAGTTACAAAAGACGACCATTGCATGACATAAAGTGAAAGCATTAGAAGGAAAGATACTTAACTGACGCAAATAACTTAGTGACCCAGTACCCAAATCTAGAACGATGACCTAGATAACCTAATGACTCTCTAGACATCGTCATTCCCTGGTACATCGGGATGACGAAACTATGAAAATCAGTAGAGAGCCTGGCAAGCTGGTCTTATAACTGCACTTATGTGTTGGCCAGTGCATCCATCCTCATATCCACATGATCGAGACAGGTGTTGAGATGCTCAAAACCCGTGGTGAATTGGAGTTGCAATTGGGCCATCTGACTAGCAATGAAATCCCTAAGAGAGGGAGGTTGTGCCCGTTGTGTAGCATCAGCAGGATCATCTCCCTGAGCATCCATGGCCTCTGCCTGGGAGTCTTCATCATCACCTTCATCAGCAACAAATTCTTCCTCAACATTTGGAGCTTGACCCTTGAGAGTCCTAGTCACTACCCCATCCACAAATTTGTAGCCCATCCGATGCACCGCAGTAAGATCAAAAGAACTTCTGGACTTGAGTTTGATGCACTCGGAGTTAGAGATGGGAATGCCAATGAAAGATAGGAGGGATGCAATAGGACATCCATATGGCATTGACCTCTTGGGGTTAGTGAAACATTGCTTAATGAGGTCTACCATGATGTTAGGAAGATTGATTTGTTCACACTTCAGAAAGTAGTGGAAGAGAGACTTATGGACTGTAGTAACGAGTTCCCTACTTCCATCTTTAGGAACAACAATAGTGGTGAAGATGTGGTGAATGAGACGATTAAGTGAAGGAAAAAATTGGCATTAAGCTTAAGATTATCTACACCGGGATGATAAACATGATGGGTGATGGGAGTGTAGTAGTCAGAAGCAGATGAAGGGTTGACAAGAATGTCCACCCCGGTGTTAGGAATTTGTAGGGCACGAGAAAAAAGAGAGGGAGTGATATGAAAAGAAGTGCCCTTAACAGTGGTATACAACTCCGAGCTTACCACTGACAACTGGAGGTTATTATAGAACTCCGTCACAGCTGCGGTAGAATACCTGGTGTGGGAGTATACAAATTCGGTCCAGCCCTGAGTGTCGAACAGGGGTTGAAGACTAGGAAACATGTCCTCAATGGATTCAAAGTTCATGAACCGAGGTTGCACGAACTTGGTGAATGAGCCTTGGACCCTAGACGCCTGAAGGTTGCGAGGAACGATGAGCTCCGGCAGACGATCTTCCTGATGCTTTGTCCGGCGCTCGGCTAGTGCCCTGGAACCTTCGCTGGCTTGTGGAGACTGAGGATGGCAACGAGAGGCAAGCTTCTTGGCCGAAGGATCCATCAGAAGGGGCGATGTTAGTGTGGAGAAGGCTCTGAAGGTGGAAGGGGACAGAAGGAGGAAGAAACGCAGAGAGAAACAATCTCTCTTCTGTCGCCCGGAGAAAGAGGGATTTGGGGAGGAAGGAAGGAGGAGGGACTTTCGAAGGTGGGAAGGGAGGAAGGGTTCGTGGGTGCCTTTTAAAGAGGGTTGGAGAGAATTTGAAAGGGTAGGGTCCCACGAAATCCACCCTAAAAGGTCGCCAGTTGGACTTCCAAAAGTCACCCTGCCGCCGGCTGTCGACAGCTGTAGAGCAGCTGAGCCAGAAAATGGTAAATTTTGAGAAATTTCACCCCATTTGAGCATGCACTGTTCGTATTAAGGTGGAGAACAGGTTTTAAACATATTACAAAGTGTCAAGGCCACTAGTATGAGGACACAAAAGTCATTCTACAATGGTTAAGAGATAATACTTCGGGAGTCTTAAGTTATGGCATTTAGAGAACCATGTTCAAGTCCCAATAAAATAAAGACAAACCCGTTGAATAAAACCATTGTAGAAAAACATATGACTTAGTGGCGATGTTCATTTGGTGATTGAAGACAACATTGACATGACCCATTGACAATAGACAACCTTGTCCCTTGAGTTAAAATTTTGGAGGCTTCACTCTATTTCGTTGAATTTGATATTCTTGAACTTGACAAAAGAGATATGGGAAAAGTGATAATTAGGTTCATGTATACCTTCTGACATGAAGGTAGACATTTGTGATGTCGATGCCCCCAGTTACTCAGTATAAAGGACCATCATATCGTTGTATAGAGATAATGGAATAACTTTTGACACGAAGACAGACATTTGTGATGCCAAAGTCCCCGTTACTCAGAAATAAACATCATTGCTCTGCCTTTATCCCATATTATTTCTTTCTTGTTTGTTTTGTGAAATAGGTAGCTTTTCTCCTTTGTTTTTTTTTATTATTATTAACAACCAAGGTGACTAGATATATATGGCCAAAGGGCAATGTGAAACATTAAATTCAAGCACCATTTTACTTATCAATCCATTTTAGAGATATGATTAGCCACAGGGGAAATATTCAACTGAATGATGCGGAATTGAATTGAGTTGTTCAAGGTTTTCTAGATGACACAACCTAGATTCAGGCTCAAAATATTATGTCAAAATCATTGAGAATTAATTTGTATCTTTGACACTAGATTGGGATGACATATAGTAATGAATTCAAACTGCTATTCTCCCCTTATGCAATGATTGTGCACATACTCATTGAAGGAAGGTGAAACATGAGTAAGATGAGACAACAATGGGGTGTCTGTCGACAACAAGATTGTCCCTGTCGACAGCTACTGAACTTCAGGGAAAAGGTGTTTCTGGGAGAGGGACAGCTGTCGACAGATGAAAGGGGCCTGTCGACAGATAATGTACTCAGTCGAAACCAGTGTTCTGGAAAGGCTTGCCTGTCGACAGCTGCAATGTTGGCTGTCGACAGGTAAGTGAAAAATCAGTGTAAAGACTTGGATTTGAAATGGAATTGAAACCATCAAGTGAGGGATCAAAATACTCAAAGTATGAGATGTGTATTCTTGAGAAAATCACTCACCTAGCCTTTTCTTTACTCCCCCATAGTGTGTGCATGTGGACACAACATTTCAAGCATTTGAAACAATTGCAAACATGATATTGACAAGGAAGGCAAACACTTACATGCAACATCCAAAACCATCCATGAATATTAACTTAAGTAGTAAGAGGAAATGTGTATGACAAGGATTAAAGATAATCAATACCCTATTTTGAAGTGAATAACCTTTATGAGAATAGTGTCTATGGATACGTGGCGGAGAAAATGTCCTCACGCATAATGATAGTTTCCGAACAAGCTTAACTTGTTCTTTCACATATCACCATTTGAGATACCTCATAGTCACTATTCACAAGGGTTGTTTGCCTCTGAATGTGGTATTGATTTCATTAAAACTTGCATAAGCCCAATTCTCTTCTAAGAGATGTGAATCTCTCCTCGGACAATGGTTTGGTGAAAATGTCAGCCAATTATTTTTCAGTGGGTATGAAGCTAATTTCCAAGGATTTATTGGCTACCTCATCTCTCAAAAAGTGATGTCTTATCTCTATGTGTTTGGTCCTTGAATGTTGGATTGGGTTCTTTGAAAGGTTGATTGCACTAGTGTTGTCACATAGGATTGGTGTGCATCCAATATCAATGTTATAGTCACACAGTTGACTTTTTATCCATAACACTTGAGTTGCACAACTCCCTGCAGCAACATATTCTGCCTCTGCAGTTGAGAGTGCAACCGAGTGTTGCTTTTTGGATGCCCACGAAACTATGCAACCACCAAGAAGTTGGCAGTACCCACTAGTGCATTTTCTATCAATTTTACACCCAGCATAGTCAGCATCTGAGTATGAGATCAAATTGAAGCTACTTCCTGCTGGATACCAAAGACCCAAATCATACGTACCTGAAAGATATCTAAAAATTCTCTTAACTGCAACCAAATGGCTTTCCTTTGGACTAGATTGGTATCTAGCACAAAGGCAAACACTGAATTGTATATCCGGTCTACTTGCAGTAAGATAAAGGAGTGAGCCAATCATACCTCGGAAGTTCTTTGCATCTACCGGTTTACCTTGCTCATCATTCTCAAGTTTTATGCTTGTGCTCATTGGTGTTGAAGCAGGTTTGGCTTGTTCAAACTGGAAACGCTTCAAGAGCTCCTTTACATACTTTTCTTGATTAATGAAAAAGCCATCTTCAGATTGTTTAACCTGCAATCCAAGGAAGAATTGTAGCTCCCCCATTAAACTCATCTCAAATTCACTGTGCATATGTTTTGAAAACTCTTCACACAGTGATGGGTTAGTGGATCCAAAAATGATGTCGTCCACATAAACTTGAACAACAATGATGTGATTGTGAACTTTCTTAGTAAAGAGAGTTTGGTCCACTTTACCTCTTGAGTAGTTTTTGCTTACCAGAAATGTGCTTAGTCTGTCGTACCAAGCGCGGGGTGCCTGTTTCAATCCATAGAGAGCTTTGTGCAGTTTATATACATGGTTAGGTTTATCATGATCCTCAAAGCCAGGTGGTTGAGAGACATAGACTTCCTCTTTGATGTAACCATTCAAGAAAGCAGTTTTAACATCCATTTGAAAAAGTTTGAATTTGTTTGAGCATGCATATGCTAACAAGATCCTAACTGCTTCTAGCCTAGCTACAGGAGCAAAGGATTCTTCAAAGTCCACACCAAATTCTTGATTATACCTTTTGCTACCAGTCTAGCCTTATTTCTCACCACTTTACCCTCTTCATTCAACTTATTCCTAAAAACCCATCTTGTTCCTATGACAGAAATTTCAGGGGTTTTAGGAACGAGACTCCAGACATTATTTCTTTGAAATTGTCCAAGCTCCTCATGCATAGCATCAATCCATGAATTTTCTTTTAAAGCTTCTTCAACATTTTTAGGTTCCACTTGAGAGACAAAGGCTAAATGATCTTGTTCAACTATTTGTCTAATTTTAGATCTAGTTTGAACTTTATCATTTACATTTCCAAGCACATTATCAAGTGGATGATGTCTGGAATACCTCACATTTGTGATTGTTGAAGGACCGAGTTGATCTTGTGGAGGCTGTTTTTGAGGAGGATGTGCTTGAGGAGTTTCTTCTTGAGGCTCTTCCTCTTGTGGATCTTTTTCAGATTCATCTTGAGTCCTGTGAGAATTGAAATTGTTAGCTTTTGCATGATTTTCATCAAAAACAACATGTGGAGTCTCTTCCACAGTTTTATTCTTAATATTAAACACCTTATATGCTCTAGAGTGTTCTGAGTATCCAAGAAAAATACCTTGATCACTTTTGGCCTCAAATTTGTCTAGATCAACTTTATCATTGTTATGTATAAACACTTTTGAGCCAAAACTCTGAAATACCCAATACTGGGTTTCTTACCTTTTAGGAGTTCGTAGGGAGTTTTCTTTATGACAGGTCTTACCATGGCTCTGTTGAGGATGTAACACGATGTGTTGACCGCTTCTGCCCAAAAAGTCCTTGCAAGTTGACTTTCGACCAGAAGGGTGCGAGCCATTTCCACCAATGTTCTGTTCTTTCTCTCCACTACTCCATTTTGTTCCTGGAGTCCTTGGAGAGGAAAACAAATGTTCAATCCCGTGGTGCCTGCAGAAATCAGAAAAGGAGTTATTATCAAACTCTCCCCCGTGATCAGTGCGTATTGAGCATATCTTGTGAATGTTTCCATGCTCAATCTTATTAAAGAAATCCTCAAACAGTCTCAATGCTTCGTTTTTGTGTGCAAGGAACTTTACCCAAGTGAACCTAGAGAAGTCATCTACAATGACAAAACCAAAACATTTTCCATTGAGACTTAGTGTTCTAGTAGGTCCAAAGAGGTCCATGTGCAAAAGTTCATAAGGTTTAGAAGTGCTTACCGTGCTTTTGATTTGAAGGATTTCCGGGTTTGTTTTCCGCACATGCATCACAAAAACTTTCATTTTTATTGAAGGAGATTTCAGGAAGTCCCTTACCAATTTCAGCTTCATGATCTTGTGCAATACATTGTAACTTGCATGGCCAAGCCTACGATGCCACAAGGTAAGCTCATCCTGTTTGTTTGCTACAAGACACAAGTTTTCATTTTCTGGATCATCTAAGTCAATCAAATAAATGTTGTTCACCCTTTTTCCAGAAAATTTTAGGCTTCCTGATTCCTTATCAATGATTTGGCATGTGTTTGATTCAAAGACAACTCTATGACCTTTATCACACAGTTGGCTTATACTAAGCAAGTTGTGATGAAGGCCATCGACTAACAAGACATTGTCTATTGAGTTAGAAGCATACTTACCAATCTTACCTGAGCCGATGATCTGACCTTTATTGTTGCCTCCGAAAATAACTTGAACTCCATCTTTTTCCACTAGCAAGCAGAATTTTTTTTTGTCGCCCGTCATGTGCCTCGAGCAGCCACTGTCCAAGTACCACTTGTTTTGATTTTGGGCTGCTAGGCATTCCTGCACATGTGGATCAGACAAGAGGTTTTGGTACCAAATTACTTTGGGTCCCAATGTATCATTCATGCCAAACAGTAAATGCTTTGGAATCCAAACTTGTTTGAGTTTCTGTTTATTTGGACTATTCCGGCATTGTTGTTCATTATGCCCAACTTTCTTACAGAAATTGCATGATGAGGGTTTTCTCACAACAATGGGCTTTTTATTCTGAGGAACATGCATGAGCATTTTACCTTTTTGTTGCCTGGTTAGCTTTCGTTTGGAAGCTTGTTTCCAGACCTGTCGACAACCCTGTTGGGGGCTGTTGACAGATTTCTCAGTGTTGTTAGCAACAACTTTGATGTTCTTGGGTTCCTGTTTCTTACCCTTGGCTTGACTTTTATTGTTCTTTGAAGGGATTTGCTTGCTTGTGCTTGGGCTAGAATCAACAAGGGATGTTAACAAATTTTTACCAATTACCTTTGGTTTTACAGGTTGATATCCAATCCCATGCTTTGCAACAAATACATTAGATCCCAGAATTGCATCAAGATTTTGTTTCCCTTTTACAAACCTTGTTAGATCTTCAGATTTTCCCTTAAGGTTCTCTTCAGCCTTTTCTAATTTTTTCTTCACTTCATCAAGTTCATTTTGAAGAGTTTCAAGAGAGTTGGTTAGACTTTCTTTTTCTTTTTGGGTTTCTTGCAATTTCAATTTCATGCAGTCCATTTCCTCACTGTGAGCTTGCTCATCAATTTTCATCATTTCAATTTCTTTATTCAAAGATGCAATTTGTTCACTATGATTGGTGCTATGAACAAGGGAATTGATTTTCTTTTTGAGTGCTTTGTTTTCAGACTTAAATTCACAGAACTTTTCAAATAAAGCAGTATAAGCTTCTTCCCATTCATCAATAGAATAACTTTCAAAGGAAGAGTTTACCTCGTTGGAGTCGTCACTTCTTGCCATTAGACATTGAACTTCTTCATCCCCAGAGGTTGCTTCAGCGTTATCATCTTCATCCTCATCACTCCAAGTAGCCATCATTGCTTTGGCTTTCTTGAAGGTGAACTTTTCTTTCTTCAGCTTCTTCTTGAGCTCAGGGCACTCTCCTCTCATGTGCCCTTGTTTCTTGCACTCATAGCACACAATATCAGATTTCTTGTTAGACTCAAATTTGTTTGAAGAATCTTTCTTTTGAAAGGGTTTAGAGTTACCTGACCCTCTCCTTTTGAATTTCAGGAATTTCTTGAATTGTCTAGTGAGCATGGCCATTTCATCATTCTCACTATCACTAGATGTTTCAAGATCATCACTTTCCTGAAGAGCATCCTTTTTGGAACCTGAAGAGTTTTTCTTGGAAGCCTTTAAAGCAATCAACTTCCTAGGATTTTCTTCAGTTTCCTTTCTTTTCACATTTATTTCATAAGTCATTAGGGAGCCAATTAGTTCATCTAATTTCATCTTTGAGAGATCTTTTGAATCCTCAATGACAGTGGCCTTAGTGTTCCATGAGGATGGAAGAGACCGAAGTATCTTCCTCACTAAGTCACTTTCTGAGTATTCCTTTTTAAGACCCTTTAATCCATTTATGATTAGCATGAACCTTGCAAACATGTCAGATATGGTTTCTTCATTGCTCATCTTAAACATTTCATACTCAGAAATTAACATGCTTGCTTTGGATTCCCTTACCTCGGACGTACCTTCGTATATCAATTCAAGCTTGTCCCACATCTCTTTTGCTGAGGTGCACATGGAGACTCTTGAATATTCCTTGGGGTGCACTGCGCATTGCATCATGTTGAGGGCACTCCAATTGAGAGTTCCCTTCACAATCTGGTCCTTCGTCCTCAAGAAGGGTGTAGGCTCCTTTACTAACGATCTTCCACAGCTCGTAGTTTTGTGCTCTCAGAAATACCTGCATGCGGTTTTTCAATAGGGATAATCAGTACCATCAAAGAAGGGTGGCCTGGTCACTGAGTGTCCTTGGCCATGTACCCCTTATTAGATTCCATGAGATCAAGACTCTCCTGATCGTAAGATCAAATAACCACAACAGTAAATCGGAGAGACCTCGCTCTGATACCAATTGAAAGGTTGCAGAATTATCAAATATGGTAATCTAGAAGGGGGGTTGAATAGATTACTATCAATTAAAAATTTACTACGACCTTCTTTTAATGAAAACACAGACTTTTGAAATTGTAACAAAATTAAGCTAAACTTAGATGTGTGTTAGTTGTAGGTAGATGGAGTAGCAACTCATTCAGTGTGTGTAAAAACAACATGTCTACCAAACATCTATCGTAAAGACGTGCAAACCACAGGACACGATGTTTTAAGTGGTTCGGAGTGCACAACTTGTGTATCCTACGTCCACCGTCCACACACACACGCAAAACAACTGCTTATGAGCTGGTTCACGACTACAACTCACACACACGAGTTGTCTGATGTGAAACCACGATCAAAACAACACAAACCACATGAATCAAGCACAAGAACACTTGAAACACCACCACACACACAGAAGTATGAGAAAACAGAGACAGAGAAGAGTTCTGAGTTGAAAGAACAAATCCTGATGTGGAACTCTTCAAGGTGCTCGTCTAGATGAACTTCAAACTTCATCTTGGCAAGTATAGATTGATGGAGAAGCTTGAATCACAGATGAACTGGCTTCACCTCCGCTTGGATGACGGATCTTCCCTTCCCTGGGCGGCAGGTTGAAGCAGAGCAGTAGGTGGAGGCTTTTTGTCTTGGGATTTGCTTAGGGTTTGATGGTATGGCCTCTTACTGCGAAAATAACCCCATATGTCCTATATATATGGGTGTCCAAATATGGAGAGACGTGCTTGACAGAATCACCCAAAACATGGATCATATCTTGGACATCGGAGCTTTCCAAAACTACGTCTATCGACAAGCGACATATTGTTGTCGACAGCTACTGCCCAGTTCTGGCTTTCATGTTTCTGGAACACTGGATCTGTCGACAGATATTGTCTTGCTGTCGACAGGCATACTTCATCTGTCAACAGGAGCATATTGGTTGTCGACAGGTACAGCTTTCTGAGTGCTTCCAGAACCTTGTTTTGTTCTGTCATGTCTATCTGTCGACAGGGGATTTCTTGGCTATCGACAGATGATCACTTGAAGTTACTTTCTTGTTCTTTTTCACCTGAATCTTATTGCTTGGCTTATATGCATTCATACCTACATTAAAATACATTTTAAGTGAGATGTAATGAATACATAAGTGATCATCTTGACACTTGATCATGTCATTCATGTCCTTAACAAATGGGTCATTGTACCATCATCAATTGCAATGTTCATTAAAAAACACATCATCAAAAACATTAAGGCACAAGTAAACCCAACAGTATCAAAGCTCTGGTCTCTGAACATCTAGAAGATCCAACGATCTTTGAGCAAAGATGTAAGGCCCCGAATTTTCTTTTTTTCCCGCTTCTATTTATGTATATGATGTTTACTTGTTCTTGCATAAATGGCGTGCATGAAAATGGTGCATATTATAGATATAAATTTTTGCATGTGTATATGCGAGGATGTATACTATTATCGTGAAGATGAGTAATTGGCCAATTTTGGGTATAAAGTATCTATTTAAATACTATGCAGGTGCCATCTAAATATTGAAGTATACCTTATATTACCCATTTCATGGATATTGTGTGCGAATATATGAAGTGCATATGTGTATGTACGTATGTAGGTTACCTTATGCGTGTAGTAATTGTATACCTAATTCTACATACATAACACCTTGGTATACTTATGTATGCATATGTATGTTTAGTTGTAAACATTGTTCATTGCGTGGTCTAGTTAATGTGTACATTGTACTTCGTACATTGCATGTACGTATGGAGTGCAAGCAAGAACTACTTTATTGAATAGATTATTCCTAGCTAACTTAATTCATATTTCCTCCTAATGATTGTGAAGCCTCGCAATTCTTGTCATTTTATTTTGTCGTGTGATTGAGTCACGCTTATGTAAAACCTCATGTACGCATAGGTAGATATCTACGTACATCTTATCTTAGTGTACTTATGTATGCATGTGTATGCCCAGGTATAAATGTTATGGATTGCACGGTGTAGTAATATACATATTATACCTTATACATTGTATGTATATACGTAGTGTAAACACAGTTCTTTGTGTGTTGAGTCATGTTGTGTGTATATATATGTATATATATATATATATATACATTGTATGCGTATGAAGATATTCATGTACGTGTTATTATCTTGATGTACCTATGTATGTATGTGTAGGATTAGTAGTAAATATTGGATGTTTACATGGTGTAGTGGTGTATACACTATACTACATAGGTTTCATGTGCATATATGTGTGGATTTAAGCATGGTTCTGCATGATTTTAAGTTCTGGCAGAAGAGTGTCTTGGCGTCAACATGGATGGACACCCATGATATGTCAGCGTCCATATCGACTGACGCCAACCCTAATGTAGCCGTCCATGGATGTGGACGTCAATATCCCTAATTTTCTGTGCGCAACAGAGCGCAGAGAGCACTCATTGGGCCAGGCTTCTGATGGGGAGATGTCTTTCCAACGGCCCTTACCTGTCCCTTCAACCCCTGCACGAGCCCCTCTTGTCCCCTAGTCTATAAAACACATCCCTTTTGCAACCTAGAGAGCTCTCTTGGCTCTTTACTAGAAAGGAAACCCTAACTGAGAGAAAGAGGAAGGACTGACCTTGGAGGGCTTGGATTCGGCGACTGGAGGCGTGTTCTGGTGATCTTCTACGACAAGGAGGAAGGCCATATGTAGGAGAAGGCTTCCCTGGCGTTGGACTGCAGCCTGCAACCCCCTAGAACCCGGAGCAAAGGATTTCTGGAGGCTTCTTGGCGCTGCCCAAGGAGGGCTTCATCAGCTTATTCCGATCTTGTAGATTTAATTGAGAGGCAAGTAACCCATAGATCTCAATCCTATACATGTGCCCTAGGTCCCAGCAATTTTTGTGGATTTTAGATCGTGTCCTGGACCCTCCTTTTCACTTGGTATTTGGAGTTCGGTCTGTGTGCTGCACAGACAGGAACTTGGCGTCAATACCCTTGATGCCAAGATCTCCTCCAGCGATCATGCCGTCCAAACCCTTGAACGGCCAGAGGCTGCCGCCAAGTTCTTCAGGATAGAACAGTGAGCTGTTCTTCTTGGTAGATGATTATTTTCGATATGTTTTCGAAATGAGGATATAGTGTAAATTTAATATGCTATGTAAAATAGATAATGTGATGTGTGTGGAAATTTCTGCATTTTTCTGTGGATGGCATAAATTTTAGATTATTGAAATACATGTTGGAAAAAAATGGAGTAGGCATGTTCACCTACTGTCTACATGATTCCTGAGGAATTTAATGCCCTAGATTTTTCTATACCATGTGTATATGTATCAGTCCATGCCCTAGAATTTTGATAATTTTTCCATGACTGTGGGATTTACTGGAATTTCTGTTTTGGGAATGAAAGACATGCGTAGAAATTGTAAAATTTACATTAAATTGTGTGCTATGCAATAAATCAAGGGAAAATTTCTGTGATGATGATTATGTTAGGATCAGGGTTGTGAATGGTTAAATTTGATGTTCATGTTATGTTACATGTTAAAGTGAATTATGAATAGCATGAAACTGAATGTTTTAATTTCTGTAAATGTGATATGATTCAGAAAAATCTGAAAATTGTATGTGCCATTATGAACCTTAAAATTGTCTGTGGTTAAAATCTCATGTTATTTTGATGACAGTAAGTATTGTTATGGATTTTTAATGTGAAAAATGACTATGTGAGCATGTTAATTGTGACTTGATGTGATTCAGTAAATTTCAGTATGATTATATATGTATTATGATTATTTGGTAGTTGCAACAGTGAGGTTAAAATCAGTAAATGAGGACTTATGTGTGTATGAATTATGTATGAGTGTGTGCATGGAATGCGATAGAACAAGTGGTATAGGTGTGTGAAATGGTTAATGTGACAAGATAAACAAGTATGCCCATAAGACACTGCCACCCTAGATGCTTGGAGCTGTACTGTAGTAATGCCCCTACGGGAAAGCTCAATGTGTTATGTGATACCCTAGGAAAGGGTCTTGATAAAGTGTACACCCTGGCAAAGGGTCTTATGAATCCTGGAGGTGGACAAGTTCTACTGGTAATGGTGGGAAGGGCTTTCCCCGGTTTCTGCAGGAACTAAGACTTATCACTATGTCGGTGATTAAGTAAGTGAATGTGAATGTGTGTGTTATGTGATCGTCTAACGGTGGTTTGGGCTGTGTCTTGGCAATAAGGGAAAATAAGTATAAGTGTGATGTGAAAAGTGATATGTGTTCATAGCACAAGGTATGTGCAAGATATGTGTAAATGTGGCACATGTTATATGCAAAAATGAAATGATAAGAAGTGTGTGAATGTGAAAGAGGAAATAATGGGAAATGTGTGTAAGTGTTGTGTGATAAACCAAAAGTGAGTGTATGTGAAAGCCAAGGTTATCATATGGTTTGTGTAATGAGAAAATAGCATAAGTGTAAATGACAATAGTGTTAATTGATAAATGTTTATTGATGCGTACAAATGTGTGTGTGTATGTGTTTATGTATAAATTGTCAATTGCTAAATGTGATGTTACCATTAGTACCAAATGTAAGTATATGCTTTCATATTCATGGAATTTGAATGATTGGATACACATGTGTTTAGTATTATGTTGTATAGTTAAAAGTGATCCCTATGTAAAGGCAATATGAATGTGATAAATTTGTATAAAATCAGCAAGCTAAATGTGAAGTAAATTGTTATGATTGCATGCGAAGTGAGTTAGAAATCATGCTAAGAGTGCCACCTATCTTGTACATGTTTCCATGGTTTAGTTGTACAACTTTACAATGACTTGGATAAAGCATGAAAACGTGTGAATGTATATTTCACTCATGTTAATGACACCATGATGTCAGTGATCTTGTTTAGATTTTAGTTTTACACTTGTTTAGATAATTGATTAATGGAATTTGTTTAGGTTTAGCATGATCATGTATGATTTAACTGCTGAAATTTTATTGTGTTAATTGGTAAAAAGCATGTATGTATTGAATCTTAAGTTACTTGCTGAGTCTATTGCGTAGACTCACTCTTGCTAAACATTTCAGGAAATTAGCAGCGGAGGAGTTAGCAAGAATTGAAGTGGAGTTGGACTAAAGGGTTGAAGAATTGTAATTTATACTTCATAAGTATGTAATGCTACAATTGAAATTTGGATTTTGTTCAAATGTACTTGGAGTCGGCTATGTATTTGGAACATTTTGCTCTTATGTTATCTCTTGTTGAACTATACAGACTGTGTATGTGGATTTAAAAGTTGATGGAATAAGATTCATCTAAATTCCGTTGCATTTATTCGACTCTATTTGTGTATATCTCAGCTCATTTGTTACTTGTTGGGGTATTCTCCCCTGTAGCGGCTTACTCTCATTCAACGTGGGTTGGTATAACGGTACCGGGTGGAAGTGGGTCGTTGCAAAAGATCCATGGCAGCTTAAGGTTTTGCATAAGGTCAATCCATATTCTAGCCTCCACTATTTGATGGAGAAGATTATCAATACTGGAATACTAGGATGGTGTTCTTCATTCAAGGCTACGATTACCGAATTTGGAGCATCATAGAAGATGGTGATCACCAAATCTCCAAGCCCAAGGAAGAATGGACTGTTGAAGATAAGAACAAGCTACCCTTGAACAGCAAGGCAAGAAGCTTCATGTGTTGCGCTCTGACAAAGCAAGAGTTAAACAGAATTTCTACGTGCAAAACAACAAAGGATATATGGGAAATACTAAAGCTCACATATGATGGAACAGATAAAGTTAAAGAGACAAGAATAGACATACTTGTCACACAATATGTGAAGTTCCAAATGGAATCTGGTGAGTCCATAACTCAGATGTACAGTGACTTTACTGAAATTATGAATGGACTCGCAGGTTTAGGAAAGAAATACAGCTAGGGAGAGATGATTAGAAAGATTCTAAGATCTCTTCCAGCAAAATGGACTCCAAATGTCACTTCTATAGAAGAAGCAAATGACCTCTCCACTATGACTTTGGAGAAGCTTATTGGATCTCTCGTGGCCCATGAGATCAACATGAAAAGATTAGAAGAAAACACTTCAAGAGGATGGTCAATCAATGCATTCAAACCTGAGGGAGCACTTCGGATGAAGACACTACTAGTGATAGTAGTAATGTTGACAGTGAAGAAGAAATCATCCAAAAAATCTTATCCAAGAGGAAAGAGAAAAAGAAGAAGAGAAAAGAGGAGAAACACAAGAAACACAAAAGGAAGACCTTCACAGCTACATGGTATAACTCCTCAGAAAGCTTAAGCATAGAAAAAGATGAAGAGAATGTCAATCTGCTCTTGATGAACAAATCAGCAAAAAGGCATTCAAATAGGTATGGTTAAAGGATGCTCAAAAAGCATCTGGTTGGTGACTACCAACACTTCACTTCACTCCTATCTGAAGAGAAAATAGTCATCCTTAGTTCTTTTTTAGTTTTTATTTTTAAACTTACATTTCTTTTTGTTGTTATTCCCTAAATTATAATGCTATTAATATCCTTGCAAACTTTTGTGATCAATGTAGGAAAACTTCGTAAAAACCTCCCAAGAACAACAAATGAAAATACAACAGAAGATGTCTACAGACAAGGAGAAGATTGAAGATTCATCAAGCCACACATGAAGGGGAGCCATACACTAAGGGGGAGCCTCACATTTAGGGGGAGCAAACACTAAGGGGGAGCAATAATCACTGACAACTATAAACATATTGTTCACCCCTCTCCTTCAAACTCAGAGCATAGTGGTAAGATCCTTCCTTTTTGGTTATTGGCAAAAAGGGGGAGAGTAAGTTTAAACTGTGAATTTTCTATTTATTCCATGTTTTGAGTATCTTTGTTAGAAAATTCTCATAAGTTTTGTCATCACCAAAAAGGAGGACATTGTTGAACCACTCTTATATTTTATCCTTTATTTTAGTGATAAAAAAACTCTTGATTAACTTAAATATCATGAATATCTTTAATATTATATTTTCCTCATAAATATAATAACTTATGGCACTATCATTTCATGATTTGCACTGGAAAGCCCAATCGATTGTTGTTCAATGCATATCGATTACTGACTAAGTGCCACATCGATTACTCTTCTACATTGTCTGAAACATCTATTGCTTTAAACATTGATTACATTTAAACATGAATTACATTGAAACATCGATTACATTATCGATTATATTTAAACATCGATTATGCTAAACATCGATTATACTTTCACATCGATTATGTTCAAACACCGATTACTCTCACATCGATTATGTCACATCGATTATGTTCAAACATTGATTATCTTAAATGTTGATTGCCTCTTTATATAGATCGATTGCCTCATAACATCGACTGCTTCACTTAAACATCGATTACCCTTAGACATCGATTACCTTCTTGAATATCGATTACTTTATTGAACATCGATTACCTTTATGGAACATTGATTGCCTCAAAATCATCGATTACTCTTATACTTAAACATCGATTGCCTCTATATTTCAAACCTTTCAAAATATCTTTGGCGCCCAATGAAAATTCAAATGTACTTCATATGCTTAACTTATTATTTCTCTGACTGAAGATCCTTTTTTCTATCTCATAGGATCTCTTTCTTCCTGCATCAAAAAGAAAGCACCTACATTGTATTTCTACCTATCTGTAGGAAATACAAAGAGAAGGCAAAAAGAGGTATGAGCCACCTGACAAAAGACTTTACGAGTCTAATCATCTGCCTTGTATTTAATCTGTACTCTGCATCTTGGACCTACTATTGGCATCCTTGGAAGTGCGCACTGTTGGGATCGGATAGGTGACTAAATTCAAGTTAATTACAAATGTGTGTTTATGGCAGCGGAATTAAAAGAGTAATACACACACTTCGATTAGATCCAGGAGTGGTGTGTGAATATAGAGTGAAACGATGCAGCAAACCACACACAACCACATTGCACAGAGAATTTTAAGGTGGTTTCGGAGAACACAACTTGTGTCTCCTACGTCCACCTCCTCACGACGGAGGAACCACTAACACTAGTGCATACAACCTGGAGCACGACAACTCCGACCTCTTTGAGTGCGACGACTCAAGAAACCCAAGAGATAGGCACAACGACCTACTCCACAAACTGCTTGTGAATTCAGAAAATTCACAAGCACTTGAGCATGATGACTCAAGCACCAGAGCACAACGGCTCCAACTCAGAGCACTACGGATCAAAACCTAAGTACACAGTACTCAAACCTCTGGACTACGAAGGATCCAAGTTCTTCTAGAACAAGCACAATTAGAGAGTAGCTCCTCTAGCACGATCTATCTCAATACAATGAAGACGTAGAACAAAACAGAATTAGGTGATCTGTGTAGAACACATACATAGATCACACCCAGAAAAAATGATACTCAAATGAAGTACACACTCAGATGGATCTCCTTTTGATCAGCAAAGCTGCAATCAGGAACTCCTCCTCTTCTTCCCTTCTCCTTCTTCCCCTTGGCGGCGCTCCTCTGCTCCCCTTCTGGACGCAAGAGCTTTTTCCTGCTCTTCTCTTCTTTTGGAAAGTCCCAACTCTCCCATCCTTTTGGAGTAGGAGGATCATGGGTATTTATAGCCCTATATGTCCATGAGATGTCTTGGGGTGCGTGGGCACATAAATCTAGGTCAAATCCCTTGATTCCCATACAGCCACGTGTCCAAAAAAATTCACATTTTTGAGCTTCAGACGAAGTGTGTCGACACACAGGTAGACTGTGTCGACACCACTGGCTACTGCTTCAGAACTTTTTTTTTTTTTTTAATCAAAGAAGGTCCTCAGGGTCAGCAACCGGGAGAGTGCACCCTATTCCCGGGAATAGAATGAAACCACCCCACCAGTGCGAATCACCTGGGCCTAGATTATTAAAAGGAAGGACTTTACATGAAGAGTAGAAGGGACAAGCCTTTAATGGACAAATCTAATGGAAGGGACACCCGACCGGTCCAAGGTTAAGGGCCCTTTACAAGGGTGCGGTAAAGAAGTTGTAGAAGAAAAAGTAACATTAGTTGCAGAAACACAACCAAAATTAGCCAAGGCGTCCGCCAATTGATTCGCCTCCCTGTATGTGTGACAGAATTTTATATTGTAGCGATGCAAGAGAGACTGTTCCTCTGTCCACCAGTGCATACACTCCCACGAAGGTCTTTTGTTGCTGCTGAGAGAGCTGATTAAAATGGCAGAGTCAGATCTGATCTCGGATGGTCGCAGCCCCACTGGAGGGCCAATCAGATTCCATCACACAAAGCATGAACTTCAGCAACCAAACTGGGACCAAAAGCATAGAAATGAGAATAGAATGAAACTAAACTGCTTCAGAACTGGCTTCTGGGAGGGACAGTGAGTGTCGACACACAGGCAGGCTGTGTCGACACCACTGGCTACTGGCTTTAGCTTGTTCACTGGATGTAGTGGCTGTGTCGACACACTCTGCAGTGGTGTCAACATGACTGACAACTTTTCTTCTTCACTGCTTCCTGGATACAATGCATGTGTCGACACCACTGTCACAAGGTTGTGTAAACCTGAAAATATGAAGTGTGAACCATTAACATAAGTCATTATCATCAACATATGAAATATTAACATGTCATTTAGTCATCATTTTAATAAGTACAAAATGTACCAAAATGTCATCATCAAATCAAATTATGAGTAATGTCAATTAATCATAATTAAAATCGTCATTAAAAGGTTTCAAATACACACTCAACACAACATTCTCCCCCTTTTGATGATGACAAAATAAATGCATTTTTCTTCCATGTCTGCAATTTCTCTCTCTTAAGACTTTGCAATTTCTCTCCCTTTTTGACAACATAAAAAAGATATTCATGAAAGAGAACAAAGAATGGTAGGAGATCAAGAAATGCAATCGTAGAAATGAAGGTTCAGGAATGATCAAAATAAGTGAGGCAAAGTGATATTGACATATGAGAGAAGTTATTTTGTTTTTGGTATTGTGCAATCAAGTGTAATCACAAAGACCCACTCAACACAAAGCAAAGCAAGACATAATGGTCTGAATGTAGTTAAAATGATGATGCAAATGTGAATTAATGTGACCTATATGAGTGAGCAGAAATATTTAACAGAGATGTTATGAGCTTGAAGTTTAACACATTGTAGAATAATAGGTCTAAACTCAATATACATGAACTTTATTCAGGCCATGAGCTTTTCTATCCTGTCTTTTTGAATTTACTTTCATTTGTAACTGTGAAAGAATACAAGAATAAATTAGTTAAATCTCACTTTTCAATGCAAGAGATCACATTTATCAGATGCAAGACCTCTTGATTACTCAGTGGTTTAACTTTCATTACCTTGTATAGAGATGACAAACTGTTAAACACTTTTTGACGCGAGACAAATCACTTGGTTAGGTGAGATGGCTCGGTTACTCAGTAATAGACAAGTTTGCATTGCTCTATCTGTATCCTTCTAGATTATTGTTTATTTTCTTTAGATATTTTGCAGGAATATGCTTACTTTGACCATAAGAGCCATGAATATGAGTGTAGAGAGATTATTCTTAACATGTGGTAAAAATGAAGCTTAAACATACACATGTGAAATATTAAAGCCACTCATGCGCCTATAATGGTGTTTTGAAAATCATTTTAAAAACATTCAATATTAAGATTGCACAACTTTGAGATGAAAGTAAATCTTTGAAATTAAACTAAATGCACAATGAGATTAGTTTCAATGTTTTAAGTCTCTCACATGAAAATAGCACAAGGACTCAAAATTCTGATAGTTGGGGCGCAGAATAGACAACAATTGTCAAGAGAAATGAGTGAAGAATAGACAATGACTCCCCTTATCAAATAGCTCTCCAACACAAGGTGAACAAAAACAACAACAAAAAATTGAATGAAGTGAGAATAGAATCAACAAGTGAGTTTTGTGAAAAGACAAATACTCCCCCTCAACAATTGCATAAAGGGATCTTGATACTTGGCGGAGACATATACTCACGCATAGTGAAAGTGTCTAGACAAGCCTAACTTGCCTTTCTTCAAATCACTATTTGATATACCAAGAATTCCAATGCAACTGAGAAATAGAAATTTATTTGCAAGAAAGAATGGCTTTTATTTGCACAAAGAATTGAGATGAAGATATCAGACATGTGAAAACTTGCATAAACCAAGTTCCCTTCTAAGAGAAGTGAATCTAGGTTCTGCAAGAGGCTTAGTGAAATGTCTGCAATTTGTTTTTCTGTGTCAATGAAGTAGAGTTCAAAAGAACTCTTTGAGACTTTATCTCGTAGGAAATAATGTCGAATGTCAATGTGCTTTGTGCGGGAATGCTGAATAGGATTTTTGAACAGATTTATAGCACTGGTATTATTACAAAGAATGGGAATGCAACCTAATGTGTGATTATAATCTAGGAGTTGATGTCTGACCCTAAGAACTTGAGTACCACAACTACCAACAGCAACATACTCTGCTTCTACAGTAGAAAGAGCTACAGAGTGTTACTTTTTGGAAGCCCAAGAGATAAGACAACCACCTAGATATAAACACAACCCACTAGTGCTTTTCCTGTCAAGTTTGCACCCCGCATAATCAGCATCACTATATGCAATCAAGTCCAATTTACAACCAGCAGGATACCAAAGTCCTAAATCACAAGAAGAAAGAAGATATTTAAAAATTCTTTTAACAGCAGTCATGTGACTATCTTTAGGATTTGCTTGAAATCTGGCGCACATGCAAACACTAAATTGAATATCTAGCCTAGAGGTAGTTAAATAGAGAAGAGACTCAATCATACCTCTGTAAAGTTTAGTACTCACAGGCTTACCGGAAGTATCACTTTCAAGTCTCACACTTGTGGCCATTGGTGTGCTGGATGGCTTCATGTTTTGGAAGTCAAATCTTTTGATTAACTCCTTGACATATTTTGTTTGACTCAGAAATATTCCTTCAGATGTTTGATGCACTTGCAGACCTAAAAAGAATTTAAGTTCTGTAACATCTCGGGCTTTCCGGCTTTCCATTTGTTTGTGGGATAACTGGCCACTAACGCATCCGGCCTTGGCGATGCGTTAGTGTCGCAACGGTGCTGCCCGTCACGACAGTCATCCAGGTCACGACCAGTGGTTGCATCGCGTTCTTGTCGCGCCCGGTCAACAGGTTGCGACAGGGTTCCGCTTTTAGTCATCTGATAGGTGTCTGCCACCTGTCAGAGTGGCAAGCATGTAAGACTGACCTATCAGGTTGTCACGGCGTCCAGGTTGGGCACGTTCTGGTTGCGGTGTGGGCGGCCGTCGCGTTAAGAGTGGTAACGCGATGCCCATCCCCATCACCTTCTGGGGGCCGAAGGCTAAAAAGCCTTGGCCGGCTTCCCCTTTCCCTCTCTTTCCCTTCTCTTTCCCTTCCTCATCTCCAAGGAGGGAAGTCTTCATCCTTCCTTCTCCGGAATGGAGCTTGGTGGAGTGGTCGGCGGCTCGTGCGGAGCTTGGAGTGTCGGCGAGGAGCGAGGAGGTAGCGGCTGTGGTGTCGTGAAGGCCCTTGTTTGGGGTTCGGTTCTTCGATTCTGTAGGGATGCTTGTGCCCTTTCTTGTTGGTGGGGATTGGAAGTCCATGTGTTTTTTTGCATGCTTTACAGCTTTCTCCATGATCCCCTCCCCGTGTTTGTGTGATTTGCGTAGTGTGGGCGACCCCGGGATGTAGCATCCAGGCGGTCTGCCTCTTGGTTGATGTTGCGACAGCGGTGCGCGTCGCGACATCAGAGGAGGCGTCGCCCCAGTCAGATGTGACCTTATCATGGCGCAGTTGGCTATCACAATAAGGGTCGGGTTGTGACCAGGTTTCCCGTCGCGACAAGCATTGTCGCGACACCCTGCCCCGTCGCGACGTGGGTTGTCGCGACGCGCGGCCCTGTCGCGACTTGGTTCTTGTTGCAGTTGCCCTGGCCGTCGCGATGCCATCACGACGGCTCAGGAGGGCACGACAAGACCTATGTTTCCGTGGGTGTTTTCGTGGCCCATTTGGCATGTCGGCTTGTGCCCCAGGGCAAGGTTGGCCTCCGGACATTCTGGTGAGGTGACAGGTTGGCTCGTTGCGTTCAGTGACCGAAGGTGACACCTTTATGGCCGTGTCCTAGCGGCTATGCTAGAAGGATCGCGTCTATCTAATAATCAATTGTCTGTCTGTCAATCGATTATTAGAAGAGTGGTGGTTTCTATTCTGTCTGTGGTGTTACGGTTTCTCAGGCCGTGCCTTGTGTGCTAGCGTTAGCCAACAACCCTTCTGGGGATTTCCGGAAGGGGGGCCATGCATGCCTGTGCCTACTGGGCTTGTCTTGGTTACAAGCCAGCTGTGGTGTTTCTGTTGGTGGTTGCCACACCAGTTCTCTTTCACTCGGTGCTCGGCACTTGAGGGCTTGTCTGCAAGACAGGTTTTTACCGTTACCTGGGACCCCAGCCCGTGCGCCTGTGTCAGAGGGGGTTGCTCCGGGCGGCAGGCGTGCTCAAGTCGCGGACTTGGAGCAGAAGGGGAAAATGGTGGGACAGCGGCGTGAGTTGTTTGTAGAGCTCTCTTAGCTAGTCTGGGTCTCCAAGGTGGTTGAGGTGCTCTTCTAGTGCGGACCAGCTAGTCCTTCTCACTGCCTCGCTCTACGTTGGTTCCGGAGCCGCGTAGGGAGGTTAGGCGTGGGCCCCACTCAGCCAGGCTGTGGTGGTTGTGGTTGTTCTTGCTGTGACTCGCTAGCCTCACTCTACCGAGGAAGTTGTAGGCTGGAGTCGACGGATGGCGAGTGAGAGGGGTGGACTGTGTGTCCTCCTCTTAGCTGCCTATGGCGGTGGCTTGGTTGCTCTTGTTGTGACGGTGTTTCACACTATTTGTGAGACTGGGTTCTCGTTGCCCTAGCTCGCATGGTGGTCATAGCCTAGTCGTGCCTAGTTTGGCCTCGTGGGCCATGTTTAGTGGTTTCCGCTCTGCGGGTTCTCTCGGGGTGCCTGGTATAGGCACCCGACTGCTGTTTCTGTAACCCATTCCTTGGTGCCGTTCATGGTGGCACCGGTGAGTTGTTCTCTGACCTTGTGGCTTGTCCACGGTGCAGGGTGGTTCTACTTGTAGGCCCTCGACCTCGTGGAGGTCCGTGGTGGCTGTGCTAGTTGTGAATGTTCCTTCTCACGTGGTTGTTCGGTGTCTCACATGGTGACACCTGGTTGTTCCTTCCTGACCTCGTGGGGTCTGGGATGTTGGGTGCTTATGTCGTGAGACTCTAGTCTTACGTGGCTGCTCTGGTGTACCGTGAGCTTCTTTATCTCGGCGGGTGTGTGCCGTGGTGTTTGCTTTTGCATTGTGTTTGACTTCGCTGGTTCTGCGGGGGTCGTGTTTGGCCCGACCTTGGTTGTGGGTTGAGGCGTTACTCTGTTCCGCTGCTTTGTAGCTCTCTGTGGTAGGCGTTTCTCGCTTTACTACTTTGTAGAGTAGTTTTGCTTCTGCTTTGTTGGAGTTCCTGCTGCCCTAGCTGGTAAGGGACTGGTTATCCCTACTGATCCTTGTTCGCGAGGCTCACCCCCATACTCTCTCTAGGTAGGGACTCGCTATCGCAGGAGTTCGTTGCCGGACGGTCGTGGTAGCGGCTTGTTCGCCGTGCATGCGTCGTGGTAGCAGCTTGTTCGCCGTGTGATTTGCAGAGTGATGTTGTGCTCTTTGTACCGTGACTTGAGAGTTTTAGCTGAAGGACAATTAGTAACTAGGCTCCCTTCTTTGATGGAATTGACTATACATATTGGAAAAATCGAATGCATGTATTTCTGAGAGCTCAAGACTATGAGCTATGGAATATTGTAACTAAGGGATCCTATGAGCTACCTACTGATGAGGACACCTAGACAAGGGAGCAAATTTGAAGGGCAACCTTGAATGGAGCGCCATGAATATGATGCAGTCTATTGTGCATCCAAAGGAATACTCAGAGTCTCCACATGCTCTTCTGCAAAGGAGATGTGGGACAAATTAGAACTCATATATGAAGGTACATCTGGGGTAAGGGAAACCAAAGCTAGTATGCTTGTTTCTGAATATGAAATGTTTAAAATGAACATTGAAGAAACAATCTCAGACATGTTTGCCTGATTCATGATTATTATTAATGGTTTGAAAGGTCTTAAGAAAGAGTACAGTGAGAGTGACCTAGTGAGGAAGATACTTCGGTCTCTTCCATCCTCTTGGCACACTAAGGCCACTGTCATTGAGGACTCTAAAGACCTGTCTACAATGTAATTAGATGAATTGATATGATCATTGATGACCTACGAAATCAATTTAAAAAGAAAGAATATGAGGTCACTCCAAGAAAATCAATTGCATTGAAAGCTTCTAATAAAGCCTCATCAAGTTCTAAGAAGAAATTGAACAAGAAAGGATGAAAGTGAAATGTCTAGTGAAAGCAAAATGATGAGATGGCCATGCCGACTAGACAATTCAGGAAATTTCTCAAGTTCAGAAAGAAGGGCAAGGTAACTTCAAAACCCCTCTTAAAAAAGATTTTGCAAACAAATTTGTTACAAACAAGAAAAATGACATAGTTGTTTGCTATGAATGCAAAAACATGGGCACATGAGAGGTGAATGCCCGAAGCTCAAAAGGAAGTTGATAAAGAAGAAATTTGCATTCAAGAAGCTCAGATCCATGATGGCAACAGGAGTGATGAAGACGAAGATGATCATGATCAGGATGACTCTGATGATGAGGATGAGGAAATCAAGTGCTTGATGGCAAAGAGTGATGACTCCAATGAGGTAAGCTCATCCTTTCAAAGCTATACAGTTGAGGAATGGGAAGAGGCGTCTACAATGCTATTTGAAAATTTCTATGATATAGATCTGAGAACAAAACCTTGAAAAAGAAAATCAATAACCTGGTGCATAACCCAAGCATTCATGAACAAGTTGCATTTCTGAACAGAGAAATAAAGTTACTGAAAAATGAAAAGAAATTACCATGTGAAATGGATTGCATGAAAGAAAATTTACAAGAGAATGAAAACAAAAACAAACTCTAAATAATATGTTGAAAACTTCAAAACGAGAATCAAAAGATTCAAAGAAAATGAAAGAAGTTCAAAAGGAACTAAAAAACAAGAATGAAGATTTGTCAAGATTTTGTTAAGAGAAAGGAAAACCTTGATATTGTCCTAGGAGTAAAGTCAAATACAACTAGACATGGACTTGGATTTCAAAGTAAAAATCAAAAGAAATTTGGACAAACAATGATCACATCTTTTGTTCAGCACAATCCAAGTTTGAATAAACAAGTTCATGTTAAAAAAAAAAATTAGAATGAAAAGAAAAACAAACAAAAGAAACTAGACTAGTTGACAAATGAGAGTACCTGTCGACAGATACACATATCAAAAGCTGAACTGTTGACAGGTATGGCAATCTGTCGACATATCCAAATTAACCATCAAATTGCATAAAGGACAAAAGAATTCACATGCTCAAAGCAAAAAAAAAAGAATATCGAAAATTCAAACTCCATCATGTAACTTTTGTATAAAGCTTGGTCATACTGAATTACAATGCTGGAACAAAATGTGCATGATGAAATGCAAACAATTATGGATTCCTAAGCATTTACTTTATACTATGAATGAAAGCATGGATCCAATGTAATTTGGGTACCAAAACTTTTCTTCTGATTTGTCCTTGTAGGAATGCCTAGGAGCCCAAATCAAAACAAGTGGTACTTGGACAGTGGCTGCTCGAGGCACATGACGGGAGATAAAGAGAAATTCTATTTGCTGGTTGAAAAAGATGGTGGACAAGTGGATTTTTGAGGTAACAATAAAGGCCAAATAATTGGCACAGGTAAGGTAGGTATGAATGCTTCTAACTCCATTGAAATGTGCTGCTAGTTGATGGTCTTAATCACAATCTGCTGAGTATTAGTCAATTGTGTGATAAAGGCCACAAAGTTATTTTTTATTCAGAAGCATGTCAAATAATTGATAAAAAATCTGTAGTGTTAAGTTTCTAGAAAAAGAGTCAATAACATTTATCTAGTTAATCTAGATGAACCAAAGAATAAAAACTTGTGTCTTGTTGCAAACAAAAATGATCACTTTTCTTTATGGCATCGCAGGCTAGGTCATGCAAGCTTTAATGTTTGAACAAAATCATGATAATGAAATGTGAAATGGACTTCCTAAAATTCACTTTAACAAAGACATGAGCTTTGTGATGCATGTGCACAGAGTAAGCAAACTAGAAAATCTTTCAAATCTAATGCACCTATAATCACTTCAAAAATTTGAACTGCTACACATGGACCTTTTGGACCTACAAGAACACTTAGTCTCAATGGCAAACATTTTGGCTTTGTCATTGTAGATGATTTTCTAGGTTCACTTGGGTCAAATTTCTAGCTCACAAAAATGAAACTCTGAAAAACTTGGAATATTTCTTTAACAAGATTGAGCATGGAAACACAAACAAAATATGCTCAATTCTTATTGATCATGAGGGAGAGTTTGACAACAATCTGTTTGTGACTTCTGCAGGAACCAAGGCATTTGACATAAATTCTCTTCTCCAAGAACTCCAGAACAAAATGAAGTAGTGGAGAGAAAGAACAGAACCTTGATGGAAATGGCTCGCACACTTCTGGTGGAAAGTCAACTCTCAAGAAGCTTTGGGCAGAAGCTGTGAACACATCATGCTGCATATTGAATAGAGCCATGGTAAGACCTGTCATAAAGAAAACCCATATGAACTCCTAAAATGTAAGAGGCCCTAACATTGGGTACTTCAGAGTTTTTGGCTCCAAAGTCTTCATTCATAATAATGACAAAATTGATTTAGATAAATTTGAAGCTAAAATTAATCTAGGAGTCTTCTTAGGATATTCTAACATTCTAGGGCCTATAGAGTGTTCAACACCAAAAAAAAACTATGGAAGAGACTCCACATGTTGTCCTTGATGAGATTCATGCAAAATCTGATGATTCAAATGTTTACAGGTATGATGAAGAAGAAGGAGAAATACTTTAGAAAAAAATTACAAGAAACCTGTCGACAGACCAACAGAGGTTGTCAACAGACCTGAAGAAAATCACATAGTGCTTCAACAATAACAAATGTTAGGTATTCAAAAGATCACCCACTTGAAAATGTCATTGGAAATGTAAATGATAGAGTTCAAACTAGATCACATTTTAAAAATATAGTTGAACAATATCATTTATCATTATTTTCTCAAGTGGAACCTAAAAACATTGAAGAAGCTCTAAAAGACAACTCTTGGCTAGATGCCATGTAGGAAGAAATTGGTCAATTTTAAAGAAACAATGTATGGAGCTTAGTCCCAAAAACCTAAGAAATCTCAATAATTAGAATAAGGTGGGTGTTTAGGAATAAGCTAAATGAAGAAGGAAAAGTTGTTAGAAATAAAGCTAGACTGGGTTGCAAAAGGGTATAATCAAGAATTTGGGATAGACTTTGAAGAATCCTTTGCACCAGTAGCTAGGCTAGAGGTAGTAAGAATCTTGTTAGCATATGCATGTTCCAACAAATTCAAACTATTTCAAATGGATGTTAAAACTGTCTTTTTAAATGGTTACATCAAAGAAGAAGTCTTTGTTTCACAGCCACCTAGATTTGAAATCCTGATAAACCTAACCATGTGTACAAATTGCATAAAGCTCTCTATGGTTTGAAACAGACACCAAGAGCGTGTATGACAGATTGAGCAACTTTTGGTTAGTAAAAACTACTCCAGAGGTAAGGTGAACCAAACTCTGTTTAAAAAAATGTTCACAATCATATAATTGTTGTTTAAGTATATGTAGATGACATTATCTTTGGTTCCACTATTCATACAAACTGCTTAACATGAACATATCTGAATTGCTTGAATGATCATTTCAATACCATGCATACATTATGGGGGAGTGAGTCAAAAAATAACTTTTGAGTGAAATGCTTGAGGGACATTGTTTCACATCTATCTTGTCACCAACTCCCATTCAGCTTGTCGACAGATGATCCTTTTTCAAGAGCTTCAATTCTGTAATTAGCAGCTATCGACAGGTCTACATTTTGCTGTCAACATATCTATTCCCAAAACTATTTGCTTGTTGTGTCTCAGTGCCTGTCAACACACACACCTTCTTGTCGACAGATGCCTTATTCTTTTGAGTTCTCCTCAACTGAGTTCAACCTTGAATGAGATTGTTCATTATTTTATTAAGGGGGAGAATGGGAACTTATGCTTCATTACAACCTTCCATAATCACATAATAGAAAAGACATTGAATTATCACAATGATTTTGAAATAATGATCTGTGAATGAGCCTAGGTTTGTATCATCCAGAACACACTGAACAAATCTAATTTATTTAAAATGACTCTATTGAATAACCCTTTGGGATGATCTTATTTCTGAAATGGTTTGGTAAGTAAGAAGATTCTTGAACTTACTATTCTTAATTGGCTTTTGACCTCAAACATTCCTTGAACTTGATGTGTAAATCACGAAGAGGAGAAAAGCTACCTATTTCTTCAAAAAATTTAAAAAAAAAAGGGGGGGAAAGGCAAAGCAATGATAGTTCACATACTGAGTAACCGGGGACATTGGCATCACAAATGTCTGTCTTCGCGTCAAAAAGTCAAACTATCAACTCTGTACAATGGTATGATGGTTAACTGCACTAAGTAACTAGGGGTATTGACATCACAAATGTCTCCCTTCACGTCAAAAGGTGTATGTAAACTGAATTACCACCTGCCCCAAAGAAACATGAAATTCCCATGAAAAACTGAAATAGAGTGAAGCTTCTATGAATTTAATCAAGATCAAACCTCATGTTTCCTGTCAAATGCTAAAGTGAATATTTACTTCAAGCATCAACTGAACAACACACCACAAAGACATAAGTAACTTTTCAACAAGGTTTCATTCAATGAGTTATCTTATAAAATCTACTTTGTAAGGTGTATTATATGTGTTACATTAATCAAGATTCTCGGAATATTATCTCCAAACCATTGTGCAAAATGAAAATACTATTGTTTTTGACATCTTGTAATGAGTGTATCTCACATTATCACTCTTAAAACTTGTTCTGAACACTCATTTTCAACTCATACTTGTCAAAATCTCATTCGGCACAAACTGTCATAGTAGCTGTCGACAGATGGATTGCGCCTGTCAACAGCCGGAATTCTGTTCTATCCAGAACTTGAACCGGTTCACATTTCTGTCTAGTTTGGTGGGTCATTTCCATTTCAAATGCGTTTTAAATAACCCTAAAGGTGGCCCATGACTCTTCACCCTCTCACCTTCCTTCAACGTTGCCTCCCTTCTATTTTAACCCCAACCCTCCTTTCTTTCAACCGCACCATCTCCATCCTCTTCCTCTACTGCTATGCTCTCTCCTCCTCCTCCTGATCCATCTACTCTATTGCTCCTCTACTCTACCTTCACCATGTCTCAATAGTAGAAGATGGTTGCTTCACATCAAAGAAGATCCTCGGAAGAAGCCGGCGACAGCTCTAGGGCTTTGGCAGAGCGAAGAAGCAAGCACAGGGCCGACCGCAACCCCGAGCTCAACATACCACCAAACCTGAATCTATGTAGGGTTTGTGGTGTATTCAAGAAGATTATGCAGCCCAGATATGTGGACTGTTGAGCAACTGTCCTTTTTAGGAAAATTGTTAAAGACTATCTCTTTAAAATATTATGTTTTTACTATGACAAAACCGTTTAAAAACTATCTCTACAAACAAATTTATTGAAATATATCAAAAGCAATATGACTTGCATAAAACTGTACATGAATACGAAATTTCTCTAAGTCCACAGTGTATACTATGTACCATACTAACTCCGATTGTGGACTCCGACTCCAAAAGTGTTGAACCATCTGTGAACTGTACACCACTCTTGGAAGTCGAAGTCTGTCAATACTCTGACTTCTTAGAAGTCGAAGTCTGGACTATGACTCTATTAAAGTCAAAGTAAGGTATCGATTGATGAACTCTTCCACTCCGACTTCGGAGAAGTCGAAGTCTGAACTCTAATTCCCCAGAAGTTGAAGTATGACCGATTGATGCTTATCATTCCGACTTCCCAAAAGTCGAATTTTGGGATCTCACTGTGACTCCTGTAGAGTCGAAGTTCATTTGTATCTCTTGTCTCTGACTCCGACTTCAGGAAAGTCGAAGTATACTAATCAACTTCTGTGTACTTAATAATAATTTTTGTATGAATTTGTCAGTTCATAAAATCTTTGCAATCTTGATTTTGAGTAATTTAATATGTTATTTATCTCTATGAAATCTTTTAAAGAATGATTAACACTGCATATCCTACAGAATAATGCCTTTTATTATTACCATCATTTAAATATTATGTTAAGTAGGATAATCTATATTCAAAATGACCACATAAAAATATCTTTAAAAAAATCATAAATAACATTCAAATTGGTCTCTTGCTTTTTGTCAGAAGTTTAGTTCCTCTCTTGTTGACAGTTGCTTTGTAGAAAATACGAAGGTAGGTATAAGCATCATGGGCTATCTGTCAGAGCTCACCTACCACTGTCAAAACTCCATTACTTTGAGATAGAGCTCTTGTATTCCCCATACAAATGCCTGTCTGATCATAAAATACTCTGAACTTCTGTCTGTCTAAACTCACTTTTGCTTTATATATTTCTATCTCACCTACCTCCGTAAGTATGGAGATATCTTTCTGTCCTATCCTTTCAGGCTTATAGAACATTTATGAAGTATGGTTAGCCTCCAGTCTTGCGCATGGAGCCTCTCAGAAATTTAATGAAGAATGTCTTTCAAACCATGAAGCTACAAACATAGCCTAAAGATGTTGGACCTCTGATGAACAGAAGGATAACCTAGAAAGCTCATAGTCTTAAACGGACATCTTTCAACGGCTAGTTTTCTAACGGGCAGATTCAAATGGAAACTGAAGGCATCAGAAGTAATATAGAGAAGCCGAAGTTTTGAACAAGACACACACTTACAAAGAGAGACATCAACTCAACTCCCATCTGCATTTGCAAGCAAGAGTCTCTGAGAAGCCTTCTATTGAATTGAAAGAAAGAGAGCTGCCTTGTCACGTCCCGAGAATTAGGCAGCGGATATTATTAATTAATTCGAGTCGATATTTCGAGATGTGGACAGTCGGCAAATAAGCCTCTAGCTAGCACACACTAAATGTGTATCAACACAACATCATAATAGGGCCCAAATGTGAACTCAATTATAAATTGTATTCAAATCTCATATTTGTCTCAGATAAACTAATACAGGATTAAGACTCAATAAAAGCAAAAGTACATACTACCTCACTTCCTACTACATTGTTGTAACATTCAAAATAACTAAATATAGATAGACTCATAATTGGAACGCTCATCACTCAGACACATTCCCATCCTCGACTTGCTCTTCCTCTTAAACTTCATAGTCACCTAGATTGGGTAAAAGGTAGGGGATGAGCAAACTAGCCCAGTAGGATTTATATCTCAATGTGCGGGCAATGATATAAGTGATTAACATTTTAGAACTAGGCAAGTACGATGAATGATATGCAAGTACGAATAAAACACGTTAAAACATGATATATAAAACAAGCTAGAGAGAGAGATCATGATAGAACAAGATTGATGAACAAGATGACAAGAGAGAACTAGAAATAGATCACTTTGTACAAGCACGCAAGATATCATGTAAATTGCAATAAATGAAGGATGGCCATATCACGCAAGCAAGCAAGCAAGCACGCACGAGCACGATCAAGTAACATTAATCAGGCACGTAGACACTAATGTACACCGAGAAAAGAACCATCAAGAATGTACACTAGGTCACGTGTATGTGGTATTGTATCTATCATTCAACACACACACATGATTTTCCTAGCGCAGATGCAACGCCAGTAATCATTATACCCATGGTTAACAGTATATCTATGACTCGCCGTCATTGGGGCTAGATTGGAGCCCTTGGACACACGTCGTGCCCTGTCAGCATCTCACTTAAATTTTTAAATGTAGATACCCACAGTCATTTATAATGGCCAATGAGAGTTTCAATAAGTAAGCATGTGTAATGTCATGTTCATGATCATGAGGAGAACAAGTAATAAGTAATGGAACATGATTTCATGAGTACAATGGTCAAGAGATAAATCGGCAGCATAACGGTACGATTTATACTTTCATTCAATCTTTACATTAATGGCTTTAGTCCAGTTTGTAAGTCTCACTCACGAGAACAAGAAGAGAAGGAAGTGCGTGCTATCTCCAGGGAACTTCAATGGTACAACCAACTCGTCGGCCATGTGGAATCCATGGTCAGAGGAGATTTACGGAGGCCTTGGTGAAAAGGTCGCTAGTCTACCGATTCGGAATGACCAGTAGAGAGTTTCCATTTCCCAAGAAAGGTTACCTAACAGTGCTAGTGTGTAGTGCGGTACGCGTGTCTCAATTCTCAAACCATCGGTTCTCAACTCGTAGGAAGCACTTGACAAGATAACATGGAATAAACTATGCACTTTAACTATCATGGTTTGCAAGATTTTATGATAACCATTATCATTTAAACGTGGAAGAACAATAGGAAGATTAAATCACAAGTAGCACGAATGGATCATAACATTTAAGGAGCACTTAGAATAGCATTCATGTAATTAAAGCTTTTTAATGGTTAATCGCTTTAAGCCATTAAACAAACATGTAATGATCGGACCCAAGACAGGTAACCTACACAGCAAATATCACATTTACACAGACCTCGGGTATATGTGGAAAACTTTGTAAGAAAACACGTGGTTTCAGGTAAAATCCTGAGATCGCGACATAGCCATATAAGGAAGGCGACAGGTCGGCCCAGAAGGCGACACAGGGTTGTGAGCATCGCGACAGGGTCGTCAAGATCAGGTAGCCGGATAGCGACGGAACGCATCTCGCCTTGAGAAGGCGACAAGGGTATGTCGCAATCAACCCTCTGAAAGCGACATATCGGGCCGTCGCGTTCACAGGGTCCGTGCCTGGCTCGGACAGAGCAAGGACAGTGCCTTGGATTGCGGACCTATCTTTCCTTCTTTTGACATAGGGTTGTTCTAAACTAGAGAACAAATTGCACGGTGCGTGAAAAGTAACGAAACCAGTTTTAAATAACCTAGACATACTAGGGTACTTCCAGTAAATCGGATTGAACAATAAAGATGGTTCGATAGGCTTCATCATGGGGAACACAAGGTCAGACCAAGGGTAACTTGAAGACGTAGTTTTATGTAGCAACCCTATACCACGCTTATAACTCTCTAACTGATGAGATTTAGACAAATGTTCAACATGAAACCTGACGAGGACAACTAGTAGAATAACTTTCATGTTATGAGTTTTTCCTAATTCGTTCTTGAAACACATGCAACATATTAAAAACGGGAAAAGCTCTAACAGTGCGCGACTTTGGCAAAACGCTTATAAATCAAGATCTACTAAATGAAATTCGATGAAACCAGTGGGAAATGAAAGTTAACTTGATGCTCTATACATAGGTATAGGATATGTTAAGGTTTGGCCCGAGAAAACCTATCTTTTGGGTTGAATAAGTCCCATTATTCCAGAAAACCCGTGTTCAGACCACTTGGAGGAAAACGCTTACTACTCCATGTATACTGCATGGATTTTGGGCATTCCACTGGGTTAGAACGTAGACTTGACCCTCTTTCTAGGGGTATAGGCCTTGCAAGGTTTGGTTTAGGTTTGACTCACCTTGGGTCGACTTCAAGAGGGTGGTTTGTGCAGGTCGCAGCAGACGAGAAGGGGAAGAAGAACGGCTTCTTGTGGTCATTCCACAGCTCCTCAGCCCCAAGAGCTCCTCCACACGACCCTAGGAAGTTTAAATTCGTTCCTAGGGTTTGGGTGAAGAGTATTTAAGTAACCATGGTGTTTAGGAGTCCTATTATAACTAGGAAAGAGGATTTCGGGATTGGCATGTTTGGTTTCCTATTTTTGATGATTTCCTCCTCCCTTTGAGTGTGTGAGGCATTAGGAAACCTCCCCTCATAGTTAGGCACGAATTTGGGTTGCCATGAATGCATGATTGCATCCCAATTCAACTCTAATTGCCTCTTTTTAATTTCAGCTTATTTATGGTTACGAATTTCTATGTATTTTCTAGCTTTATTTGATTTTTGGGTCAAATGTTGCCCATTGGCCCAATTATGATAATGGGTCATCAATATATAATGTTGGAAATCTCCAACACTTTTATTTAATTTTTGATTGCGTCGTATTTCCGTGTTAACGGTTTTCCGACTTGTTTCCTTATTTAGAAATCGGTCACAATAACTCTTAAACCTAGCCCAAATGATTTTTATTGAACCAAATTCCTTGATGGGTCATTAGAGGATATTATTTGAAGTCCATATATGATTTTTATTTAATTTTCTGACTCATCCACGTACGTGTGATAATGATTTACGACTTATTCATGAATTACGATAATAAGTCGCGAAACACTTTAAACTTGGATGATCTGATTTTTCTTGGCACAAATTTTTTTGTGAAACATTTAGTAATAATATTTAGGGTTGATTTATAATTTTTTACTGAATTTTTGGATGTGTTTTAGCACATACGATAATGGTACGTATGTTTTAAATACTCTGATATTATGAAGTTATTTATTTCTATTTATTTGAGTTTTTATGTAGTTAAAATTTTCGGGGTGCTACACCCTCTCCCACTTAAGAGAATTTGGTCCCCAAATTCATATATAGAGAGATTTGTACAGTGAGGTGTACCTACTTGTGAATAACTCCGGTATCTTTTGCGCATTGCTTCTCGGTTCCCACATGTCGTCTTCATCCATGCGTTGATTCCATCGAACCCTTACTAGTGGAATAACTTTGTTCCTTAGTTGGCGCAGTTCCCAATCCACGATCTAATCGGCTCTCTTGATATGTTCCGTCTTTGTTAAATTCCAGAAGCTCATATTCTATGACATGCCATGGATCGCGTACATACTTTTTCAACATGGATATGTGGAACACATTGTGTATTCTATCCATTTGTGGTGGTAAAGCGAGACGATATGCCACCTCGCCGACTCTTTTGAGGATTTCGAAAGGCCCGACAAACCTTGGTGACACTTGCCTCTAATGCCAAATCGTCTGATCCCACGGCCTAGAGATACTTTCAAGAATACATGTTCACCACCTGAAACTCCAGGTCTCTTCTTCTATTATCTGCATATGCCTTTGTCTTTGCTGCGCCACTGCCATTCTTTCTTTTATAAGCTTTACCTTCTCTATGGTTTCTCTTATCATCTCAGGTCCTAGCATTTGTTTTTCGCCAACTTCATACCAGCCACGGACATCCCTTTCTGTTTTAGTGCGGCAAACTCCGCTGCCTTCTTCTCCTTGACTCTCTCAGAGAAATACTTTCCCCAGAATATCTCCAGGAATCCGGGCCACTCCAGTTCGCCAACATTAGGCAGGTGGGCCGAGTGTCCTTCCACCATGCTCGGGCATCATTAGTAAATTGGAAAGTGGCCAGTACCACCTTCTCCCTATTGGTGCATTGCATTACTTGAAGATCCTTTCTATTTCTTCCTGCCCTTTTCTGCTTCATCTGGGTCAGGGGATCCAGAGAAACGAGGAGGGGTTTAAACTCCTAAAATTTGAACCACATTCTGCAGGCCTGAGTCAACCCACCACGGTTTCTTGCATAGCTTGCCTTGGTTACGAGCCATTGCAGTTAGTTGAGTGAGAGATTATGAGGTCCTGAGAAAAAGGATGGAAACCAGAAAAAGGATGGAAACCAATTAATGTCTCTAGATTTATTTTAAGAGTCCATGGGTAGGAGTGTTTAATTCCTTCTACATATTCCAGTCTCTACCCATTCTCACCAGGTACTGTATTAATTTCCAACCCTAGGTTCCATAGTATCTCCTATCCCTGAGACATATCCTATTTGGTAATCCTAGGCTCTGATACCACTAAACTGTCCGTCCCGAGATTATGCAGCGGAGATTATTAATTAATTCGAGTCAATATTTCGAGACGTGACAGTCGGCAAATAAGCCTCTAGCTAGCACACAACTAAATGTGTATCACCACAACATCATAATAGGGCCCAAATGTGAACTCAATTATAAATTGTATTCAAATCTCATATTTGTCTCAGATAACTAATACAGGACTAAGACTCAATAAAAGTAAAAGTACATACTACCTTACTTCCTACTACATATTCTAACATTCAAAATACTAACTATATATAGACTCATAATTGGAACGCTCATCACTCAGACGCATTTCCATCCTCGACTTGCTCTTCCTCTTGAACTTCATAGTCACCTAGATTGGGTAAAAGGTAGGGGATGAGAAAACTAGCCCAGTAGATTTTATATCTCAATGTGCGGGCAATGATATAAGTGATTACATTTTAGAACTAGGCAAGTACATGAATGATATGCAAGTACGAATAAAACACGTTAAAACATGATATATAAAACAAGCTAAGAGAGAGATCATGATAGAAAAAGATTGATGAACAAGATGACAAGAGAGAACTAAAATAGATCACTTTGTACAAGCACGCAGATAATCATGTAAATTGCAATAATGTAGGATGGCCTATATCACGCAAGTAAGCAAGCATGCACGAGCACGATCAAGTAACACTAATCAGGCACGTAGACACTAATGTACATCGAGAAAAGATCCATCAAGAATGTACACTAGGTCACGTGTATGTGGTATTGTATCTATCATTCAACGCGCACGCACGATTTTCCCAGCGCAGGTGCAACGCCAGTAATCATTATACCCCATGGTTAACAGTATATCTATGACTCGCCGTCATTGGGGCTAGATTGGAGCCCTTGGACACACGCCGTACCCTATCAGCATCTCACTTAAATTTTAAATGTAGATACCCACAGTCATTTATAATGGACAATGAGAGTTTCAATAAGTAAGCATGTGTAATGTCATGTTCATGATGATGAGGAGAACAAGTAATAAGTAATGGAACATGATTTCACGAGTACAATGGTCAAGAGATAAATTCGGCAGCATAACGGTACGATTTATACTTTCGTTCAATCTTTACATAATGGCTTTAGTCCAGTTGTAAGTCTCACTTACGAGAACAAGAGGAGAAAGGAAGTGCGTGCTATCTCAGGGACTTCAATGGTACAACCAACTCGTCGGCCATGTGGGAATCCATGGTCAGAGGAGATTTACGAAGGCCTTGGTGAAAAGGTCGCTAGTCTACCGATTCGAAATGACCGGTAGAGAGTTTCCAATTTCCCAAGAAAAGGTTACCTAACAGTGCTAGTGTGTAGTGCTACACGTGTCTCAATTCTCAAACCATCGGTCTCAAACTCGTGGAAGCACTGACAAGATAACATGGAATAAACTATGCACTTTAACTAATCATGGTTTGCAAGATTTTATGATAACCATTATCATTTAAACGTGGAAGAACAGTAGGAAGATTAAATCACAAGTAGCACGAATTGATCATAACATTTAAGGAGCACTTAGAATAGCATTCATGTAATTAAAGCTTTTTAAATGGGTTAATCGCTTTAAGCCATTAACAACAATCATGTAATGATCGGACCCAAGACAGGTAACTTACACAGCAAATATCACATTTATACAGACCTCGGTATATGTGGAAAAATTTGTAAGAAAACACGTGGTTTCCAGTAAAAATCCTGAGATCGCGCCATAGCCATATAAGGAAGGCGACAGGGTCGGGCCCAGAAGGCAACACATGTGTTAGCATCGCGACAGGGTCGTCAGATCAGGTAGCCGGATAGCGACGGAACGCATGTTGCCTTGAGAAGGGACAAGGAGTATGTCACAATCACCCTCTGAAAGCGACATATCGGCCGTTGCGTTCACAGGTCCGTGCCTGGCTCGGACAGAGCAAGGACAGTGCCTTGGATTGCGGACCTATCTTTCCTTCTTTTGACATAGGGTTGTTCTAAACTAGAAAACAAATTGCACGGTGCGTGAAAAATAACGAAACTAGTTTTAAAATAACCTAGACATACTAGGGTACTTCCAGTAAATCGGAATTGAACAATAAGATGGTTTTCGATAGGCTTTGATCACGGGGAACACAAGGTCAGACCAAGGGTAACTTGAAGACGTAGTTTTATGCAGCAACCCTATTGCCACACTTATAACTCTCTAACTAATGAGATTTAGACAAACTGACGAGGACAACTAGTAGAATAACGTTCATGTTATGAGTTTTCCCTAATTCGGTTTTCAAACATGTGCAACATATTAAGAACGGGGAAAAGCTCTAACAGTGCGCGATTTGGCAAAATGCTTATAAATCAAGATTACTAAATGAAATTCGATGAAACCAGTGGGGAATGAAAGTTAACTTGATGATCTAACATTGGTATAGGATATGTAAGGTTTGGCCCGAGAAAACCTATCTTTTGGGTTGAAGAAGTCCCATTATTCCAGAAAACCCGTGTTCAGACCACATGAGGAAAACGCTTACTACTCCATGTATACTGATGGAATTTGGCATTCTACTTGGGTCAGAACGTAGACTTGACCTCTTTCCAGGGGTATAGGCCTTGCAAGGTTTGGTTTAGGTTTGACTCACCTTTGGTCGACTTCAAGAGGGTGGTTTATGCATGTCGCAGCAGCGAGAAGGGGAGAGATGAACGGCTTATTGTGGTCGTTCCACAGCTCCTCAGCCATCAAGAGCTCCTCCACACGACCCTAGGAAGTTCATTCGTTCCTAGGGTTTGGGTGAAGAGTATTTAAGTAACCATGGTGTTTAGGAGTCCTATTATAACTAGGAAAAGAGGATTTCGGGATTGGCATGTTGGTTCCTATTTTTGATGATTTACTCCTCCCTTTGAGTGTTTGAGGCATTAGGAAACCTCCCCTCAAGTTAGGCACGAATTTGGGTTGACATGAATGCATGATTGCATCCCAATTCAACTCTAATTGCCTCTTTTTAATTTCAGGTATTTATGGTTACGAATTTCTATGTATTTTCTAGCTTTATTTGATTTTGGGCCAAATGTTGCCCATTGGCCCAATTATGATATGGGTCATCAATATATAATGTGGAAATCTCCCAACACTTTTATTTAATTTTGATTGCGTCGTATTCCGTGTTAACGGTTTTCCGACTTGTTTCTTATTTAGAAAATCGGTCACAATAACTCTTAAACCTAGCCCAAATGATTTTTATTGAACCAAATTCCTTGATGGGTCATTAGAGGATATTATTTGAAGTCCGTATATGATTTTTTTTATTTAATTTTCTGACTCATCCACGTACGTGTGATAATGACTTTACGACTTATCATGAATTACGATAATAAGTCGCGAAACACTTTTGACTTGGATGATCTGATTTTCTTGGCACAAATTTCTTTGTGAAACATTTAGTAATTCTATTTAGGGTGATTTATAATTTTTTACGGAATTTTTGATGTGTTTTAGCAGATACGATAATGGTACGTATGTTTTAAATACTTGATATTATGAAAATTATTTATTTCCATTTATTTGAGTTTTTATGTAGTTAAAATTTTCGGGGTGCTACATGCCTCTCAGTCTGCAAACTTCCAAGCTCTCAAGTTCTCAGAAGTCTTTTTCTTTAGGGTGGTAATTTGTAACTCTTATCTTTTTTTAGTCCACCCTGATTAGATTCAGAAAGAGTTAGAGCTGAAACTTTATTTGTTTTTCTTTCTAAATTCTCTATGTTTGCTCATCCTTCTGAGCAGACACTAGCCTTTCTCATTTTTCTGCTAATCTTTGTACCCCTGGTTAAGGGAAGACTTGCATGAGAGCAAGTGGGATTGTAATACCTCTCAGGTTAAGAGAAGGCCAAGTTCTCTTGGCAGTTAGTGAAATCCCAAGAGGTTGCTTGGGGACTTGACGTAGGACTTCCATGTAGGAAGGGCCGAACCAGGATAAAATTTCTTGTGCATTTGTGTGATTGTTTCCGCCAATTTACACTTCTTTCACACACTACACTAAACACTAACAACTTTACTTAATGTTGTCTACTTTCAGATAAAAAAATTTTAAAGCACAAGAAGTCCTATTCACCCCCCTAAAGGACATCATTACTGCCATCTCGATCCAACAAGTGGTATCAGAGCGAGGTCTTCTCAGAAGAATCGAGAGATTTGAGAAGAGATGGCAGCTGAAGGCCACAACTATGAAGGTCAGTCAGCTACCAGACCACCATTCTTCGATGGTGAGGACTACCAATACTGGAAGATGTGAATGTAATCCTTCATCAAAGGCACAGACTTTGATCTGTGGCAGGTATAGAACAAGGTGATTCATTATTGTTCCTGCTGAAGGTACTACAGCATTACAGTAGTTGATAATGTCACGCCCCAACGTGGATATCGGAGCACGAAGGCAGTTGCAAGAAAAGGGTATAGAGTGAGTACTAGACATCAAACCATTGCACCTTGAATAACACTAAAGCAAATCTTTCTCTTAATAACTTTCAAATGTCTAGTTACAACCACTAATATCAGAGCCATTCTATAGGGCCCAATACATTGCATAAAAGGAAATAACTAACTACAACTGTAAGATGAAATAATGACTCGAGGGTACTCCTGGCTTCACTCTTGGTCATTCCCTTCCTCGTGAGTGTATGTGTCATCCTCGGTCTCACCTGAGAACACAACATCAAATAACGTAGGGTGAGCGATAACGCCAGTAGGACTTAAATCTCAGGCTCAAGCAGGCTTAAAATAATTAATGCATTTAATGGCAGAGTATCTAAAGATAGTAGGTACAAGAGAGTCAAAATATAGCAAGGGATAGCACAACAGGTAACAAGATAGCACAATAGCATGAGATCGAGTATAGTTTCCAAAAATAGCACAAGTATCGAGTATAGCACGAATAGCAGGATGGCCTAGCACAACTAGCACAAGTATAATAATAGCATGACGAGTATAGCTCTTGTTTGTCATTCTAGACATCAAGAGAGTATAGCACGTTTTGGGTTTGATTGTCATATAGATAGTGAGATAGATAGCACTTGAGTGTAATGCCAAACACTCTGATCATTGAACTCCCATGGGCACTAGCACTTTGGGCGCACATCCCAGGACCAGATCGGGCCCTTTATATATTGCAGGCATTGGTTATATTGTATCTTTAGACAATCAGTCAATGGCCAATACAGAGTACCAAGAATGGTTAAGAGCACTAGATGAATAGACGAGATAGTAGAGAGAACGTGAATAGATGAGCGAGTAGAGTATAGATGAGAGATAATGGACATTGCACGTAATGCGACGAGTAACAGGCGATAGTAACAGTTGCACAACACGCGCACGTCGTATTGGCAGTCAGGTGGAATTCACGATCTTCCCGCTAGCCATGTTATGCACAAGTCCAGAGGTCCGACGTGATTCAAGGTAAGAGCAAACTTCTAATAGCCGTTTGGATCATATCGATCCTAAAGGTGGAATGGGTGTTAGGGTACAACCGGCTCGTCGACCATGTGGGAATCCATGATCAGAGGAGACTTACGGAGGCCTTGTGCAAGGGTTCCCTAGTGTGGCGAAAGGAATATCCGACGGAGAGTTCACCACAAGCCAAGTAAAGTGTGTATATAAAACAGGTGCTCGACATTCTAGAGGAATTCTAGAACAGTGGAGCATCGATATCGGTATATAAACCACGCAAGAAATGAATACAAGTCCTTTAAAATAGGGCAATTAATATACTTATTGTAATAAATTACCAGATACATTATGAGATATTTTATGCTAGATTTCAGCCATATATGGACGGTTCATGTGTGGTGCAGGTGTAAGAGAAATCATAGATAGAAAAGAAGTCGTGAATACGTATTTTAATGCATTCAATATGGATCCATTTTAAAACAGGTGTTTTTACTGTAAGTGTGCCTGATAAAAAGGCATAAGATTATTTTAGAAAGTGAGAGCAATAAATTTTATGGGTTTTCATGCAAAATCCTGTGATCGCGAGTACCGTGTAGGGTCGCGACAGGGTCATGATAGAACGTGACAGGGTCCTGTACAGGTCGCGACAAGGCTGCCAGAACAGAAGGCCCAGAACGCGAAGTAGGGTACTATCGCGTTCAGAACGCGACAAAAGAGGCATCGCGATGGGCTTGAGAACACGACATGTCGGGCCGTCGCGTTCTCAGGTCCGTGGACTGAGTCTGACAGAGTCTGCTATTCTGGATTACGGTCCAAGAATATCAGATTTTGATACAGGATCGTTCAGAAAATCATAACTAGTTGTATACACGATGAAAAATCATGAAATAGTGGCAAATGAAACTAGACATGCGAGAGTACTTCTAGTAAATAGGAATTAGAGAGAGAGCATGATTGAACATGTTTGATCGTGAACAATAACGAGTAACATAGAACATGATACGGAGAGCAAGATTGATTTAATTCGAGCAAACATGCTCAACAAAATTAGGGCTTTCAGGGGCAAAAGATCCCTAACAACATGAAGTATCTACAGTACAATTTTTAGCAGGGATCAAGTATAAATAGAGTTTAGCATTAAACATGAGGTCTCGGGGTTATCATGTTGCAGATCTTCTAAAATCAAGAAAAAGATTGGCTCGATGGAAAATTATGAAACAGAGGGCTTTTGTTCCTGGTGATTGGAACTATCTACAGACGAGTATAATTTAATTTTGCTCATGAGAATGCCTACCTTTGACTCGATTTATCTTCTACACTTAGAACTCCAAGAACGAAGGAAGAAGCTTGATGGATCTTCCTCTCCTCGATTTCATCTCCTCCTTGGCCTCTTCTCTACGTCCAGAACCCCTTTGCACGGAGCTAGGGCCGGCCATGAGGGTTTAAGAGGTGTATATATATAAATACAAGTTCTATTCCTACTACTACTCAATTCCTCTTAATTACGAGATTTCCAACCCCACCTTTCCTCTCTGCTTTCAATCTCTAATTGGGTTAGGATATAGTATCTAAATTCGTGCTAGACTATATGGGGTAGGTCTAGGAATCCAATTCCAACTCTAATTGCCACTTTTATTGCTTAATAACCTTTCCAATTAGGATATAAAAAACTCCGAATTTACGGTATTTTCTTATTATTCTCCCTTTGTAAGTTCATACTTTTGACCAATAAATTCTAGAGGATCCATAAGCAAAGCCCATTACTTTTTTCATTTAAGGGTTTTTATTAATGCTCTTTTCATTTAAATATCTATTTAGCTAGGTTTAATTCTTTATTAAATTTTTATTTTTTCACAAAAATTCAGGTTGCTACATCCTCCCCCTCTTAAAGAATTTGGTCCCCAAATTCATATGACCTTACATGAGAGAATAGCTTATCAAATAGATCAGGGTAGTTGCGTCTGATAATTCCTTCTGGTTCCCATGTGGCTTCTTCCACTCCAGCGATTATTCCATAAGAACTTCACCACGTGAAGGGACGATTCTGAGTTGTTGTACCTCGGTCCAATATCTTGATCGGCTTCTCTTCATACGTCATGTCCTTGTTTAACACCAGATCATCATGGCGAATGACATGTGTAGGATCGTACACATACTTTAAGTATGGAGACATGGAAGACATTGTGCACACTTGCCAAATTTGGCGGTAAGGCCAGTCTGTAAGCAACTTCACCAATCCTTTCAAGTACTTCGAAAGGACCAATGAATCTGGACTAAGTTTTCCTTTCACTCCGAACTTTGAATACCACAGGTAGGAGATACATTCAATAGCACATGATCTCCTATTTGAAATTCCAGATCCCGTCTTCTCTTATCAACATAGCTCTTCTGTCTAGACTGAGCAATCTTGAGTCGATCTCGTATCATCTGTATATCCCGGGTTGTACTCTGTACCATGTCAGGTCCTAACCATTGTTGTTCTCCCACTTCATTCCAGCACACAGGAGATCTACAATTCCTGCCATAAAGTGCTTCAAATGGTGCCATTTTAATACTTGCCTGGTAACTATTGTTATAGGCGAACTCAATCAAGGTAAGTTTCTTCCAATGACCATTGAAATCTATAATGCAGGCTCTTAACATGTCTTCTACAATTGATTTGTCCTCGTTGCCCATCAGTCTGGGCGGTGAAATCAGTACTAAAATGAAGCTCGTACCAAGGGCAGTTTGTAGACCTTTCCAAAAATTAGAGGTGACACCTTAGATCTCGATCTGGAGTAATAAATGACGGAATACCGTGCAACGCATGATCTCCTTGACACATAATGCAGCTAGCACCGCCAAGACCATGTACTCTTTAGGGTAAGAAGTGCGCAATTTGGTCACCGGTCAACGATGACCCATATGGCGTCAAGTCCACCACGAGTCTGGGTAAACCCATGATGAAGTCCATGCCAATGCTTTCCCACTTCCATTCTAGGATATCTAGTGGTTGAGCACACCGGCAGGGCGCATATGTTCTGCCTCACTTGTTGACATGTGGGCAATGAGCTACATGTCGGCTACTTCCCTCTTCATATTCGGCCACCAAAATATTCTTTCATGTCTTGATACATTTGGGTACCTCCTGGATGAATAGTGTACTTAGTTTGATGAGCTTCATCCATTAGTTTCCTTTTTAGAGCTTCGTTGTCTGGGACACAAGTTCTCCTTGGAATACTACCTTCATCTTCAGTCATGGCAAAATCCGGTCTGTCCCCTAAGGTTCCTTGACACGAACAAGAATGGATCGCTGTCATGTTGCATCTTGATTTCCTCCAGCAGATCGGATTGGATCTTAAGATTGGCAATCAAAACATGTTCATCCCAATGTTCAATATTTAAGTCTAGCCTCACGAAATGTTCAAGTAATTGCATCTCGCCAAGGACTAGACTGAAATAGATGCTATTGGCTTCTACTAAAGAGCATCAGACCACGGCGTTTCTGTGACGGCCTCATTATACCGGTACGGTATACAAACCCATGTCTGTATAGCGAGAGTCCTCACAGTGGGACATTTACCAAACGATACAAACAGCTGAGATACACGCGAATATACAATAGAGTAGCGGAAGTAAAAGACACTGTCCTCATTTATTATCATCCACATTAAACATACATGAAATTCGCAATTAACATTAAGAGCTAAAAGTTCACGTATTTAAATTGCTGAAATTTAAATACATAATGTCCACACTTATACATTCTTTTCATGATAACTCTAATACAACGTTCAATTACATACTATGAAATGCACAAGTCACAAAGAACTCCAAAGACTAATCTCCTCACTCGGAGTCCGTCTCCACTGTCTCCTCCAACGGTGCCATGTCACCAATACACCTGTACGCCGAAGCAAGAGTGAGTCTAAAGACTCAGCAAGCAACACTACTCATAACATACACGTATAAGTCATATCGATTTCTACATGCACATTCAAAATTTTCAACACATGGCATGAAAGTTTTACAAATTAATACATGGATCATGCTTTCAGATTTCTAAGAATAAAACTTACCTATCACATGCTCTCTATTCAATTTACTCGTGAAATTTTGCCTTTAAAGAACCAGACATGAGAGCTACCAAACATGAACACTGTGCATATATGAAAGGAAAACACAATAGCATGAGTTTTACATGTTCTTAAGCATTACATAGACATTTTCACATGCTTTAAGTTGCGGTTTCACATGGTTTAACGGCTGTAAACTACACATGAGAGCTACAATGTTGTTTAAAACATACCACTGAACAACCAATCATGCTATTTTGTACACATGCTCATCAATATCCCTAACATGAATTCTAGACATTTTTGCACATATAAACATGATGATAACAACATGAAACTTACTGATTTCACAAGTTTCAGATTTGTCTCACATGGATTTCAATGTCATATTCTCACATTTTTAGTTTCACATTTTCTTACAACAAGTTTCCAATTCACATGGTTACACTTTACACATACACATTTCACATGGTTCACTTACACATTAACACATGAACACATACACATTACACATTCACATTTTAGGTGCCGTGACACATAGTCCAAACCACCAAAGAAGGACATATACACATCATATTACACATAGACGCCATCTAGGCATTTCAATGGCGACTCTTGGACTGCGCAGACCGGGAGAACAAGTCTCCACCCTAACCAGTGGTACTTGTCCACCTCCAAGATTTCTCCTAATGCCTTAGGGTCACTTACACATTGAACTTCTCAGGGGGACTTTTCCCTGATAGGGTTCCACTGCCCTCTGGGGAAGCAATGTCACACTTGGCACATTACACATTTTTACCGATTTTACACATAGTTTGACACATGTCACTCTCAATTCATTTACCTTCTCACTCACATGCACATTCTCTTTCCTATCAGGACACTACAGATTTCAGGAGTTTAACACACAGTAAATTCACCAATCAGGTTGTGTTTAAAACAATATCTAACCACCTTACGATAACATACATAGATTTTTACATTTCACATGGAAAGTACATAACTCCTTATACACTGGTCCAAATGACCTGAAATTTTAACCACATGTTATTTCGGGTTCAAGATCATACATTCAATTTTCAGATTTTTCTAAGCTAAATGGAATTTACAGTAAATAAAAAATCTATTTAGCATGCCATTCATAATTTAAGTTGATATGGAGTTTAACACCATCATGCATTTTTGCCATGATTGTCTACAGAGACTAGTTATATGCATCATCTGAGAATACAGAATTACCCTAAAATCAGACAACCATAGATTGATCACCACAAAGTTCTTGCATGCCTTTTACTTACCGAACCTGAATTTATTAGCAATTTATGCAAGCTTGGACAATTTTCAAAAATTTAGTATACGTATACTGATCCACTAATCTTCATGATCTGACAAAACTTAGGGCATTCAGACTTGTCCTAATCATAAAACATGGATTGGCAAGATTATCAACAATCATGCTGAAATTCATGGGAAGTATTTCTAACATTCACCACCACACATCACACTCATCCACACACCACATTTAACAGTATACATAGTGTATAGGATTACATATATCCTCATCACGGAAACCATATAGAAAATAGTTGTATAGGAAGGCAGAATAGGTCACTGTTCTGTCCAGATGAACTTGGCGGCGGTCTCTGGCCGCTAACTCAGTGTTAGCGGCATGGTCGATGGACGTCAAGCATAATCTCAGCGTCCAGTGACCTTGCCGTCGATGCAGGTCTGTGCAGAAACACAGACCCGAGCTCTCAAGTGGGGTGAATTTGGGGGTCTAGGACACGAGGGAAATTCATAAAAAATTGTAGAATCACCTAGACACATACGGGGACGTTATGGTTAGGTTACTTGCCTCTAGGAAATTGCTTCAAGGATCAAAAGTGCTGGGTGAAGCCTCCTTGGGCAGTCCCAAGAAGGGTAGAACGTCCTCCAAGATCTCCTCCCTCCGGGCTCCTGATGATCTCCACAGCAAGGAAACGTCGGGGAGGTCTCTCTCCTTCAGTCCAGCTAGCTTCTTGTCGAGGAAGATGGCCGGATCCAGCTTCAGAGGTTCAGATTTTTGGGCTGCAAAGATGGGGTTTCCTCACAGTCCAGAACTAGGGTTTTTCCTCTTGTTTCTCTCTTGCAAAGGGTGAAAGAGAGGGTTGGGGAAGGCAGATCGGGTTCAACATATGGGAGAGGCCTCTCTCCCACTCACAAGGTGACAAGATGGCTCTCAGAGCCGTTGGGGACAGCTCCCCAATGGGTGAGCTCCCTTGTTTCGGAATTTCTGGCTCTGCAACGCATGCAGGTCAGAGAAATAGGCGTCCACATCGCTAGACGCCAGGATTAGTGTTGGCGTCCATGTCTGGACGCTGACACCACCTCAACGGCTAGGGGTTGACGCCAATAAGGCCTTCGGCCAGAAGTTTAAAAATGCAGAAAACTATGCATGCCATGCATATATACATGCAATATGTATATGGTAGTGTATCCATACTATCACCATCAATACATGCATTATTTACATCTAGTATAAACATATGCACACGTAATTGTACTAATTAATACGTACGTAAGTATGTATATACATACACAAGCACAAACATACATACACAAATACAAATAATGCGACGGAAATTCGAGGGCCTTACACCCTCTCCCCCTTAAAGAAACTTCGTCCTCGAAGTTAGAACGACACTACTCAAACAAAAGGGGATACTTCTTCTTCATCGCATCCTCAAGCTCCCAAGTAGCCTCCTCTCGTGAGAAGTTCCGCCATAGGACCTTCACCGACGCAATTCTCTTGTTCCGGAGATGCTGAACCTTCCGGTCAAGAATGGCTACTGGTTGCTCGACATACGAAAGATCTGGCTGGATCTCCACTGGCTCATGACTAATCACATGAGACGTATCTCGGACATACTTCCTGAGCATAGATACGTGGAATACAGGGTGAACGCTAGCCAAAGCTGGGGGTAATGCTAGCTCATATGCCACGCTGCCCAAACGTCTGAGAATCTCATATGGGCCAATGAATCTAGGGCTTAGCTTGCTATGCCTGCCAAATCTAACAACACCTCGAGTAGGCGATATCTTCAAGCAGACATGATCGCCAACCTCGAACTCCAAATCCTTCCTCCTGTTGTCGGCATAACTCTTCTGCCTATCCTGTGCCGCAACAAGCCTCTTCCTGATAAGCTGGATCTTATTCGAAGTTTCCTGAACTAACTCCGGTCCGATCAACTGCCTATCACCAGTCTCCTCCCAACATAAAGGAGATCTGCAGGGCCTACCATACAACGCCTCGAATGGAGCCATACCAATACTAGCATGAAAGCTGTTGTTGTATGCGAACTCCACAAGAGGTAAATGACGCTCCCAATCATCCTTCCAATCCAGAACACACGCTCTCAACATATCCTCGAGCGTCTGGATAGTCCTCTCGGACTGTCCGTCGGTGGGGATGAAACGCCGAACTGAGCTCAGCTCCGAACCTAAAGCATCCTGAAGACCCTTCCACAATCTCGAAGTAAATCTCGGATCTCGATCCGAAATGATCGACTTCGGCACACCATGCAATCTAATGATACCACTAACATACAATCTAGCTAAACTCTCTACCGACTGCTTCTTCTTCATGGGCAAGAAATGAGCAGTCTTCGAGAATCTATCTACAACAACCCAAATCGAGTCATTGCCCCTTCTAGATCGAGGCAAACCCGAAACGAAGTCCATAGTGACAGCTTCCCACTTCCACACTGGAATATCCATCCTCTGCATAAGGCCGGATGGTCGCTGCCGCTCGGCTTTCACTTGCTGACATACTAGACATCTAGACACATAATCCGCAACATCCTTCTTCATGCCGGACCACCAAAATGATCTCTTCAGGTCTTGATACATCTTAGTGTTACCCGGATGAATAGAGAATCGCGATCTATGAGCCTCCGCTAACACATGCTCACGGACATCTACTACATCAGGGACACAGACACGGTGCTGAAATCTAATCACACCGTCCTCATCACGAGCAATGCCCGCCTTACCCACTAACTCTAACAATCTAGGGTCGGCTTTCTGCTGCTCAATCACCTCATCCAAGACTGAGGATCTAAGGGATAGCTGAGCTACAAAAGCCTGACACAGCGATGGCTCTAACTCGGTCATAGAGCACGCTGCATCCTCCAACATCTTCCAATCCTGCTGGAGCGAAGACCTCTTTCTACTAAGAGCATCCGCTACGACGTTCGCCTTTCCAGGATGATACTGAAGGTCGAAGTCATAGTCCTTCAAGAACTCAATCCATCTCCTCTGCCTCAGGTTTAATTCCTTTTGGGAGAAAAGATACTTCAAGCTCTTGTGGTCGGTAAACACCTCAAATCTGACACCATAAAGATAGTGCCTCCAGATCTTTAGTGCATGAACCACAGCTGCGAGCTCCAAATCATGAGTCGGATAGTTCCTCTCATGCTCCTTCAACTGACGAGAAGCATAAGCCACTACCCTATCTTGCTGCATGAGCACACAGCCTAAACCAATCTGAGATGCATCCGTATAAATGGCAAAACCTTCTGGACCACTAGGCAATACCAATACCGGAGCAGAAGTAAGCTTAGCCTTCAATAGCTGAAAGCTACGCTCACATGCCTCAGACCATACGAACTTCTCACCCTTCCTGGTCAGCTTTGTCAAAGGGGCGGCGATGGATGAGAAACCCTCAATGAATCGCCGATAATAACCAGCTAACCCAATGAAACTACGAATCTCCGAAGGAGTCTGGGGAATCTCCCAATCCATAATGCTTGGACCTTTGCTGGATCAACAGCTACACCAGCGCCGGAGATCACATGCCCGAGAAAGTGAACCTCGCGCAACCAGAACTCGCACTTGCTGAACTTCGCATACAGCTTGTGCTCACGGAGAACCTCTAAGACTAACCTCAAATGCTGACGGTGCGTGGCCTCATCCGGAGAATAGACCAACACGTCATCAATGAACACAACAACAAAGCTATCTAAATACGGACTAAACACCCGGTTCATGAGATCCATGAACGCTGCAGGGGCGTTGGTCAATCCGAAAGGAAGAACCAAGAACTCATAATGTCCATAACGGGATCTAAATGCCGTCTTGGACACATCCTCACTCCTAATCCGCAGCTGATGATAACCAGATCGCAAGTCAATCTTAGGAAAGACTGATGCATCCTGCAACTGGTCAAACAGATCATCAATCCGAGGTAAGGGGTACCTGTTCTTCACAGTCACTTGGTTCAACTTCCTATAGTCAATACACAACCTAAGTGACCCGTCTTTCTTCTTGACGACAATACAGGTGCGCCCCAAGGGGAAACACTAGGGCGAATGAATCCCTTATCAAGCAATTCTTGCAATTGCTTCCTCAACTCGGCTAACTCTGCAGGGGCCATCCGATATGGGGCCTTCGAGATAGGAGAGGTGCCTGGAAGCAACTCTATAGTGAACTCTATCTCCCTATCCGGTGGCAATCCAGACAAGTCATCGGGAAAGACATCTGGAAAATCCTGCACCACATCGATCTCTGCAAGAGTCAGTGACGAACCAGCATCGGGTACTAGCATAACGCTGGCAAGAAATGCGTCACAACCCTTGTTCACCATGCGCATCGCCTTCATGGCGGAGATGACTAACTTTCCCGCTAAGTTCTTTGGCAAGGGATGAGAGAACTCGTCCTCACCAGGAATGCGGAAAACAATCTTCTTCCGACGACAATCCACTAACGCATAGTGCTCCTCTAGCCAATCCAGACCAAGAATAACATCATAGTCCTTCATCTTTAGCAAGAAGAAACACCCATCTAGGATTCTATCCTCAATGCACACAGGTAACGACGGAATGCACTTCCTAGTCGATACCGTACCCGCAGGGGTGTGCACAGACAAGGGACCTCTAACTCCTCAGACTCTACGCCTGACTCTAGGGCTAACTGCCTAGCGAACCGCTCGGAAATGAACGAGTGAGTAGCACCCGTATCAAACAAAACCCGAGCGTGCACACCTAAAAGCAAAACCGTACCTTCGGTGACATGCTCCGCCTGCTCGGCGTCCTCGCGTGCAAAGCAAACACTCGAGCTGGGGCTCGAGGCCTTCCTGGTCTTCCTGTAGCTGGCGCGGCTGCCGCTACTGCTGGGGTTGGCGCTCCACGCTGAGCTCCCTGCTGAAGTCTTGGGCAATCCTTGATCTTGTGGTCGCTGCTCCCGCACTTCAAGCATCTACCCGCTACCAACCAACACTCGGAACCACCATGTGTCTTCCCGCAATGGGGACACTCTTTCTTCACACCAGGGGAACGTACAGAAGGTACCTGAGAGTTGCTGACTGTCACGGATCGCTGCGGTGTCTGGTACACCATTTTCTTCTTATCCTGCCGCTGGAATGTCGCTGCCGGCCTCTTCTGCGAAGCCTTCTTTTCCTCCAGATATTGCTCCATTTCTCCCTCCTGCTGCAGGCAGCACTGAGGGCCTCGTCCAGCGTGCGGTGGTCAAACGCCACGAGTCTCGTCCGCAGTGATGGCTTGAGTCCCATCACGAATTTTTTCGTCTTCATGCGCTCATCCTCTACGATATGCGGTGCATACTTAGAATGTTCAGAAAACCTTGCCTCGTATTCCAGCACGGTCATGGAGCCTTGCGTCAGGGAGAGAAATTCCTGCTCCATTTTGTCCTGGATATGCTCTGGGACGAACTTGGCTCGAAAGAGTCTCACGAACGCGTCCCACGTCACGTCTACTGCTCCGTCCTCAAAGCGTGTACGTAGTAGGGAGGACCACCATACATCCGCTCTCTCCTGCAATACACCTTCATAAGCACCAACTAACAAATTCTAAATTAAGCAGAACATACAAACATACAAAATTAAAAGTCTACCTGTAGCATGTAGGTGGCTAATGTCACCTTTCCTCATCAGGGCACCTGATGGCTCGGAAGATTTTCTCTGTCTCCCTTAACCAACTTTCTGCCATTAATGGATCACTCTCCCCCTTAAAAGAGGGTGGGGTCATCCTCTTGAATCGCTCCATGATGGGAGGTCCACCATGGTCCTGAGCTGGTGCCTGAGCCTGCTACATTAAACAATAAACAATATACGATAAACACAATATCATGCAATTTAAATAGCAAACTACTTAGTTGTTTCATTATTCTACCTGGGCCTCCAACTGTGCCTGGAGTGCTGCCTGGGTATGAGCCTGCGTCTGCATGGCTTGTACCAGACCTTGCATGAATACTCCGTAATCCACAGGCGGCGGTGGGGGAAGTACAGGGCCTCGTGGTGTGGGGCCTGTTGCTCCGCCTGCTCATCACGTCGCGGCTCGTCCTCACGGGCCGACGCTCCACCACGCCTACCTCTCGAAGCCATGGCTGTAATAAATTTCAGCCAACATTAGAGCTAGGTTACTAAGTTTTCTAACATTTTCTTATCTATCTTTCACTTCTTATTAGTGTTTTCTACACATGTGGACATACTTAGCATGCAATGGGGATGATGACTTAGGTATATTCATGTGCAATCTCAACCGGTCGCTCTGATACCAATCTCTGTGACGGCCCTCATTATACCGGTACGGTTATACAAACCACGTCGGTATAGCGAGAGTCCTCACAGTGGGACATTTACCCAAACGATACAAACAGCTGAGATACACGCGAATATACAACAGAGTAGCGGAAGTAAAAGACAACTGTCCTCATTTATTCATCATCCACATTAAACATACATGAAATTCGCAATTAACATTAAGAGCTAAAAGTTCACATAATTTAAATTGCTGAAATTTAAATACATAATGTCCACACTTATACATTCTTTTCATGATAACTCTAATACAACGTTCAAATTACATACTATGAAATGCACAAGTCACAAAGAACTCCAAAGACTAATCTCCGCGCTCGGAGTCCGTCTCCACTGTCTCCTCCAACGGTGCCACGTCACCAACTACACCTGTACGCCGAAGCAAGGAGTGAGTCTAAAGACAGTGAGTCTAAAGACTCAGCAAGCAACACTACTCATAACATACACGTATAAGTCATCGGTTTCTACATGCACATTACAATTTTCAACACATTGCATGAAAGTTTTACAAATTAATACATGGATCATGCTTTCAGATTTCTAAGAATAAAACTTACCTATCACATGCTCTCTATTCAATTTACTCGTGAAATTTTGCCTTTAAAGAACCAAGACATGAGAGCTACCAACATGAACACTGTGCATATATGAAAGGAAAACACAACTAGCATGAGTTTTACATGTTCTTAAGCACATACATAGACATTTTCACATGCTTTAAGTTGCTGGTTTCACATGGTTTAATGGCTGTAAACCTACACATGAGAGCTACAATGTTGTTTAAAACATACCATGTGAACAACCAATCATGCTATTTTGTACACGTGCTCATCAATTATCCCTAACATGAATTCTAGACAATTTGCACATATAAACATGATGATAACAACATGAATTACTGATTTCACATGGTTTCAGATTTGTCTCACATGGATTTCAATGTCATATTCTCACATTTTTAGTTTCACATTTTCTTTACACAAGTTTCCAATTCACATGGTTACACTTTACACATACACATTTCACATGGTTCACTTACACATTAACACATGAACACATACACATACACATTACACATTCACATTTTAGGTGCCGTGACACATAGTCCAAACCACCAAAGAAGGACATATACACATCACATTACACATAGACGCCATCTAGGCATTTCAATGGCGACTCTTGGACTGCGCAGACCGGGAGAACAAGTCTCCACCCTAACCAGTGGTACTTGTCCACCTCCAGGATTTCCCCCTAATGCCCTTAGGGTCACTTACACATTGAACCTTCTCAGGGGGACTTTTCCCTGATACGGTTCCACTGCCCTCTGGAAGCAATGTCACACTTGGCACATTTACACATTTACACATTTTACCGATTTACACATAGTTTGACACATGTCACTCTCAATTCATTTACCTTCTCACTCACATGCACATTCTCTGTTTTCCTATCAGGACACTACAGATTTCAGGAGTTTAACACACAGTAAATTCACCAATCAGGTTGTGTTTAAACAATATCTAACCACCTTACGATAACATACATAGATTTTTACATTTCACATGGAAAGTACATAACTCCTTATACACTGGTCCAAATGACCTGAAATTTTAACCACATGCTATTTTCGGGTTCAAGATCATACATTCAATTTTTCAGATTTTTTGAGCTAAATGGAATTTACAGTAAATAAAACACCTATTTAGCATGCCATTCATAATTTAAGTTGATATGGAGTTTAACACCATCATGCATTTTTGCCACTGACTGTCTGAACAGAGACTACTGTTATATGCATGATCTGAGAATACAGAATTACCCTAAATCATACAACCATAGATTGATCACCACAAATCGTTCTTGCATGCCTTTTTATTTACCGAACCGAATTTATTAGCAATTTATGCAAGCATGGACAATTTATCAAAAATTGAGTATACGTATACTGATCCACTAATCTTCATGATCTGACAAAACTTAGGGCATTCAGACTAGTCCTAATCATAAAACATGGATTGGCAAGATTATCAACAATCATGCTTGAATTTCATGGGAGAGTAATTTCTAACATTCACCACCACACATCACACTCATCCACACACCACATTTAACAGTATACATAGTGTATAGGGTTACCATATATCCTCATCACGGAAACCATACTGAAAATAGTTGTATAGGAAGGGCAGAACAGGTCACTGTTCTGTCCAGATGAACTTGGCGGCGGTCTCTGGCCACTAACTCAGTGTTAGCGGCATGGTCGATGGACGCCAAGCATAATCTCAGCGTCCAATGACCTTGCCGTCGATGCAGGTCTGTGCAGAAACACAGACCCGAGCTCTCAAGTTGGGGTGAATTTGGGGGTCTAGGACACGAGGGAAAATTCATAAAAATTGTAGAATCGACCTAGACACATACGGGGACGTTATGGTTAGGTTACTTGCCTCTAGGAAATTGCTTCAATGGATCAAAAGTGCTGGTGAAGCCCTCCTTGGGCAGTCCCAAGAAGGTGCAGAACGTCCTCCAAGATCTCCTCCCTCCGGGCTCCTGGATGATCTCCACAGCAAGGAAACGTCGGGGAGGTCTTCTCCTTCAGTCTAGCTAGCTTCTTGTTGAGGAAGATGGCCGGTTCCAGCTCAGAGGTTCAGATTTTTAGGCTGCAAAGAGGGGGTTTCCTCACAGTCCAGAACTAGGGTTTTTCCTCTTGTTTCTCTCTTGCAAAGGGTGAAGAGAGGGCTGGGGAAGGCAGATCCGGGTTTAACATATGGGAGAGGCCTCTCTCCCACTCACAAGGTGACAAGATGGCTCTCAGAGCCATTGGGGACAGCTCCCCAATGGGTGAGCTCCCTTGTTTCAGAATTTCTGGCTCTGCAACGCATGCAGGTCAGAGAAATAGGCGTCCACATCGCTAGACGCCAGGATTAGTGTTGGCGTCTATGTCTGGATGCTAACATCACCTCAACGGCTAGGGGTTGACGCCAATAAGGCTTCGGCCAGAAGTTTAAAACATGCAGAAAACTATGCATGCCATGCATATATACATGCAATATGTTATGGTAGTGTATCCATACTATCACCATTCAATACATGCATTATTTACATCTAGTATAAACATATGCACACGTAATTGTACTAATTAATACGTACGTAAGTATGTATATACATACACAAGCACAAACATACATACACAAATACAAATAATGCGACGGAAATTCGAGGGCCTTACAGTTTCCCTTACCTGGATGGTACTGGATGTTGAAATCGAAGTCTTTTAGATATTCTAACCATCTTCTCTGCCTCATATTGAGTTCTTTCTAGGAGAATAGGTACTTTAGGCTTTTATGATTTGAATAGACGGTGAATTGCTCACCATAGAGATAGTGCCTCCAGATTTTTAATGCGAAGACCACGGCAGCCAACTCTAAGTCATGCACAGGGTAGTTGACTTCATGCGTCTTCAATTGCCTTAAGGAATAGGCGATGACCTTCTCCTTTTGCATTAGTACACAGCCTAGCCCAATTCTTGAGGCATCAGTATAGACAGAGAAACTTTCTCCCTCTACTGGTAGAGCGAGAAAGGGTGCTGAGGTAAGGCAGTCTTTGAGAGTTTGGAAACTCTTCTCACACTCTTTACTCCAGAAGTAGGGATTCTCCTTTCGGGTCAGACGTGTGAGTGGTACGGCGATCTTAGAGAAGTCTTTTATGAACCGCCTGTAGTATCCAGCCAGTCCCAAGAAGCTTCTGATTTTTGTGACATTGGTTGGTCTCTCCCAGTTAAGTACAGCTTCGACTTTGGAAGGATCAATAGAGATGTCGTCCTTTGATATGACATGGCCCAAGAAGGACACTTCTTCGAGCCAGAACTCGCACTTGCTTAATTTTGCATATAGTTTGTTGTCTCGTAAGACTTGCAGTGCAGTCCTCAAGTGTTCTTCATGATCTTCCTTGGTCTTTGAATATATGAGGATATCGTCGATGAAGACGACCACAAATTTGTCAAGGTATGGCCGATATATGCTGTTCATGAGTTGCATAAAGGCTGCAGGAGCATTGGTTAGACCAAAAGGCATAATAATAAATTCGTAATGTCCATACCTGCTCCTGAAAGCTGGTTTGAAGATATCGTCATCCTTAATCCTCATTTGATGATAACCAGATTGAAGGTCGATCTTGGAGAAGTATTGGGCTCCAGAATCTGGTCGAATAGTTCATCGATCCTAGGCAATGGGTACTTGTTCTTGATGGTCAATTGGTTGAGCTGACGATAGTCGATGCATAGTCTCATCGACCCATCCTTCTTCTTGACGAATAGCACAGGTGCTCCCCAAGGGGAGGTACTTGGTCTGATGAACCCCTTCTCCAGCAGCTCCATCAGTTGTGCCTTCAATTCCTTCAGCTCGGCAGGTGACATCCGGTATGGTTGACGCGATACCGGTGCAGCTCCAGGAGTCAACTCAATGGCGAAGTTGACATCACGTTCAGGGGGAACTCCGGTTAAGTCTTCAGGGAATACATCTGGGTAGTCCCTGACTATGTGGATGTCTTCTATTTTTGAACCCTTCTTTTCGACTATGACGGCCGCAAGGAAAGCAAAACATCCTTTCCTTATCATGTTATGGGCTTCTAAGGCAGAGACTAGAGACATCCGCTTCTTATGTCTAATCCAGTGAATGCTAATTTAGGAAAGTCACTAAACGTCAGCCTTCCTTTCTTACAATCGACACTTGCCCCATGTGTGGACAACCAGTCGGCTCCCAATATGGCATCATACCCTTCCATGGACATACATACCAGGTCGGCCTTTAGGTTATGGTCTCCGATCATTACATCGGCAGCTGGAAAGTATTAGTTTAGTTTCTCCTTCTCCCCCAAGGGTGTTGTGACAGAGAATTCACCACCCATGGTTGTAGGTTTTGCAGTCAGGGTATCAGCAAAGTGTTGAGATATGAATGAATGAGTAGCTCCAGTATCAAATAACACAAATGCTGGCAAAGAAAAGACTTGCAGGGTACCTTCAACTATGCCACCTTCCTCGATGGTTTCTTCATTGTGCTGGGCTTGCAGCCTGCCCTGTTTCTTAGGCATAGCAGTGTGCTTCTCATTTCTTTCAGCATCGGACACTCGGGTATGCGATGCTCGTGACTTCCACAACGCAGACACGCTCCGGCTTTTCTCCAGCACTCGTCAGCGGTGTGACCAGGTTTGTCACAGTGTTTGCACTTACCTTTTGCTGGAGTGTTGGGGATGAAGACCTTGGGTTTCCTATCTTGGCTAGATCCCTCGGTTGGGTGGAAAGGACGCTTTTTGCCGTTGGTCGGCTTGGCAGATGCTGGTCCCGATGTCATTTCTTCTTTACAAACTTCCCCTTGATACGGTCAGTGAAGTCCGTAGCGTCTTCTAGTAGCTGGGCCTTCTTAACCATCTCGGCATAAGTTTGTATGTCGAGTGGTGCCAGTTGAGTAATGTACTGAGGCTTAAGGCCATTTAGAAAGCGCTTAGCCTTCATTCTCTCAGTGTTGATCAGATGTGCAGCATATTTTGCCAGTCTAGAAAACTAGGCTTCATATTCCGCTACTGTCAGGCTTCGCTGTTTAAGAGCAGCGAATTCAGCAGCTTTCTTTTCTGTACTCGTTCAGAGAAGTAATTAGCATTATAAGCTTCCTTAAATTCGGCCCAAGTAAATTGGTCGTTAGCTTTGTGGCTTCCATGGACTCCCACTATGCGTGGGCATCCTTCTCCAGTTGGAATGTCGCTAATAGGAGTTTGTCTCCGTCCGCACATTGCATTACACGGAAGATCCTTTCGTTTCCTTTAGCCAGTGCTCCGCTTCATCTAGATCCATAGACCCACTGAACATAGGCGGGTTCAGACCCCTGAAATTTCGATGCAGCTCGCCTGCACCTGGTTGGTTCCCTCCGCAGTCACCACCACCTTGCTGGGTGGCTTGTAGTATGGCCCGAGTCAGTTCCTGGAGGGACTATTGCACGCCTCTCATCTGGGCACGTTCAGCAGTCATTGTAGCTGTTTAGTTCCTACAAAATAGTGTGATAGTTATAAGGATGATTAAAAGTTTAATTTGTGCATGTGTGAGTTTATTTTAACTAGTACCCTTGGCTCTAACCACAACTCACATAGGTGGGATCATTGACTCTAGTCAAGGCAGGTTAACCTAGATCATCCTATACTAAGAATAACCTAGGCTCTGATACCACAAAAATGTCACGCCCCGATGCAAAATATCGGAGCGCGAAGGCAGTTGCAAGAAAAGGGTATAGAGTGAGTACTAGACATCAAACCATTGCACCTTGAATAGCACTAAAGCAAATCTTTCTCATTAATAACTTTTCAAATGTCTAGTTACAACCACTAATATCAGAGCCATTCTATAAGGCCCAATTACATTACAATAAAAAGAAATAACTAACTACAACTCTAAGATAACATAATGACTCGAGGGTACTCTTGGCTTCACTCTTGGTCATTCCCTTCCTCGTGAGTGTATGTGTCATCCTCAGTCTCACCTGAGAACACAACATCAAAAACGTAGGGTGAGCGATAACGCCCAGTAGGACTTAAATCTCAGGCTCAAGAAGGCTTAAAATAATTAACGTATTTAATGGCAAAGTATCTAAAGATAGTAGGTACAAGAGAGTCAAATTATAGCAACGGATAGGACAACAGGTAACAGGATAGCACAATAGCATGAGATCGAGTATAGTTTCCAAAAATAGCACAAGTATCGAGTATAGCACGAATAGCAGGATGGCCATAGCACAACTAGCACAAGTATAATAATAGCACGATGAGTATAGCACTTGTTTGTCATTCTAGACATCAAGAGAGTATAGCATGTTTTGTGTTTTGATTGTCATATAGATAGTTGAGATAGATAGCACTTGAGTGTAATGCCAAACACTCTGATCATTTAACTCCCATGGGCACTAGCACTTTTGGGCGCACATCCCAGGACCAGATCGGGCCCTTTATATATTGCCAGGCATTGGTTATATTGTATCTTTAGACAATCAGTCAATGGCCAATACAGAGTACCAAGAATAGTTAAGAGCACTAGATGAATAGACGAGATAGTAGAGAGAACGTGAATAGATGAGCGAGTAGAGTATAGATGAGAGCTAATGGACATTGCACGTAATGCGACGAGTAACAGGCGATAGTAATAGTTGCACAACATGCGCACGTCGTATTGGCAGTCAGGTGGAATTCACGATCTTCCTGTTGGCCATGTTATGTACAAGTCCAAAGGTCCGACGTGATTCAAGGTAAGAGCGAACTTCTAATAGCCGTTTGGATCATATCGATCCCTAAAGGTGGAATGGGTGTTAGGGTACAACCGGCTCGTCGACCATGTGGGAATCCATGATCAGAGGAGACTTACGGAGGCCTTGTGCAAGGGTTCCCTAGTCCGGCGAAAGGAATATCCGACGGAGAGTTCACCACAAGCCAAGTAAAGTGTGTATATAAAATAGGTCCTCGACATTCTAGAGGAATTCTAGAACAGTGGAGCATTGATATCGGTATATAAACCACGCAAGAAATGAATACAAGTCCTTTAAAATAGGGAAATTAATATATTTTATTGTAATAAATTACCAGATACATTATGAGATATTTTATGCTAGATTTCAGCAATATATGGACAGTTCATGTGTGTGCATATGTAAGAGAAATCATAGATAGAAAAGAAGTCGTGAATATGTATTTTAATGCATTCAATATGGCTCTATTTTAAAACAGGTGTTTTTACTGTAAGTGTGACTGATAAAAAGGCGTAAGAATATTTTAGAAAGTGAGAGTAATAAATTTTATGGGTTTCATGCAAAATCCTGTGATCGCGACGTACCCATGTAAGGGTCGCGACAGGGTCATGATAGAACGCGACAGGGTCCTGTACGGGTCGCGACAGGGCTGCCAGAACAGAAGGCCAGAACGTGACGTAGGGTACTATTGCGTTCAGAACGCGACAAACAGAGGCGTCGCGATGGGCTTGAGAACGCGACCTATCGGGCCGTCGCGTTCTCAGGTCCGTGGACTGAGTCTGATAGAGTTCTGCTCTATCTTGAATTGCGGTCCAGGAATATCAGATTTTGATACAGGATCGTTCAGAAAATCATAACTAATTGTATACACGATGAAAAATCATGAAACTAGTGGCAAATGAAACTAGACATGCGAGAGTACTTCCAGTAAATAGGAATTAGAGAGAGAGCATGGATTGAACATGGTTTGATCATGAACAATAATGAGTAACATAGAACATGATACAGAGAGCAAGATTGATTTAATTCGAGCAACATGCTCAACAAAAATTAGGGCTTTCAGGGGCAAAAGATCTCTAACAATATAAAGTATCTACAGTAAAATTTCGTAGCATGGGATCAAGTATAAATAGAGTTTAGAATTAAACATGAGGTTTGGGGTTATCATGTTTGCAGATCTTCTAAAATCAAGAACAAAAGATTGGCTCGATGGAAATTATGAAACAAGAGGGCTTTTGTTCTTGGTGATTGGAACTACCTACAGATGAGTTTAATTTAATTTTGATCGTGAGAATGCATACCTTTGACTCGATTTATCTTCTAGGGCTTAGAACTCCAAGAACGAAGGAAGAAGCTTGATGGATCTTCCTCTCCTCGATTTCTCCTCCTCCTTGGCCTCTTCTCTACGTCCAAGAACCCCTTTGCACGAGCTAGGGCCGGCCATGAGGGTTTAAGAGATGTATTTAAATAAATACAAGTTCCTATTCCTACTACTACTCAAATTCCTCTTAATTACGAGATTTCCTAACTCCACCTTTCCTCTCTTGCTTTCCAATCTCTAATTGGGTTAAGATAGTATCTAAATTCGTGCTAGACTATATGGGGTAGGTCTAGGAATCCAATTCCAACTCTAATTGTCACTTTTATTACTTTAATAACCCTTTCCAATTAGGATATAATAAAACTCCGAATTTAGGGTATTTTCTTATTATTCTCCCTTTGTAAATTCATATTTTTGACCTAATAAATTCTAGAGGATCCATTAAGCAAAGCCCATTACTTTTTCCATTTAATGGGTTTTATTTAATGCTCTTTTCATTTAAATATCCATTTAGCTAGGTTTTAATTCTTTATTTAATTTTTCTTTTTTCACAAAAATTCAGGTTGCTACAGATAAAGTTAAACTGTCTCTAAACTTTAAAGTAAGAAATTATCTATGTTGTGCTTTATCAAAAAGAGAATTTAGTAGATTATCAGTCTGTAAATCCGCTAAAGGAAAGTGGGATAAACTACAAGTAACATATGAAGGAACAAATAAAGTGAAACAAACTAGAATAGACATTCTTGTCTCACAATATGAGCAATTTAAAATGCTTCTAATGAAAACGTTACTCAAATGTACAATAGATTTTCAAGCATAGTAGTTGGTCTGAGCTCTCTTGGAAAAACCCTTTCTGATGAAGAAACTGTCAGAAAAAATACTTAGATCCTTAACTCTTTCATGGACCCCTAAGGTCACTGCTATAGAGGAAGCTCATGATCTAACAAAACTTTTCATTGATAAATTAATTGGTTCTCTTATGGCCCATGAAATAAATATGGAAAGATTATCTGAAAGTACATCCAAAAAGAAAATGCCAATTGCTTTGAAAGCTATAGATTCTTCTTCCTCTGAAGATTCAAAAGATAAAATAGATGACAGTGGTGATGAAGTCATGCTGTCAAGAAAGCTCCAACGAATTCTTGAAAAGAAAAAGAAGTTCGGCTCAAAGAGATACTTCAAAAGAGAAAAGAAGAAGGAGCCGACCAGTTATGAATGCAATCAGTCAGGACATTACAAGTCAGAATGTCCAAAACTCATAAAGAAAGAACCTGCTGAAAATTTTGATAAGAAGAAAGGCAAAGAAAGAAGATTCAGAAAATACAAGAAGAAGGCTATGGCCGCAGCTTGGGATAATGAAGAAGCTACAAGTTTAGACTCTTCAAGCTCAGAAACTGAAGAAGAAGAAGAAAAAGCAAATCTAGCCCTCATGGCAGGACTAGATCAGGTAAATTCTGAAACTTCTTTTACATCATGTTCAGAATCTGACTCTGGTAGTCTTGAAGATGCTTTCAATGAATTATATGAAAAATATAAAACAGTAGTTAAACAAATGAAAGTAGTTAAACTAAACTTGCTTCCTCAAGAAAAATCTAATACTTTCCTGAAAAATGAGGTAGAAAGATTAGGACAAAACTTAAATGAAACTTAAAGATCAAATGAACTATTGTGTGAAGATTTAAAGAATAAAAACAGTAAAATCATGCAAATTGAATCAAACCTGAAAGAACTAAAATATGAAGAAAAGTTAAGAGAAGAAAATAATTACTTAAGAGCTACCATAGACAAAATTTCCAACTGTAAAACATCTCTATTTGTAAGACTGAAAGGTGCTAGATCTGGTAAAAAGAAATATGGAGTAGGATATACACCTCCAACCAATGAAGAAAATATCATCTATCCTGAAAAATATCCAACTCCCAAATTTGTAAATGAAAAGGAAATTAAAAATCCTAGAAAGGTAAATCAGTATGTTTATAAGCAAAAATTGAACTCTAGAAATATTACACATGTAAAGAATGCTTTTGATCTATGTTGTAGTCACTGTAACCAGCTAGGACACACTGTTAGCATATGCACAACTAGACACTTGCGTTAGATTCCAAAGACTAACCATAAAGTACCAAAGAAATTTTGGGTACCAAAAGTTACAACTTAAACTTGTTTGCAGGGTCGCCTGAGAGCATCCAAATGGTATTTGGATAGTGGATGCTCAAGGCGTATGACAGGTGACAGAAAGTTATTTACAAGTTTTAGAGATGAGATTGGTCAAGTCACCTATGGAGATAATGGAAAAGGCAAGGTGTTAGGATGTGGAACAGTAGGAACAAAAGAAAAGGATCTAATAGAAGATGTCATGTATGTAGAAGGATTAAAGCACAACCTCATTAGCATTAGTCAACTGTGTGACAAGGGTCACTTGGTGAGATTTCAGAATGATAAGTGCATTATTCAAAAGGATGGAAAAACAGTCTTTGAAACACAAAGAGTCAAAATTTTGTACACCCTACAACTAGCAGAATTAAAAGAAGTAAACTTATGTCTTGCAACTACCAAGAGTGAAGAAACTGATTTATGGCACATAAGACTAGGACATGCAAGTACTTCAGTAATCAAGAAATTAATCAAGCATGATCTAGTTGAAGCTCTTCCGAAGCTTAAATTGAAGATGTCTGGAATCTGTTCAGCCTGTGCAAAGGGAACGCAAACCAAGACATCATTTCAGTCCAAAACAGTAGTTACAACTTCCAAGCCATTGGAACTCATTCACATGGACTTATTTGGATCTATAAGAACAGTAAGTCTTAGAGGAAAAGTGTATGCTATGTAATTGTAGATGATTACTCAAGGTACACTTGGGTATCCTTTTTGGAAGCCAAATCAGAAACATTTTCACCTTTTTGAAGTTCAGCAAATTAGTACAGAAGAATCAAAAATTTTAGATAATCAACATTAGATCTGATTATGGTGGAGAATTCAAGAATGAAGATTTTGTAATGTTCTGTGAAGAAAATGGAATAGAACACAACTTCTCTGCACCAAGAACACCTCAACAGAATGGAGTAGCAGAAAGAAATAATAGAACACTGCTGGACATAGCCAGAACTATGCTTACAGAGTATAATCTACCAAGATATTTCTGGGCAGAAGCAGTCAACACAGCTTGCTACATAATCAATAGGTGCATGATCAGACCAATCTTGAAGAAGACACCTTATGAGTCATACAAGGAGAAAAAGCCAAACATCAGTCATCTTCGATCTTTTGGTTGTAAGTGTTTTATTTTGAATAATGGTAAAGATAACTTAGGAAGTTAGATGCTAAAAGTGATAAAGGTTTTCTGCTAGGATGCATTTCAAAACCTAGAGGATATAAGGCGTTTAATATAAGAATTTTAACAGAGAACAAACAATTCATATTTTGTTTGATGAAACTAACCCTTCTATTAAGAAAATAGAAGAAGAAGAAGAAGATTTTATTGAAGATTTGTGCAGGGATCTGGAACATACATCTCTTGAAGAAAGAGAGAAAGACGAAGAGAAAGAAGATCCACCACTTGAAGAACTTCAACAACAATAAGAACCATAGGAAGGACTACCTAAAGAATTGAGGTATCATAGAGATCATCCAATAGAAAGCATTATAGGTGATCCTCAAGATAGGGTAAGAACAAGAGGTATGAACACTCCCTATGATTTTTCTGCATTTGTTTCTCAAATTGAGCCTAGGACAATCAATGATGCACTGGCTGATGAATCATGGATCCTTGCTATGCTAGAGGAACTTAACTAGTTCCAACGTAGCTAGGTTTGGACTCTTGTCCCTAGACCTTCTGGCCATCCTGTTATTGGGACCATATGGGTCTTCAGAAAAAAATGGATGAATCAGGAGTAATCATTAGGAACAAGGTCAGTCTGGTAGCACAAGGATACTCCTAAAAGGAAAGAATTGATTTTGATGAAACTTATGCTCCAATTGCTAGATTAGAGGCAATTAGAATCTTATTAGCATATGCATGTTCTCTAGACATCAATTTATTTCAAATGGATATTAAAAGTACTTTTCTGAATGGTTTCATAAAAGAAGAAGTTTATGTTGAGCAACCACCTGGTTTTGAAGATACTAAGTATCCAAATCATGTTTTTCGTTTAAAGAAAGCATTGTATTGTCTAAAACAAGCTCCAAGAGCTTGGTATGAAAGACTAAGTGCTTATCTTATATCACATGATTTTATAAGATGTAAAGTAGATAGCACCCTATTTATTAAAACATTTTCAGAAGGAATCTTGGTTGTACAATCATATGTTGATGATATTATTTTTGGTTCTACTAATGAATAACTTTGCAAATTTTTTGAAAACCTTATGCAAGTGAGTTTGAGATGAGTATGATGGTTAAGCTTAATTATTTTCTTAGGTTGCAAGTAAAGCAGACCAAGGAAGGTACTTACATTTGTCAAACCAAATACATTTCAGATTTACTCTCTAAATATGGTTTTGACAAGTGTAAGCCCTTAGGAACACCCATGAGCTCAAGAATTAAGTTAGATAGTGATCCACTTGGTAAGAAAGTAGATCAGAAGATCTATAGAGGTATGATTGGATCATTACTCTATCTTACAGCTAGTAGACCAGATATAATATTCAGTGTATATTTATGTGCTAGATTTCAAGCTGATCCTAAAGAATCTCATGTGAAAGTTGTTAAAAGAATTTTTAGATATCATGTAAACACAAGTAAATTGGGTTTATGGTATCCCAGATGTTTTGAATTCAAATTGATTGGATATAATGATGCTGACTATGCTGGATGCAAGATAGATAGAAAAAGCACCAGTGGTACTTGTCAAATTCTTGCAGGATGCTTAATTTCCTGGTCTTTCAGAAAGCAGAATTCAATAGCATTGTCCACAACAGAAGCAAAATACATTGCAACTGGAAGTTGTTGTACTCAACTGCTGTGGATCAAACATCAACTAGAAGATTATGGTCACACACTTCATGAAATTCCAATGCTGTGTGACAACACAAGGGTAATCAACTTGACCAAAAATCCTATTCAACATTCAATAACCAAGCATATTGAGGTCAGACATCATTTCATCAGGGACCATGTAAGTAATGGTGATATTTTACTTGATTTTGTCTCTACAGATAATCAATTAGCTAATATATTCACTAAACCTCTTCCTGAAGATAGATTCACATCAATAAGAAGAGAAATAGGTATGTGCAACCCTGATTAAAATTGATGTGTTGTATGTTTAATTCCTTGTTAAAAATTTTCTCTAAGTCCTGGAACTGCGACTGTTATGAAGTCGGAGTGTAGGCTGCGACTCTCATGAAGTCGGAGTCTACTATGTCTCATGAAGTCGAAGTTTGTACTACCACTTTTGTAAAGTCAGAGCGTGTACTTCGACTCTTCAAAGTCAGAGTCTACAAAGTCGGAGTCTATATTATTTTTAATAAAAAAGGGGCATTTTAAATTTTCATTTAAAGAGGAATTTATTATAATTGTTCACTCATTTAATCCAAGCCGTTCATCTCTTCATCAATGGTCCGTTACTTATTCCCATTTCTATATTAGGATCTTTCCTCCTTTTTCCCCAAATCACCCGTTTGAACTCTCTCTCCGACTCTCCTGTCGTCGTCGTCCTCTTCCCGCGCGTTGTGTTCACCCAGACGGAACCGTCTTCGGAGTATCTATAGGATCTCTCATCTTCTCTGAAGAATTGTAGGCTCCTTGACTTCTATACACCATTTCTATACCTCCTTTGACATCCCTCTTAGTCTCCTCTGTCGTTCTTGTCTAGATGGCATCATCTAGGGCTCCGGAAGGAACCATATTCACTCTAGAACAGTTCCAACGTCTGTCCTCTGCTAAAGCCTCCATCTGCCCTAGGAAGGTTGTAGACTTCGGTTAGATATTTGGTAGGCTAGTTTGGGTAGAAGAAACCCTTGGAGCGTTGGGATGGTCGAAGCTGTGTCAGATTGCTGAGCCAACTTTCGAAGGTGCTCTCAAGGCTTTTTATGTGTCCCTCCAAGTCACACTTGAAGGATCTGTTACCAGGACAGTCAAGTGTACTACCATCATAGTTTCTGAAAAGCTGTTAGTGGAAACCTTAGATTGCCCCAATTCTGGACACAGGATTAGCGAAGCAGTGTCCATGGAGAAGCAGCGATTGGGAGTTATTGGAAGTCTAGGGTCTGTCAGCAAGAAAGGGATCTTAGTTAATGATTTGTCCGCAGAGAAGAGGATACTCCATTCTATCATTACCAACATCATCACACCCAGAGTAGGTACTCACTCCTTCATCACTGCCAGCTGCCAGAGATGTCAGCTTACTCTTTTGGGTCGTACAGAGACATAACCTGCCCTATATCATTTTGGAAAGGATGGCAAGGTCTAGGAATTTGCAGGAGTCCCTCCCATATGAACCTCTGCTGACCCTCATTTTCAAGAGATTTTCAGTTGATCTTAGTGGTGAAATTTCTGTGGCTGTTAAAGAGAAGATAGGTTTGTCTACCTTGAGGAGAAGCCACTACAATTTGGAGAGTAAGGCACAAAATTTTTGGACCAAGGACTCTGTGCCAAAGTGTTCTCATGAAGTCTTTCCTGATGAGGCACAGAGCTCCTCATGTATTCCAGAAGTCCAGTCTCCATAGATTGGCACTGAGGAAGTAAGAGTAGAAGTATTTGTAGAACATCAACAAGAACAAGAGCAAGAACCACAACTACAACAAGATCAGGCTCCTGTCCCATCTCCTGAGCAAGAAGCACCAGAAGATACCATAAATCAAGTGCTTAAAGATTTGAGGGGCAAGGGAGTTGCACAAGAAGAAGACATTCCAAGCACTACTCCATTTGAGCCTACATTTGAAGAAGATCTTCATGTCTCTCCACCACCCATTGATACCCGGCCAAGGGCTCAGGGGGAGACCAGCAGAAATGCAAATGATTTGATGGATTTGATGATGAAGCAGCAAGAGATCTTGACAGTTCTACAATTGCAAGTCCAGCAGATTGATGTGAAGTTTGATTTTCTATCTAAGGAGGTCTAGCAGATGAAGGACCTTTTGCTACAGTTGGTGTGCCAATAGGGCACAGGTAAGTCTCCTACTCCACCCACTGCACATCAAGAGGAGCAGCAACCACCTGAGGAGCTACAGCAGCAAGAGCAATAGTAGCAATAGTAAGAGCAGCAGCAGAAGTAGTCTGAGGCAGTATCTGCAAAGTTAGAGGTTCCTACAGTTGAGCCAGAGCAGCAGCAGTAGAAGGAGTCAATGTCTGAGCAGCCTCTAGAGTCTCAGGATCAACCTATGGAGGTAAATGCCGATCCCAAGGTTCAAACCTTTAAGAGGAGGGTTAAGAGGAAACTCCATAAAGCTGGTCAACCAGTCTTTTCTTCTCAGCCCTTAACCATTTCATCTCCTCCTACTGATCCAACTCATCCACTGCTACTACTGATCCAACTCCTCCTACTACCACTACTGATCCTTCACCTCTATTGTTGAACAACCACCTCCACCTCCTTCTCAACCTACTTATCCAATCCTCCTCCATCTAGCTCTCAACCAGAAGAACAAACTCCCTCTTCCCAAGTATTTCATTTTCTATGTATCCTTTGAAGTACTCTTGCAAGCCTTCTAAGGCAACCATACCCACTCTTCACACTCAACCTCTTCATTTCTTTTCTTCTCTCCCGACTTCTTCAACTCCTTTTGGCAGAACCACTCTTTCACTTGCTGAGATTGTACCTAGTGTGGTACTATCCCCAACAGTTGGGCGCCAGTTGAAAGACAACCCCATCACCCTTCTTTCTCCATTCTGGTATACCTTTGTATACCATTCTGAACATCATATGAACCTTTTCAAAGAATTCCTGTCAATCAAAGCATTTCTTGAAGTCCATGAGATTCCAGGCTATATTTTTGAAGACTTTCTTCCTTCCTTACTTCAAACCTCCCACTTACTGTTAGCTGATATAAGGCTCATCTCCTAGAAAAGCCACAATCTCTCCCCTTCTGATTTCTTCAAAAACTCTATCCTAATGAAGCCTCTAGTTTCCAAGCCACTCAGACAAGAAATCAATTTATGGATATTCCCCTTCACCTGAACATTAGATTTTTTGACCTATTTGGTACCCTCCTTAGAGAGCTGTAGGCAAAATACACAAGAATGAAGCCGTTTAATGAAACAAGATTCAGGATGGGGGCACCTGATGTGAACAAAGGTCAGTGGGAGATGCTAATCCGTGGGCAAAGAGAGATCACTCCTTCCATGGTAATTGGATTACCCTCTGGACTACATCCCAGTCTTATAGGAACCATATCCTCCAGAAAGCAGTTTGCCCAGGTTGTATTTAACAGACATATCAGAATAGCTGCAAGATTCAGAATAAAGTACAACCTCAATCTATCTTTTCATACGTTTTCCCTCATGCATGCACCGAAAAACTCTTAGCACATGATAGATTTTCAGAATTGTTTTGCTGAGTCTGAGAGATTCACTGAAGACCAGTGGGCAATAGCTTACCCTAAAGATCATTTTGACTGCTTGAAGCTCAAACTTTCTATCCCTGAGTATCCCTGCAAAGGATATGAGACTCTTTGGAAGTCTATTGCACATAAATGGAAGGAGAGGTACTTGGTATACTATCAAGCCAAGGAAGCCGCTTATTCCCAGGGACTGCATTGGAACATAACAGTCCATGAGTTCCACCATTTGGCAGCCAGCAAGAAATTTGTTCCTCTGAAGAATCTCCTGCGCCCTGGTAACTACCATAGGAGAGTTAGCTGGTTTCATCGTAGGCATGTTAAGTCCTATAGGAAAATCCCCTCCATAGGACCCTCCTATAATATAGATTCCTCCAAGTTTGATTACTTCTTTCCTGGCAATGCAAAAAAGCTTTGGGCTCTTCTTAAGCCTTTCCATGCCAAAATCCCTCTTTCTCTGTATCTCCCAAGCTCTTTATTAGCTTCCTAGATGTAATTTGTACTTACAGAAATCAATATATATATACAGATATGTTCTCCATTTCTGTGTGTATCTCTCTCTCTTTGTCTCTTATCCTTTCTATTAATGTCACAAAGGGGGAGAAAGAAAGTAAGAAATAAATATATAGGATAGAATCATTGTATTTTACAAAATCAAATTTGTTTTTCACTGTCTAATTAAAAGTTTTTGTCATTAACAAAAAGGGGGAGAATTGTAACGACCCTCTTTATACCAGTATGATTATACCAACCCACATCGATATAAAGGGTGTCGTCACAGTGGGATATGTACCTAACACAACAAAATAGGTAGAGATGCACATAAATAACAAAAGAGAGTACAATGTAAATTAAATGAAATCTTATTCCATCATCATTCACACATTCCACAGTCTATATAGTAGCAAATGTAAATAACAAATGTCCACAATTATACAAGTCCATAGTAACAATGTCCACATACTAGTATATGAAAAGTAAACTAAACAAGTGATCTCCTCAGGTACAGCTACTCCTCGCACTCGGAGTCGCTCCTCACTATGTCCTCCTCTAACACGGGGACATCTGTCTCACCTGTATATTAAAGCAAGTATGAGTCTTTTAAAAAGACCCAGCAAGCAACCTATTGACACATCCTTACACATATCACATACATGCTATTCTTTTAAACAATAAGAGAAGTATGGCACATGCTTCATGTCAATTAAGCAAAGATACATGAATAACCTATACATGCTTTCTACATATGATAGTTAACTTGATTCGTGGTGCCAATTTCATTTCATATCATTCATATTTCAAAACAAATAGATCATGGAATTTAGCACAAGATAACTAACAATCCTAGCATGATGTCTAACATTTTTTGCATGCTTTTATAACACATTTCCACACCTTTTACTTGCTGTTTTAATATAAACAAATCACATTCATATGGTTTCACCTCTTTTCACATGATATCACATTTACACAACGCTATCACATGATCACATTGCACAATTTACACTTTTACACATTAATTTGCCGTGACACATAGTCCGAACCACCATAAAGAAGGACACATATTCACATAACACATACCCATCACCTAGGCAATATAGTAACAAATCTTGGTAACTGCGCAGAACCGAGAGAAGCCCTCTTCACCCTAACCAGTGGTACTTATCCACCTCCAGGATTTCATCCTGATGCCTACAGGATATCACATACACAATGAGTCTTTCCATAGAGACATTTCTACAGTACGGCTCCACAGCCTCCTATGGTAGCAGTGTCAATTTCGACACATGATCACTTAAACACATTTTCTCACTTAATCACATGATTTACATTATTTACATGCACCATTTGATCCATTCATATGCACATCTTTCAAACATATAAATCTCAGTTTATAGAACTTAACATGACTATTTCACAGTGACAAATAAATCATAACAATACCTAAACATGCTGCTAATCACTGAAATTTACAATATCTAAATCAAACATACTTAACATGGATTAATTACCCTTTATAAGAGTAAACAGAATCTACGGGTATCAAAATAGTATCAAATTTTAGCCACAGACTCTATACATGTAATATGTCATATGACAATTTTTTCAGAATTTTCGCAACAGTAAAACTATTTTTAGCCTATAAAATAGATTTCATGCAAATTTAGCAAAATATTCCACTGAACATGATAGACAGTAAAACAGTCAGTTCTCATAAGTTTAAAACATGCAAACAGTAACCCTAATATCATGAAAATTCTCTGTAACCATATCATGAAGTAAAAGTATTTATTCAGAATTAAATCCTGTCAAATCATACATATTTCACCATAACAGAAATTATTCTAAATAAAAGCATGATCAGAAATTCGACAAAAATTCATGGGATGACCCTAAGATAGTACCTGAACATTCACAATTTTTGCAGCATGATCCAACATCCAGAAATCTGAAAATTATCACACAGAGATGAAAGTCACAGCTCTGTAAAATTAGAAGAACTTGGCGGCAAGGGCCTTGCCGTCAAGGTGGGTTAATGGCACATTCTATTGCAGTCAACTCAGGAACTTGGTGGCAACAAGGTTGCCATCAACTCAGAAACTTGGTGGCAACAAGGTTGCCGTCAACCTCTTGTCTGCAGAAAAGTGCAGACCGAACTCAATAAAAGAGAGAATTGGGGGGTCCAGGACACAAAAGAAAAATCCGTAAAATGCTTAGACTCTAGGGGACATGTCTAGGGATGAAACCCCTAAGCTACTTGATTGGAATAAAATCACTAAAGATTCAATTTGGTGATGAAGCCCTCCTCGGCAATGCCAAGAAGGTGTTCTCTCCAACTCCAAATCCGGTCTTCACGCTTGTGCAGATGGTTCTCCGCAATCGGGGAAGCTTCTTCACCACCAAGAGTACCTTCCAGTCGAAGAAGGTCTCCGGGGTAACCTCCCAAATGCCGGATCAAGCCTCACAAAGTTCTATTTTTCTCTCAAAAAAACCCTAGGATTTCCTCTCAACCAAAGGACCTAACCTAGCCGAAATACTTAGGTTATATATGGTTAAGAGTCGGGGTACGCCTAGAATTAGGAGTCCTGACCGTTGGGGGTTGGGTTTCCTAATTAGATTCTAGAGAAATCACAGTCGTTTCAGATCTGGAATCGCAAACACAGTCAGAGAAGTAAACGGCCACTTTGCTGCCATCAACAGTAAATAAAAATCAATCGATCTGGACGTCTAGATCCTCTGGCTGCACAGTCAACGGCCTACAAGTTGCCGTCAACCGGCTCTTAACGCCAAGTGATGTTGATGTTAACCAGAGATTTCAGGCAGAACTTAAAAAAACATCAACACACAAATGTACAGAAATAAATAAACACAACATGCACAGAATTAAGTAAACATAATATGAACAAAATTTGAGGGCCTTACACCCTCTCCCCCTAAAAGAAAACTTCGTCCTCGAAATTAGAACGGAAATACTAACCAAACAAATGGGATACTTCTTCTTCATACCGTCCTCAAGCTCCCATGTAGCCTCCTCCCGCGAGAAATTCCTCCATAGCACCTTCATGGATGTAATACTCTTGTTCCTGAGGTGCTGAACCTTCTGATCTAGGATAGCTACTGGTCGCTCTACATACGACAAGTCTGGCTGAATCTCCACTGACTCGTGACTAATAACATACGACAAATCTCGCACGTATCTTCTGAGCATAGACACATGAAAGACTGGGTGCACACTAGCTAGCGCTGGGGGTAAAGCTAGCTCATATGCCACGCTGCCCATCCGCCTGAGAATCTCAAACGAGCCAATGAATCTCAGACTCAACTTGCTATGCTTGCCAAACCTAACCACGCCCTGGGTAAGCAAAACCTTGAGAAATACATGCTCGCCAACCTCGAACTCTAAATCCTTTATTGTATTGTCGGCTTAGCTCTTCTGCCTATCCTGGGCTGCAACTAACCTCTGCCTGATAAGCTGAATCTTATCCGAAGTCTCCTGCACCAACTCCAGACCAACTAACTGCCTATCACCTGTCTCCTCCTAGCACAAAGGAGATCTACAGGGTAGCCCGTACAAAGCCTCGAATGGAGCCATGCCGATGCTCGCATGAAAACTATTGTTGTACGCGAACTCCATAAGAGGTAGATGATGCTCCCAATCACCCTTCCAATCAAGCACGCACGCTCTCAACATATCCTCGAGCATCTAGATCATCCTCTCGAACTGGCCATCTGTCTGATGATGGAAAGTCGAACTAAGCTTCAGCTGAGAACGCAATGCCTCCTGAAGACCCTGCCATAGCCTCGATGTAAACCGCGGGTCTCTGTCAGAGATAATAGACTTCGGTACACCATGCTACCTTATAATGCTACCAACATACAACCTAGCCAAACTCTCCACTGACTGTTTCTTCTTCATAGGCAAGAAATGAGCAGTCTTAGAGAAACGATCTACAATCACCCAAATCGAGTCATTTCCCTTGGCTGATCTGGGCAAACCCGTCAGAAAGTCCATGGTGATTGCCTCCCACTTCCATACAGGTATATCCATCTTCTGCATAAGGCCTGACGCTCTCTGGCGCTCGGCCTTTACCTAATGGCACACTAAACACCTAGACACAAACTCGGCCACATCCGTCTTCATGCCAGACCACCAGAAGGATCTCTTCAAGTCCTAGTACATCTTGGTGTTGCCTGGATGAATGGAGAACCTCAACCTGTGAGCTTTTGCAAGTACCCACTCATGAACATCTACAATATTAGGGACACATACTCGATGCTGGAATCTAATGACACCATCCTCATCACGAACAATGCCTGCCTTGCCCACCATCTCCTAAAGTCTAGGATCAGCTCACTACTGCTCGATCACTTCGTCCAGAGCCGTGGACCAGATAGAATACTGAGCCACGAAAACCTAACACAACTGTGGCTCTAATTCAGTCATAGCACATGCCGCTTCCTCCAACATCTTCCAATCCTGTCGAAGTAAAGACCTCTTCCTGCTAAGTGCATCTGCCATGACATTCGCCTTCCCTGGATGGTACTAAAGCTCGAAGTCGTAGTCCTTGAGAAATTCTATCCATCTTCTATGTCGCGGGTTCAACTCCTTCTGAGAACCTCAGACTCTTGTGGTCGGTGAACACCTCGAACTTGACACCATAAAGATAGTGTCTCCAGATCTTCAGTGCATGAACCACAACCGCTAACTCCAAATCATAGGTCGGATAGTTACGCTCATGCTCCTTTAACTGGTGAGAAGCATAGGCTACTACCTTACCATGATGCATCAACACATAGCCAAGGCCTATCTGAGAAGTATTAGAGTACATAGCAAAACCCTCTGCACCACTTGGCAAGATCAACACGGGTGCAGATGTAAGCCTCGTCTTTAGTAACTGAAAACTACTCTCGCAATCATTAGACCACACATACTTCACTCCTTTCCTGGTTAGCTTTGTCAAAGGTGCTGCGATAGAGGCAAAGCCTTCAATAAATCACCTGTAATAGCCTGCTAAGCCAAGAAAACTCATGATCTCCAATGGTGTCCTTGTTGTCTCCCACTCTAACACCGCCTGAACCTTCATCGGATCAATAGAAACTCATGCGCCGGAGATAACATGCCCAAGGAAATGAACCTCACACATCCAAAAGTCGCACTTGCTAAGTTTTGTGCTCTCGGAGAACCTCCAAAACAATCCTCAGATGCTCACAGTGTGTAGCCTCATCAGGAGAATAGACTAACACATTGTCTGTGAACAGCACAACAAGCTATCCAAATATGTCTAAACACCCTGTTCATGAGATCCATGAATGCTGCAGGGGCGTTAGTTAGACCAAATGGATGCACAAGAAACTCATAGTGTCCATAACGAGTCCTGAAAGTAGTATTGGACATATCTTCACCCTTAATCCTCAACTGGTGGTAGCCGGGCCGTAAATCTATCTTGGAAAACACTGATGCATTCTGCAGCTAATCGAACAAATCATCAATCCGCGGCAAGGGATATCTGTTCTTCACTGTCACCTGGTTGAGCTTCCTGTAGTCGATGCACAGCCTGAGGGAACCATCTTTCTTCTTCACGAACAGCACAGGCGCGCCCCATGGTGACACACTAGGGCGAATGAATCCCTTATCAAGCAAATCCTGCAACTGCTTCCTTAGCTCAGCTAACTCCGTAGGTGCCATCTGATATGGAGCCCTATAGATAGGAGAGGTACCTGGAAGCAACTCTATAGTGAACTCTATCTCCCTTGCTGGTGGCAATCTAGACAAATCATCAGGAAACACGTCTGGAAACTCTTGCACAACCTCAATCTCCTCAAGGGTTGGTGACTAATCGGTTGAAACTAAGACCATACTAGCAAGAAATGTATCGCAACCCTTGTTCACCATCCTCATTGCCTTCATGGCAGAGATCACAAACCTTCCCGCTAAGTTCCTTGGCAACAGATGTGAGAACTCATCCTCACCAGGAATACGGAAAGTAATCTTTTTCCCTCTGCAATCCACCAAGGCATAGTGCTCCTCAAGCCAATCCAGACCAAGTATGGCATCATAGTCCTTCATCTTGAGCAAGTAGAAGTACCCGAACAAGCCTCGGTCCTCAATGCACATAGGTAAGGATGGAATACACTTCCTAGTTGCTACTGTACCTATTGGTGTATGCACATACAAAGGGACTTCTAACTCCACTGCCTCCACTCTAGACTCTGCTGCTAACTTCTTGGCAAACCACTCGGAAATGAACGAGTGTGTAGCACCCGTATCAAACAACACTCGAGACTGCGCACCCATGACTAGAACCGTACCTTCCGTGGCATTCTCGGCCTACTCTGCATCCTCTCGAGCTCGTGCAAACACTCAGGCTTCTGTGACTGGTGTTGTCGTTGCTGGGGCAGGCACTCCTCTCTGAACCAACTACTGAAGTCTGGGACAGTCTCTGATATGGTGCTCAGTGCTGCACACTTCAGACACTTCCCCGCTAGCTTCCAACACTCGGTACCGCCGTGTTCCCTACCACAGTGAGGACACACCTTCTTGTTGCTAGGCCTGAAGCTGGGTGACTATGGTGTAACCGCCTACTGACTCGAAGCCGCTACTGAACGCTGAGGCGACTGGTACACTGTAGCTTTCTTCTTCTCTTGCCTCTGGAAAGGTGGCGCTGACCTCTTCTGAGCTTCCCTCTTCTCCTGCAAGTACTAGTCCATCTCACTCTCCTACCTACATGCTGCGCTGAGAGCCTCATCTAGGGTGCGGTGGTCAAAAGCAACTAGCATCGACCTAAGTGATGGCTTGAGCCCCATCACAAACTTCTTGGCCTTCTTGCGCTCATCAGCAACTATATGTGGAGCATACTTGGAAAGCTCAGCAAACCTAGCCTCGTACTCCAATACAGTCATGGAGCTCTGTGTGAGAGAGAGAAACTCTTGCTCCATCTTGTCCTGGATGTACTCGGGGATGAACTTGGCCCGAAATAGCCTCGTGAACTTGGCCCAAGTCACCTCAATGACACCATCCTTGTACCTGGTATGTAGTACGGAGGCCCACCAAACATCGGCTCTCTCCTGCAAAACACAACCCATAAGCACCATCCAAACAAAACCTTAACCTTACATAAGTACATATACTTTAAGTACCTGTAGCATGTAAGTAGCCAGGCTGACTTTATCTTCTTCCACACACCATATAGACCGAAAGATCTTGTCCACTTCCCTCATCCAGCTCTGTGCCAAGAGGGGCTGACTCTCCCCCTTAAAAGAAGGCGGAGCCATCCTCTTAAACCTCTCTATGATGGATGGACCACCATGGCCATGCTCCTGAGGAACGGGAGCTGGAGCCTGAGCCTGAGACAACAAACAATACATAAGCAACACATAAACAATCATGCATTCAACAACATAGACTACTCCTATTTAACAACTCTAACCTGTGCCTGCAACTGAGCCTGCAGTGCCGCCTGTGTCTGAGCCTGGGTCTGCATTGCCTAGACCAGGCCTTCATGAACACGCCATAATCATCGGTGGTGGTGGAGGAAGTACTGTGGGACCCTGGGGTGCTGGGGTGTCACGCCCCGATATTTTAGCAGCGGAATAAATACCGGGGAACATGAACGATACAAACAGACGTATCACAGTTGAACAACACAGAATCACAATTGAATATAATAACACATTCGAGACTATAATATGGTCACCAAAAGTATACTTTATTCCATTCCATTCAACTAGTTACAACCTTACATAAGAAGAACTCACTGAAAAGAGTTCATTATTCAATAACAATGTTTCTCTAATACATCAACTACTCAATTGTCTATTTCTAAACTGTCAACTATTCATATGACGGGTGCTCATCACTCTTGCCTTGCCCCATCGGACTCCACTGGTTCTTCATCACTTCCTGAAAAAGGGTAGGATGATAGGGGTGAGCGAACTAGCTCAGTAGGATTTACATCTCAATATTGTGTGGGCACTAGTATACATGATTAGCATTTTAAATAGGCAGATATGCACATGAATATGATGACAATGTATGCAATACTAACAGATTGAATAGCAGAATAGAACGGATATCATATCAGATCAAAATGTCAAGTTTCATATACCATGGACAGATATTTAAAGAATAGAATCATATTAGAAGATATTGGCCATATTCAAACAGATCTCATGTGTTCACACGAACAGACGTATCATATCATGTCAAGTCAAACTTATCATGTCAAACAGGAGGCACATTTCACAATCTTGCTTGTTTGTTTGTGCTATGCCAAGCACCAAGAGTCCATACTCCCGCGGTTAATAAGTACGTTGGGGCGCTCCTCCCCAGGACCGGACAGGGCCCCTATTGCATAGGCATTGGATCAAGTTTGGACCGGAGTCCCACATTGTGCCGAACAAATAGATTCATATTATGGCCACAGAGTTTCAACAACAAGCTCGTAGTAAAAGGAACATGATCATTCATACAGTCAAGGAATGACAAATAGCTCAAAAGAACAAGGCAGGATAACGATGTATCTTATGTTTCATAGTTCATTAATGTATTGACATGAGGATGTTTCTAAAGACAGATCATATGTAGAACATGTACTTTCCTAACATGTATGCATATGACAAATAATCAATTGAACACCGAAAAACATGTAGCCATGAAACTCATATGCAAATCATAACATTAACACCACTAACATGTCCATACTAACATGTATTTATCCCCACATTCATATCATATTCTTATCTTATCAATTGACAATAAGCAAGATCACAAGTTAATCCAATGAACATAAGGACAATCAGGATTACACATTAGAATCATATTCGTATCATTACCATTTTCTTCAATGGGTTGATTTATTTTAGGTTCATGCATACTATATAACATCATGCTCATGCTTGTAGACATCATGGAATGATCAGACCCAAAATATGCAAAATCTTGTAAGGGTAGTGTTGACACTAGATCAAGTGGTGTCGACACGATGCTTCAAACACAAGACAAAATAATGCAAAACTGGTCAAGTAGTGTCGACACTAGATCAAGTAGTGTCGACACAGTGCTTCAAATACAAGGCAAAAAGGTCAAGTAGTGTCGACACTAGATCAGTAGTGTCGACACTAGAGACAGCTTCCAGAAAATCTTCTGGCCAATATGGGACAGTGTGTCGACACTAGATCAGGTAGTGTCGACACTAGATCAGCTCCCAGAAACTTTCTGGGTCAAACTGGGACAGTGTGTCGACACTAGAGAGCTTCCCATAACACTTTCTGGCCTGTTTTGGGACAGTAGTGTCGACACTAGTGGCCCTTCCAGAACAAAACATATGGTCAGGTGTAACCAGAAAACACGTATCATGCAGCGATTTACTTTCCCTTCTTATAACTCTCTAGAGAATGAGATTTTGACAAAACGTTCAACACAAAAGATGACGAGGACAACTATTAGAAGAACTTTTATGTTGGGGGTTTGATTAAATTCGGTCTCGAATCCCGATAAAACATATGATGAACAAAAGTCAAGTGTGACCAGAAATCGCAGTATCATGCAGAGACTCTATTATTATGCTCCTAACTCTACAACGGAAGACTTTTGGACAAAATGTCCAACATAGAAGATGATCGTGACTTCAATTGAAAGAACTTTCATGAAGAAAGTTTAGTCAAATTCGATCTCGAATCACGTGCATAATTAGAAGAACGGGAAAAGCCGTAACTATGTGAGACTTCGGAAAAACCACGAATACACAATCTATACTCCATGAAAACTAGTCAAACCAAGTGCAAATGAACCTAGACTCAAATAACTACATGATGGTGTTGGTTTTATTTAATCTTGGCCTGTGAACACCTACCTTTGAATGCTAAGAACTCTCTGCAGATTTCTGGGTTGATGTAGAGCGAGGTTGAGGAAGACCACGTTTTCCCCAGCCGTTCTCCACTCCTCCAGTGCTCCAAACTTGCTGCTCACGACCCAAACTTGTTGCTAACCCTTCCTAAATGTTTTGTGAGGAGTTCTTATAGATTTAAGGTGTACCAACAAGTCCTAACGGGACTAGAAAGGGGCTGCGAATTCTGTTTCCTAGTTTCCAAGAAATCTGGGATTCTCTCACCCAAAGGAGGTAGCAAAGGTTTAGGAAACAACCTCTTAGAGTTGGGTTCAGTTTTGGCTTACCTTACATGACTAATCACCCATCTTTTAACCCTATTTGCCCTCTCTAATTATTGCATAATTACATACATGAATTTCTAGGTATTTTCTTGTCCCAGATTTTTATCCTTGGGCCAAAGTACTCCATTGACCCAATCTTGTTAATGGGTTATTAATACATAATGTTCTGAGTCTCTCCAACATGTTTATTTAATTTATGGTCGGGTTATTTTTCTGCGTTAATAATTTTCCGACTTAGTTTCTAAACTCGGATAATTGTCACGTGTGACGTACACTCGGCCAAGCGGATTTTTCGTTGAACAAATTTCTCTGTGGAATATTTATAGATAATATTTGGGGTTGATTTATAATTTTTATGGAATTTTCAGATGTGTTTTCTCACGTACGATAGTGGTACGTAAGTTCTATCATTCCGATAATACGAAAGTTATTTATTTACTATTTTCATACTTGAATTTGTTCATGGGTCATAAGTTGTCCATTGGTCTAATTTATTTTATGGACTATCCTAACATATTGTTGGAGTCCACCCATTATTTTAATTTGGTTCATGATCATATTTTATACACATGATAATGGATTTTCCAAACTTATTTATTAATTATGATAATAAGTCAATAACTCTTGAACATACCTCAAATGACTTTTATTGACCCAAATTTCTTTATGGATCATTAGAGATACTATTTGAAGTCCATCTATGATTTTTATTTAATTTTCTGACTCATCTAAGTATGTGTATTAATGATTTCCTGACTTATTCCTTGATTACGACACTCAATCGCAAACGCCTTAAACTTGGACCATCCGATTTCCTTTTACACAAATTTCTTCATGGGTCATTAGGGAGCATTATTTAGAGTTGAACTATAATTTTTATGAAATTTTCTAATGGGTTTTTGTATGTATGATAATGACACGTGCATTTTTGCTATTTCACCAATATTGATTTTATCATTTTCGATTTATTTCTAATTTTCCAATTACCGAATTTCCGGGATGTTACATCCTCCCCCACTTAAAAGAATTTGGTCCCAAATTCATATGTGTTTACGAGTTGGACTTACAGGGAATCAAATTGTGGATTGCTAATAATATAATGATTGATTGGTGATGTAACTTCAGGGTCAAATAAAGCGAGTTAGAAGGAATACATCTCTCATACCTCCTTCTTTGGTTTGTTCTGCCATTTGTTCCTTGAGTTTGATTTCTCGTTAGGGCAATCCTTAACCTTGTGGTCTTGACTGCCACAACAGAACACTTGCCTTGAAATTTCCAGCACTCCTCAGTTCGATGATTTTTCTGTTGCAATGCTGGCATCTTTCTACAGGAGCGGGAATTAGTTTCTTATTGCACTTCTTGAACTTCTTTCTCTTGTGCGATCTGTTACTGTTGTCGGGTCGTTTCTCTCTGACTATAGGTTTGGAGTTTCCTGTGGTTGAAATTTGTTCTTTCTCATTGTTTTCGCCAACTCCCTTGTCATCAATAGACCTTTCCTTCCCATTTGTATCTCCCTTAGCCAATATTAGGGCATCCTCTAACAGTTGAGCAGCTTGTCGTAGTGCTTTGGTTAATCTTTGGACCGCTCTTTGTCCATCCATAGATGGTGTAGGTGTATCCTCCATTGCTTTTATTTAAGTTCCTTCAAACAAACTATCACAAGGTCAGTCTTCTTTACTCCTTGTTGATGCCTTGTAACTTACAATATTTAGCTATTAATAAAATTTTGGACTAAGCCCAAGTTTCCACCCAATCTAACCAGGTAGGTACAAGGTTCTTGACACAAGCTGAGGGTTATAATGACACTTATCCTATCATTCCTAATTGCCTAGGACTTAGGGAAGCCCGGCTCGTTCGGCAGCCAATACATCCACTGACCAAGTACTCTTAATCAGCAAGAAATGAGCTGACTTAGTCAATCAATCAACTATTCCCACCTTGCACCCCATGGTGATGTGCTTGGTCGGATCAAACCCTTCTCTAACAGTTCCATCAGTTGCTCTTTTAATTCCTTCAGTTCTGCGGGGGTCATTCTATATGGTGCCCTAGATACTGGTGCTGCTCCAGGGACCACTCGATGGTAAAATCGACCTCTCACTCAGGAGGAATTCCTGGCAAGTCTTCTGGAAAAACGTCAGCGTATTCGCTGACAACTCGGGTGTCCTCAACTTTGACTTCCTTCTTTGTGATGACAACAGCGGCAAGAAAAGCCATACAACCTTTCCTCATCAGTCCTTTTGACTCGAAGTGCAGAGATTAGTGACAATCTCCTGCGGTTTCTATCTCCTGGTTCTACCCAAGCTCACATTAGGTATGACAGATTTTGACTCGTGTGATCTAGTTTCATTCTATGTTCCTATTCCCTTGGACCCTAAAGTTTAGGCTCTGATACCAACTGTCACGCCCCGATATTTTAGCAGCGGAATAAATACCGGGGGACGTGAACGATACAAAACAGACGTATCACAGTTGAATAACACAGAGTCACAATTGAATATAATAACACATTCAAGACTATAATATGGTCACCAAAAGTATACTTTATTCCATTCCATTCAACTAGTTACAACCTTACATAAGAAGAACTCACTGAAAAGAGTTCATTATTCAATAACAATGTTTCTCTAATACATCAACTACTCAATGTCTATTTCTAAACTGTCAACTATTCATATGACGGGTGCTCATCACTCTTGCCCTGCCCCATCGGACTCCACTGGTTCTTCATCACTTCCTGAAAAAGGGCAGGATGACAGGGGTGAGCGAACTAGCTCAGTAGGATTTACATCTCAATATTGTGGGGCACTAGTATACATGATTAGCATTTTAAATAGGCAGATATGCACATGAATATGATGACAATGTATGCAATACTAACAGATTGAATAGCAGAATAGAACGGATATCACATCAGATCAAATGTCGAGTTTCATATACCATGGACAGATATTTCAAGAATAGAATCATATTAGAAGATATTGTCCATATTCAAACAGATCTCATGTGTTCACACGAACAGACGTATCATATCATGTCAAGTCAAACTTATCATGTCAAACAGGAGGCACATTTCACAATCTTGCTTGTTTGTTTGTGCTATGCCAAGCACCAAGAGTCCATACTCCCGCGGTTAATAAGTACGTTGGGGGGCTCCTCCCAGGAACGGACAGGGCCCCTATTCACAGGCATTGATCAAGTTTGGATCGGAGTCCCACGTTGTGCCGAACAAATAGATTCATATTATGGCCACAGAGTTTAATAACAAGCTCGTAGTAAAAGGAACATGATCATTCATACAGTCAAGGAATGACAAACAGCTCAAAGAACAAGGCAGGATAACGATGTATCTTATGTTTCATAGTTCATTAATGTCTTGACATGAGGATGTTTCTAAAGACAGATCATATGTAGAACATGTACTTTCCTAACATGTATGCATATGACAAATAATCAATTGAACACTGGGAAACATGTAGCCATGAACTCATATGCAAATCATAACATTAACACCACTAACATGTCCATACTAACATATATTTATCCCCACATTCATATCATATTTTTATCTTATCAATTGACAATAAGCAAGATCACAAGATAATCTAATGAACATAAGGACAATCAGGATTACACATTAGAATCATATTCGTATCATTACCATTTCTTCAATGGGTTGATTTATTTTAGGTCCATGCATACTATATAACATCATGCTCATGCTTGTAGACATCATGGAATGATCAGACCCAAAATATGCAAAATCTTGTAAGGGTAGTGTGACACTAGATCAAGTGGTGTCGACAAGATGCTTCAAACACAAGACAAATAATGCAAACTGGTCAAGTAGTGTCGACACTAGATCAAGTAGTGTCGACACAGTGCTTCAAATACAAGGCAAAAAGGTCAAGTAGTGTCGACACTAGATCAAGTAGTGTCGACACTAGAGACAGCTTTCAGAAAACCTTCTGGCCAATATGGGACAGTGTGCCGACACTAGATCAGGTAGTGTCGACACTAGATCAGCTCTAGAAACTTTCTGGGTCAAACTGGGACAGTGTGTCGACACTAGATAAGTAGTGTCGACACTAGAGAGCTTCCCAGAACACTTTTTGGCCTGTTTTGGGACAGTGTTGTCGACACTAGATCAACTAGTGTCGACACTAGTGGCCCTTCAGAACAAAACATATGGTCAGGTGTAACCAGAAAACATGTATCATGCAGCGATTCACTTTCTCTTCTTATACCTCTCTAACGAATGACATTTAGACAAACATTCAACACAAAAGATGATGAGAACAATTAGTAAAAGAACTTTTATGTTGGGGTTTTGATTAATTCGGTCTTGAATCCCGAGAAAACATATGATGAACAAAGTCAAGTGTAATCCGAAATCACAGTATCATGCGAGACTCTATTATCATGCTCCTAACTCTCTAACTAAAGACTTTTGGACAAAACGTCCAACATAGATGATGATCGTGACTTCAGGTGGAAGAATGTTGATGAAGAAACTTTAGTCAAATTCGATCTCTAATCACATGCATAATAAGAAGAACGGGAAAAGCCCTTACTGTGCGAGACTTCGGAAAAACCACGAATACACAATGTATACTCCATGAAAACTAGTCAAACCAAGTGCAAATGAACTAGACTCAAAGAACTACATGATGGTGTTGGTTTTATTTAATCTTTGCCTAGAAAAACACCTACCTTTGAATGCTAAGACTCTGCAGATTTCTGGGTTGATGTAGAGCGAGGTTGAGGAAGACCATGTTTTCCCAGCCGTTCTCCACTCTCCAGTGCTCCAAACTTGCTGCTCACGACCCAAACTTGTTGCTAACCCTTCCCTAATGTTTTGTGAGGATTTCTTATAGATTTAGGGTGTACCAACAAGTCCTAACAGGACTAGGAAAGGGGCTGCGAATTCTGTTTCCTAGTTTCCAAGAAATCTGGGATTCTCTCACCCAAAGGAGGTAGCAAAGGTTTAGGAAACCACCTCTTAGAGTTGGATTCGGTTTGGCTTACTTACAAGACTAATCACCCATCTTTAACCCTATATTGCCCTCTCTAATTATTACATAATTACATACACGAATTTCTGGGTATTTTCTTCTCCCAGATTTTTATCCTTGGGCCAAAAGTACTCCATTGACCCAATTGTAATGGGTTATTAATACATAATGTTCTGAGTCTCTCCAACATGTTTATTTAATTTATGGTCGAGTATTTTTCTGCGTTAATAATTTTCCGACTTAGTTTCTAACTCGGATAATTTGTCACGTGTGACGTACACTCGGCCAAGCGGATTTCCGTTGCACGAATTTCTCTGTGGAATATTATAGATAATATTTGGAGTTGATTATAATTTTTACGGAATTTTCAGATGTGTTTTCTCACGTACGATAGTGGTACGTAAGTTCTATGATTCCGATAATACGGAAGTTATTTTTTACTATTTCATACTTGAATTTGTTCAGGGTCATAAGTTGTCCATTGGTCTAATTTATTTTATGGACTATCCTCACAATTGTTTGGAGTCCACCCATATTTAATTTGGTTCATGATCATATTTTTATACAATGATAATGGATTTTCCAACTTATTTCTTAATTATGATAATAAGTCACAATAACTCTTGAACATACCACAAATGAACTTTTTGACCCAAATTTCTTTCTGGGTCATTAGAGATACTTTTTTAAGTCCATCTATGATTTATTTAATTTCTCACTCATAAGTATGTGTATTAATGATTTCCTGACTTATTCCTTAATTACGACACTCAGTCGCAAACGCCTTAAACTTGGACCATCTAATTTCTTTGCACAAATTTCTTCATGGGTCATTAGGAGCATTATTTAGAGTTGAACTATGGATTTATGAAATTTTCTAATGGGTTGTTGTATGTATGATAATGACCGTGCATTTTTGCTATTCACCAATATTATTTTATCGTTTTCGATTATTCTAATTTCCAATTACCGAATTTCTGGGGTGTTACCATGGGGCCTACTGCTTACCCCTCTCTCATACCTCTGTTCATCCTCTCAAGCCTGAGCACTGCGCCTACCACGGCTCGTCATAGCCTGTAAAATAATTAACATAGTTAGAATCTAAGTTACTTAGTCCTAACCATGTTATTAACTATCTTTGATTCATTATTAGATATTTTCACATATATGGACTAGTTCTATAAAGACTTTGAAATTTGTGAGATGATGGCTTATTCATGTACAATCTACCTGTGTCTCTGATACCAATCTCTGTAACGACCCTCTTTATAACCGGTACGATTACACCAACCACATCGATATAAAGGGCACCGTCACAGTGGGACATGTACCAACACAACAAAATAGGTAGAGATGTACAAAAATGACAAAAGAGAGTACAGCGGAAATAACACATACCCGTCACATAGGCAATATAGTGACAAATCTATGTAACTGCGCAGAACCGGGAGAAGCCCTCTCCACCCTAACCAGTGGTACTTGTCCACCTCCAGGATTTCATCCTGATGCTCACAGGATATCACATACAGAATGAGCCTTCCCATAGGGACTTTTCTACAGTACAGCTACACAGCCTCCTATGGTAGCAATGTTAGTTTCAGCAGATGATCACTTAAACACATTTTCTCACTTAATCACATGATTTACATATTTACATGCACCATTTAATCCATTCATATGCACATCTTTCAAACTATAAATCTCAGTTTATAGAACTTAACATGACTATTTCACAGTGACAATAAATCATAATAGTACATAACATGTTGCTAATCCCTGAAATTTACAATATCTAAATCAAACATGCTTAACATGGATTAATACCCTTTATAAGAGTAAACAGAATCTACGAGTATCAAACAATATAATTTTAACCACAGACTCTATACATGTAATATGCCATATGACCATTTTTTCAGAATTTTCGCAATAGTAAAACTATTTTTAGCCTGTAAAACAGATTTCATGCAAATTTAGCAAAATATTCCACTCAACATGATAGACAGTAAAACAGTCGGTTCTCACATGTTTAAAACATGCAAAAAGTAACCCTAAGATCATGAAAATTCTCTGAAACCATATCATGAAGTAAAACTATTTATTCAGAATTAAATTCTGTCAAATCATACATATTTCACCATAACAGAAATTATTCTAAATAAAAGCATGATCAGAAATTTGACAAAATTTCATGGGATGACCCTAAGATAGTACCTGAACATTCACAATTTTTACAGCATGATCCAACATCCAAAAATCCAAAAATTATCACACAGAGATGAAAGTCACAGTTCTGTAAAAACAGAAGAACTTGGCGGCAAGGGCCTTGCTGTCAAGGTGGGTAAATGGCAAAGTCTGTTGCCGTCAACTCAGGAACTTGGCGGCAACAAGGTTGTCATCAACCTCCTGTCTGCAAAAAAGTGCAGACCGAACTCAATAAAAGATAGAATAGGGGGGTCCAAGACACAAAAGAAAAATACGTAAAATGCTTAGACTCTAGGGGACATGTCTAGGGATGAAACCCCTAAGCTACTTGCCTAGAATAAAATCACTAAAGATTCAATTTGGCGATGAAGCCCTCCTCGGCCAAGCCAAGAAGGTGTTCTCTCCAACTCCAAATCCAGTCTTCACGCTTGTGCAGATGGTTCTCCGGAGTCGGGGAAGCTTCTTCACCACTAGGAGTACCTTCCAGTCGAAGAAGGTCTCCAGAGTAACCTCCCAAACACCGGATCAAGCCTCATTAAGTTCTATTTTTCTCTCAAATGAACCCTAGGATTTCCTCTCAACCAAAGGACCTAACCTAGCCGAAATACTTAGGTTATATAGGGTTAAGAGTCGGGGTATGCCTAGCATTAGGAATCCTGACCATTGAGGGTTGGGTTTCCTAATTAGATTCCATAGAAAATGCAGCCGTTTCAGATCTGGAATCGCAAACACAGTCGAAGAAGTAAACGACCACTTTGCTGCCGTCAACAGGAAATAGATGTCAATCGATCTGGATGTCTAGATCCTCTGGCTGCACATTCAACAGCCTACAAGTTGCCGCCAGCCTGCTCTTAACATCAAGTGATGTTGACGTTAACCAGGGATTTCGGGCAGAACTTAAAAAAACATCAACACACACATGTACAGAAATAAATAAACACAACATGCATAGAAATAAGTAAACATAATATGAACAAAGTTTGAGGGCCTTACAAGAATTGTTGAGCAACTTTCCTTTTTAGGAAAATTGTTAAACAACTATCTCTTTAAAATATTGTGTTTTTGTTATGTCAAAACCTTTTAAAACTATCTCTACAAACAAATTTATTGAAATATATCACAAGTAATATGACTTGTATAAAACTGTATATCAACACGAAATTTCTATAAGTACACAGTGTATACTATGTACCATACTAACTCCGACTACAGAAGTGTTGAACCATCTGTAAACTGTACTCCGACTCTTTGTAAGTCAAAGTCTGTCAGTACTCCGACTTCTTGGAAGTCGAAGTCTAGACTCCGACTCTATTAGAGTCAAAGTAAGGTATTGATTGATGAACTCTTTCACTCCGACTTCAGAGAAGTCGAAGTCTGCACTCCGACTCCCCAGAAGTCGAAGTATGACCGATTGATGCTTACCAATCCGACTTCCCAAAAGTCAAATTTTGTGATCTCACTGTGACTCCTGTAGAGTCGAAGTTCATTTTGTATCTCTTGTCTCTGACTCCGACTTCAGGAAAGTCAAAGTATACTAATCAACTTTTGTGTACTTAATAATAATTTATGTATGAATTTGTCAGTTCATAAAATCCTTGCAATCTTGATTTTGAGTAATTCAATATGTTTTTTATCTCTATGAAATCTTTTACATAATGATTAACACTTGCATATCCTACAGAGTAATGCCTTTTATTATTACCATCATTTAAATATTATGTTAAGTAGGATAATCTATATTCAAAATGACCACATAAAAATATCTTTAAAAAAATCAGAAATAAACATTCAAATTGGTCTCTTGCTTTCTGTCAGAAGTTTAGTTCCTCTCTTGTTGACAGTTGCTTTGCAGAAAATGTGAAGGTAGGTATAAGCAGCATGGGCTATCTGTCAGAGCTCACCTACCACTGTCAGAACTCCATGACTTTCAGATAGAGCTCTTGTATTCCCCATACAAATGCTTGTCTGATCATTAAATGCTCTGAACTTCTGTCTGTCTAAACTCACTTTTGCTTTATATATTTCTATCTCACCTACCTCCAAAAGTATGGAGATATCTTTCTGTCCTATCCTTTCAGGCTTACAGAACATTTATGAAGCATGGTTAGCCTCCAGTCTTGCGTATGGAGCCTCTCAGAAATTTAATGAAGAATGTCTTTCAAACCATGAAGCTACAAACATAGCCTGAAGATGTTGGACCTCTGATGAACTGAAGGATAACCTAGAAAGCTCATAGTGTCAAACGAACATCTTTCAATGGCTAGTTTTCTAACGGGCAGATTCAAATGGAAACTGAAAGCATCTGAAGTATATATATAGAAGACGGAGTTTTGAACAGGACACGCACTTAGACAGAGAGACAGCAACTCAACTCCTATCTGCATTTGCAAGCAAGAGTCTCTAAAAAGCCTTCTACTGAATTGAAAGAAAGAGAGCTGCCTCCTCAGTCTGCAAACTTCCAAGCTCTCAAGTTCTCAAAAGTCTTTTCCTTTAGGGTGGCAATTTGTAACTCTGATCTATTTTTCAATCCACCCTGATTAGATTCAGAAAGAGTTAGAGCTAAAACTCTTATTTGTTTTTCTTTTTGAATTCTCTGTTTGCTCATCCTTCTGAGCAGACACACTATCCTTTCTCATTTTTCTGTTGTAAAAAAACCCACAGGAGGTTTGTTTCATGCAGTGCCCCTCTTGTGAAGGGAAGACCTATTGTATAGGTAATCTTTGTACCCCTAGTTAAGGGAAGACTTGCTTGGGAGCAAGTGGGATTGTAATCCTCTCAGGTTGAGAGAAGACCATGTTCTCTTGGCAGTTAGTGAAATCCCAAGAGGTTGCTTGGGGACTAGACGTAGGACTTCCATGTGGGAAGGGCTGAACCAGGATAAAATTTCTTGTGCATTTGTGTGATTATTTCCGCCAATTTACACTAGTTTCACACACTACACTAAACACTAAACGCTAACAACTTTACTTAGTGTTGTATACTTTCAGATAAAAAAATTTTAAAGCACAAGAAGTCCCATTCACCCCCATCATTAGTGCCATCTCAATCCAACATTGACTTCCCTTTCCTTGAAGATATGTTCGATGGCATGGAACCTCTCTTCACAAAACAAGGTTGGATTCCATTCTTGAAGTCTCAGAAGAGGTATTCCCCAACGGTTGTCACCGAGTTCTTCAACAATCTGGGGATGTCAAGTCAACAGGATTACTACTCCACTGTCAAGGGTATTACATTTCAACTCACCCCCAATCTCTTCAGTCGTGCCTTGCAAATACCCAACATGGGGGCTGATATCCTTCTCAAACACTTAAATCCTTCTGAGTATCATACCCTCATTACCGAACAGCCCTATGATTCTACCAAAGCCATTGCAAAGCTTAATGCCAACACATTTTCACCCCTCCATTAGATGATCCATCACGTTTTCACTACTCTCATTGCTGCAAAGGATGGTAGTAGAGAACTCGTCACAGAAGTACACAAAAATCTGTTCTACTACTTCCTTCAGGGTCAACAGATCAATTTACCAAACCTCATGTTTGACCTCATCAAACAATGCTACAATAACCCTAAAAGATCAATGCCCTATGCTTGTCCCATCACTTCTATCATCTCCTTTGTTGGAATTCCACTTACTGCGGGTGAGTTTGTCACCCTCAAGACAAGGAGTGCCTATGACATCACCACTGGTCATAGGATGGGCTACAAAATGATTGACGGCAGAGTCACCAGGATTCTCAAAGGGCAAGAAGCTAATGAAGAGGAAGATTCATATGAAGAAGAGGACAGTGAAGAAGAACCACCCCAAGAGCACATGGACATCTCTAGTGGTGATGAGGATATACCACATTTTCCTACCAAGCCAAACACTCAGCATGCACCTCAAGTTCTAGTACCTGAAGACTTGAAACAATTCTTAGCTGATCAACTACTTCAATTCTAGACATCCATCACACAACACATCAACAATCAATTTGATCAGCTTACTCAGCATGTGAACACTCGAATTGATGCAATTGAGGAAAGTCAAGCTCAGATTCAGAGGCATCTAGACCATATATCTTCTTTTGGTGCTCATTGTCCACGTCATCCCACTCCTCCTGGGGATGACAATCCTTAGAAATGTATAGGATGCATTTTATTTCTGAAGAGCAAATGGGAATGTTAGGTTGTCATTTCAAGTTTTTCATCTTTTGCACTGTAATGCTCTATGCAATGCATGCCAATGTAATGATTGAAAATCAAGTTTATGAATGAAATCAACTCTTGTTTCCTCTATGATCTCTTGCACTGTCTATCTTTTTGAATGTTGTCAAAAAGGGGAGACAATGATTGTATTTTTGTCATCATCAAAAAGGGGGAGAATGTTGAGTTATGCTTGCATGAACATTCATGATGATTGTATGTTTTTTATGATGATACAATGACACGATGATAAAACAACATGACACAATGATAAAATGACTTAGACAATGCCTACAATATATCTAATTTGAAGCTTCTTTCTTGTAGGAGATTACATGAAAAAGGAAGTGCACAACTTGGAGAAACCTTAAGCTAAGAAGGTTCTGGATGGATGACTTCAAGCAGTAGCGGTCGACAGCACCCTAGCATTTGTCGACAACCACTGAAGACCATCCAACAACAAGGTTCTGGAAAACCAAAGAAAACAGCAGTTGTCGACAGGCCAGGACTCAACTGTCGACAGCCACTGAAGAACATCATCACAGATCTTCTGAAAAATCAAGGCAACCAGTAGCTGTCGATAGCTAGGATGTGTCTGTCGACAACCCAGCCCATGGTTCAGAAATTCAGTTCTGAAGGCAGATCTGTTGCAGTAGCTGTCGACAGTCGATGTGCATCTGTCGACAGCCGCTGGTTTAGTTGCAACACATGTGCAACATGTGCTCTTTATTAGGGCATCCTTTTCTTGTACACATGAATCCCAAGGGTTGTGTGAGAATAGGACACACCTATATAAAGACCTATTGGCTTCCTTTTCACACCAAGGAGCCTCCACACCAATTCCAAAGCCCAGAAGAACCAGAGGAAGGTTCCCAGTGCTCTGCTCCAAGCTCCAAGCATCAACAACCTGAAGATCTGCCTCAGAAGACCAAATTGGAGCAAATTCATCCTCAAGGCTCAAGTACCAACATCAGATCATCTACAACTCCAAGTCTGAAGAACATCTGGACGAAGGATTTGAAGAATTCTACAACTCCATTTGTTTCTTCTAAATTCTTCCTGCACTTCAACTTTTCATTTTATTTGTGTGATGTTGAATTGAGCAATCCTTGTGCTCAATTCGCATGTGTGTGGTTAGATTTGAGATATTGTTCATCTCAGATCTTATGTGTGTGTGGTTGTATGTGTTGAACTTGCTTTATAAGTAGGTTGGCATGTGTGTGTGGACGGTGGATGTAGGATACACAAGTTGTGTAATCCGAACCACCTTAAATCATTTTATCCTGTGGTTTGCCTTGATCTCTCATTAGATGTTTGATAGGCACGATGATTTGATCTCACATTTTCCATACTGCTAATCTTGTGTAAACAATTTGCACACACAATTAGGTTCAAATTTGATCTACACTCTTACAAGTTTTTCATAATCTGTGTTAATCATGAAATTAAGGTCCATTCGTTAAAAATTGGTGCTAATCTATTCAACCCCCCTTCTAGATTCCCGTTAGAACTAATTCCGCACACTCTTCAAGTCGAAGTTAAATGTCACTTCGACTGTCTAGAAGTCAGAGTTGGACAGACTTCGACTTCTTGAGAGTCAGAGTAGGACCAGTTACTTCGACTGGTCAAGATACAACACAAACGGTCGAAGTGGAACTTCGGATATGACAAAATGTAACTTCGTATAAAACAATTCAGAACGTTGTCGATCGAAGTGAAACTTCGGATACGATAAAGTGTAACTTCATATTTAACGAAGTGAAACTTCGTATAAAATAGTTCATAACATTGTCGGTCGAAGTGAAACTTCAGATATGACGAAGTGAACTTTGTATATGACGAAGTTGCTTAAACTGATTACAACCAAAAACATGCATGACGAAGTGCCAGCTTCGGATATGACGAAGTGGACTTCGGATAATGAAGTTTAAAGCTATAGAAGATGAAACTTGACTTCGATTGAAACTGCGAAAAGATTATCAGTGATGAAAAACATGAATTTATGAATGAAACTATGAATGACAATGAAGACTTACAAGCAATTGAGCACCATCTACTGAACTTAGAAATACTTGGAATACTTACAATGATGGTCCTTGAAATATTATTTGTTTCCTTTGAGTCTCCTGTTGACAGATTTAACCAAAATGATATTAAGGTAAAAACACATGATTTAGATAAATCTAAAAACATTTTGATAAATTTTGTTATCACCAAATATATAGTCATGTAGATAAAGGAGTCAACAAAGTAGAGTTAAATTTGAGGGAATATCAAGTTGGTTAGCATGCGGTGTGTGCACATAACCATAAGAAGTTGATGTATGTCCCTCGCGGTGGTAAGATGGATGGACATGAGATTGAAAAGATTGGTCATCTAAACTATCCTCATAGTCCTCATTAAAATAAGCATAATGATGTGAGTCCATTTTTTAACAAGTAAGCAAGCAATCAATCAATGTAGAACAAATATATAAATTAATCAATATGGTTCAAACAAGTTATGATGCTTAACGCTTGTCTTTTAGGAGTATCAAGATTGATTAGATAGATTGAAAGAATTTGTGTCACTCTAGGTGAAGTTCTAATGGATGGATTGGATACTTCGAGATAAAATCACCTCTCACCACGTAATAGGATAGCTAACCCGGGTCAACAGTATGGTACAACCTACTCGGTCCGCCGTAAGGGAATCCACGGGGTATGGAGACTTACAGAGGTTCCGGGAGAAGGTTCGCAAGTCCAAAGGGACGAAATGCCCAATGGAGAGTTTGCCTTCACTGGGAGGGTGTGTGGAGCCAAGGATGTGAGGGAAGGAGGTCCCCTGACCAAGATGGAATGCCATGTATGCAACAAATTATAATACAAGTGTTCTGTATAGCATAGATGTCATGTTCTGCCTACAGTAAGAATCGTGACGAACACAGATATCGGGTATCAAGATGTGAATCACGCCCAGTCACTTGGTCTCAGATTTGAGAACACTAGAAGGCTATCTGAGCCGTGTCCGATCTCTGTGGACGGACTGCAAATAGAAACACGACGGACCAAGTCGTCGCAGAACAGGAAGAAAAATGCGACCGGCTAACAGGTAGAATATAAAACAGCGAATCATGACCACTGTGTCAGTCGTCAATTCAGAAGGCAACCCGAGAACTAAAAATGAACAGAAATCAAGGATATATGTATAAATCAACACACAAGCATGCTTTTCAAGGTATTGAAGTAAGCAGAAAGAAAACACAATCTCTCATGGATATCATGGATCAACTCATCATACTATTTCTTTTACTTTTTCCCCAAATTTTCTTTGGGATTCTACAGGTTGGCTAACCACACGAAGAAAAGAAAAGGAGGGGCATACGGGGGTGCCTAGAGGAGAGTGCCACGTGAGGCACGACAGAGGGGTAATCAAAAAAAGAGGAGGAAAGAGGTCCCATCGTGATCGCCAATATGTAGAAACCAACTCTAGTCTTAAAAAGACTCACGTCTCCACAAAGAAAATATGAAGAAAAATAAAGAGAAAGATGGAGCACAACTCCTAGATGTGTAGGTGATCGCCAGGTACGCGTGGGTAACAAAGGAGAAAAGTGCAGTAAATGCAAATATGAAGAATGATCGCTAGAAATATCTTTTTAAAGCAGGGAGATGTGACGATGGGGTTCTTCTCTTCTTCTACGAACCGACCATGGTAGAAGGCTTCTTCAATTTGATTACCCTGAAACAACAAAGATAAAAGAAAGATAATATGGATTAGCCAAATGAATGTGTAGTATCAATTCTCAAATAGTGAATATGAAACACAAAAGGAGAAGAGCTCACCTAGTTTATGGCTTTTAAAACCCCTAAAGATATAAGTGGGAGACATGCATGTTGTGTGTGAGTAAAAGATTGTGTGTAATGTGCAAGTGTGCACTATAGTGGAGATCTCAACATGGTGAGATGTGTGTGAACTAAAATAAAGAAAACACAAAAGGGAGATTGATTGACATATAAACTTTTTTCATGGCATGACTTATTTACATGGCATTAAATTCAATTGTATATGGCGGCTCTCATCATGGCAAAAAGAGACAGTGAGAAGAAAGAGATCAATGAAAAGAATAATAAGATAAGGGATTAAAACATGGGAGAGATCAATTAAAACTATAAAAATAAGATTTTCTAAAAGATGAGAAGAGAGAGAGAGACGATGAGATAAAAAGAAATAAAAAAAAAAAATCAGTGGGGAAAGAAAGAGGTTAAAAAAAAAGATAGATGGAGAGAGAAAGGAGGATATGAGAGAGAGGTTGAAAAGATTAAAAAAATAGAAGAATAGACAAAAGAGAAATGATAGAAGAGACAAAAATTAGAAAAGATAGAGAGAGATTAGAGAAGAGAGTCAGAGGGCGATCCCGGTGGACTCCAGAATCATGGAGTGTGGGATCTCTGTGGCTTCTCAATGTGTCTGCTGTGAGAATCATCATGTGGAAACTCTTGATCATCTTTTCATCTCCAGTGATATGGCTCAAGAATTATGGAGGTGGGTGGCGCCTTTGCTACACAATAATATCGCTTGGAGTCCTCATGTTACCTCCAGATGTTGGAGTATAATTGACACCTCTAACATGAACTCAGCTTATCATTTTTTTGGTCTAGCTACCTGTATCTTTATGCTTTGGGAAATCTAGAAATTTAGATGCACAGCTCATATGGAAGGTTCCTTGCGGACAATTGAGGATGTTAAGAGCGCCATTCTGTCCAATGTGCACAGGATCAGTGGATCTGTGAAGTTTTCTCGTCCTATTTCTACTACCCAGGCTGGCTCCCTTCTCCTTTTTAATATCAAGCCTTGTATCAATGTCAAGATTCCTTTGATGGTTAAATGGATCCCTCCTGCTATCCACCTTGGGCTTAATGTTGATGGGGCCTCCAAAGGCAATCCTGGTATATGTGGTGGTGGTGGCTGTTTTTAGGACTGCCAGGGTCGGTTCACTTGTGGTTTTGCATTTTATTATGGTACAGGTTCAAGTATATTGGCTGAGGCTCGTGCCATCCATGATGGTCTTCGTCTAGCACCTGAAAGGCGCCTACCTATCTCCATATTATACTCTGATTCTGTGCTCATGGTTCGAGCTGTTGCAAATGGTCAATGTCCTCATTGCTCGATTTTCCTTGGTGGAGGGGTATTTGCAACATGGTTCGCTTACTTCATCCAAATATCCAGCACACTTATGGGGAGGGCAATCAGGTTGCAGACTCATTAGCCAACCATGCATGTTATTAGGAGGCCAGTTTTGTTTTTTCAGATTTTAAGTGTCTTCCAGCCAGCTCTAGGGGTGCTATTATTGTTGATAAAGCTGGGCTGCCTAGTTTTCATTTCACTTAGTCCCTGCTCGTTGGAGATTGTTTTCTTTGTCTGGTGGTGTCACTTTGGAGTCGGGTGTTCTTTGTAATCATCTTATTATGAAATAAAAATTTTCCTTTGATGGCTCGCTTGGTGGAGTGAGAACATCTTCTCCTGCTGGGAGGGGGTGCACTCTGCTGGCCGCTGAACCATTGGAGGCGTTTGACTTAAAAAAAAAAGATTAGAGAAGAGAGAGAGATGATAGAAGAGAGAGAGAGATTAGAAAAGAGTGAGTAAGATTAAAATAAAACGGAAAAGAGGGAGTGGATTGAGAGGATCGTGGGTGGAAAAAGAAAAATAATAAAAGAATAGATAAAGAAGGGATGATGGGTGAATAAAATAAAGAAGAGAATAGAAAGGGGTTAAAAACATAAGAAACGGGAGAAAGAAATATTGGAACTTTGTGAAACGATGAAAAGTAAAGAAAAAGGACTTATGGCTTTGCACGTCTGCCGATGACTTTTCCTTGGATGCTGCTGGTAGCATGTATAGTGCGGCTTCCTGGGCACGAACGAGATGTGAGATGTGTGAGTTTTGGAGAGGTCTTTGATGCCATGAATATACAGGCTTCCAGTCAACTGGCAGTAGGGACTCAGTAGCAGCTCCTCAGGAAGACGATCCTCATAAACTCTCAACAGAAATAAACATGAAGTCTCGGGGAGGAGAGAGAGCACCCTTGAGCATTAGAGCCTTCGAAGCCGTTCAAACAGGATGAGGGACAATTTTTATAAAGGTTGGCATGCATCTCTGTTGAATCGAGATGGCACTAAGTTGTCCTAGAGGGGGGGTGAATAGGACTTCTTGCACTTTTAAAATTTTATCTAAAAGACAAGCAACACTAAATAGAGTCGTTAGTACTTAGTGTGGTGTGTGTGAAACAAGTGTAAACTTAGTAGAAATAATCACACAAAAATGCACAAGATATTTTATCCTTGTTCGGCCCTTCCCACATGGAAGTCCTACGTCCAGCCCTCAAGCTACCTCTTAGGATTTCACTAACTACCAAGCACACTTGGCCTTCTCTCAACTGAGAGGTAATACAACCACTTGCAGACCAGCAAGTCTTCCCTTAAACCAAGGGGTACAAGACTATCTACAACCATAGATCTTCCCTTCACAAGTGGGCGACTGCAGGGTACAAACCCTCTACGGGTTATCTTACACAGAAGTTGAAAACTTGTGTGTCTGCTCAACAGAAATGAGCTGACATAGAGATTCAGAAAGAGAAGCAAAAATAAAAAGTGGAGCTCAAGCTCTTTCTGAAACAAAGGTGGACTGAAAAGATTTGCTATGCAAAAAACCACCAAGCAAATAAGACTTCTAATCGCCAATGGAGAGCTTGCTAGCCGAGGCTTGAGGAGTGGCTCTCTCTTTCTCTTTGAGTGGCTCTTCTAGCTTTCAGATTTGAGAGGATGGTGAGCTTCTATCTTCTTCTATGTATGTGTATCTTCTCCTTCTTGTATGTTTGTTCAAATTCCAGTTTCTATATATGAGCTTCAGAATCTGCCCGTTTGAATTTTGGCTGTTGGAAACAAGCCATTGAAAGATGTCCATTGATGGGAGATTTTGAGGTTCTTAGGTTCGTCCATCAAATCTTTAGCTCTGTGAGTCCCAACATATTCAAGCTATATTTTGTAGCTTCATGCTTGGGAGATAGCTTCCATAAATGCTTTTGCAGGCTTCATGCTTTAATAAATGTTTTGCAAGCCTAAAAGGACAAGACAGAGAGATAGCTCCATGCTTTTGGGGGAGGTGAGATACATATAAAAATATAAAGCAAGTAAGCTTCAGAATGATAGACAGATAGCATGAGTAATTTATGCTGAAAGTCAGAGAGTTCTGACAAAAAGGATGTAGCAGGTGATCTTCTGACAGATAGCCCATATAGCTTATCACATTTAATTCATGACCATCTGGTCAATCAGAGATAAAAATAAATTGACTGCTAAGAGAGAGATGATAAGTTTATAGACATTTACAGATCTCTAGAAGACATTTCAAATGAGATAGATAATATTATTTTTCCCACCAAAAAGATATTTGAAGTTTATGATAGCAGAAAAATAATTATAATTCTCACAGAAAATATTCTCATGTAAAAAGGATTCCAATATGAACAATGAAAACTCATGAAGAAAACAAGATAATGATTTATTAAGTTATGTGGTAAATGATAGAAGCAAAAGTATTTTCCAGAAGCTGATATGAGATACAATCGTTGTTTAAGGTAATTGATGTTTGAAGAGAGTTGATGTTTAAGTGAGTTGATGTTTAAATAGAATCGATGTTTGAAGAGAGTTGATGTTTAAGTGAAATCGATGTTTGAAGAGAGTTGATGTTTAAATGAAATCGATGTTTGAATAGAGCTGATGTTTAAGTGAAATTGATGTTTGAAGAGAGTTGATGTTTACGTGAAATCAATGTTTGAAGAGAGTTGATGTTTAAGTGAAAGTGATGTTTGAAGAGAGTTGATGTTTAAGTGAAATCGATGTTTATAGAGAGTTGATGTTTAAGTGAAATCGATGTTCATAGAGAGTTGATGTTTAAGTGAAATCGATGTTTGAATAGAATCAATGTTTGAAGAGAGTTGATGTTTAAGTGAAACCGATGTTTGAAAAGAATCGATGTTTGAAGAGAGTTGATGTTTAAGTGAAATCGATGTTTGAACAGAAATCGATTTTTGAATAGAATCAATGTTTGAAGAGAGTTGATGTTTATGTGAAATCGATGTTTGAACAGAATCGATGTTTGAAGAGAGTTGATGTTTAAGTGAAATCGATGTTTGAACAGAATCGATGTTTGAAGAGAGTTGATGTTTAAGCACCGTTGACGTTTAAAGAGAGATGATGTGGACTTAGAGAAATTTCGTTATGCTAATACATAGGTTCTATGTAAGCATGAATTTAGACAAATGTTTATACAGTTCAACAAAATGCTTTAGTGTATATTTTGATCAACTTATTTAGAAGATTTGTCATATATAAAGTTTTTAAAAGGTTTTGTTATAGCAAAAACATAATGTTTAAAATAATAGATATTAAATGGTTTTGTCATAGCAAAAATATCATAATTAACTATTTAAAAAAATATATAGTTGCTCAACAATTCTCCCCATTTTTGTTAATGACAAAAACTTTTAAATGAACAGTGAATAATAAATTTGATTTTGCATAACAGTTGATCTCTGTCTAATTTGTTTCTTATTTTCTTTCTTCTAAAAATGCAAGAGCAATTGATGTTCATTTTCTTTTAAATGAACAGTGAATAATAAATTTGATTTTGCATAACAGTTGATCTATATCTAATTTGTTTCTTATTTTCTTTCTTCCAAAAATGCAAGAGCAATTGATGTTCATTTTCTTTCTCCCCCTTTTTGATATTAACAGAAAGGTCAAGATAGACAGGAAATGTGGAGAAACAAGCTTGAGAGATAGAGATAAGGAGATCATGGGGTATACATCATGGAGTATATAGCGATTCTCCCCCTTTGTAAAGTAGTAAAGGTGGAGCTAGGGAGATAAAGAGAAGGAGGAATGCGAGCTAGAAAAGGCTAAAGAAGATCTCATAGTTTCTTCTCAATGTCAAAGAAGATGTTTTCAAACTTACAAGGATCTATTTTGTAAGATGGTCCTATGGAAGGGATGTTCCTATTAGACTTAACATGCTAGAGATGCTAGCAGCTGATTTTGTTGTGGTACTGATGATCATCTAATAGAGTAGTCCTAAGAGGGACAAACTGCTTCATTTTTAACTAAACCACATCATTTAGAATCTTCCTACTCTCCCCCTGAGACCTAGGCTGGGTCTCAACATGTGGTGATGATGGAGTGAACTTGGGAAGCAAGAGGATGTCGATAGGAGAATTTGAAAAGATTCAAAGGGGTCTTAATAATGAAAGGGAATGTGTAAGTGATTAAATGAATTAATTACCGAAAAGAGAGTGAAATATAGACTTCGACTGTATGAGAGTCGCAGTATAGAGCTTAGAGAGATTCTATAATGAAAGAATCATGCAGTGCAAAAAAAAAATTTAATCAGGATTGCACATACCTATTTCTCTTCTTATAGATGTAAATCTATCTTCAGGAAGAGGTTTAGTGAATATATCCGCTAATTGACTATCTGTAGGGATGAATTCAAGTGAAATGTCTCCATTACTTACATGGCCCCTGATGAAATGATGTCTAACCACAATGTGTTTGGTTCTTGAGTGTTGGATTGGATTCTTGGTTAGGTTGATTGCGCTGGTGTTATCACACAGCATTGGAATTTCTTGAAGTTCATGACCATAGTCTTCCAATTGATGCTTGATCTACAGCAGTTGAGTACAACAACTTCCAACTGCAATATATTCTGCTTTTGTTGTGGACAAGGCTACTGAATTATGCTTTCTAGAGGACCAGAAAATTAAACATCCTGCAAGAATTTGACAAGTACCACTGGTGCTTTTTCTACTTATTTTGCATCCAGCATAGTCAGCATCACAGTATCCAAGCAATTTAAATTCAGAACATTTGAGATACCATAGACCCAATTTATTTGTATTTATAAGATATCTAAAAATTCTTTTAACAGCATTGACATGTGATTCTTTTGGATCAACTTGAAATCTAGCACACAAACATACACTGAACATTATGTCTGGTCTACTAGAAGTAAGATAGAGTAATGACCCAATCATGCCTCTATAGATCTTATGATCTGCTCTCTTGCCAATTGGATCACTATCTAACTTAATTCCAGAGCTCATGGGTGTTCCTAAGGGCTTACACTTGTCAAACCCATACTTAGATAGCAAATCTAAAATATATTTGGTTTGACAGATGTGAGTACCCTCCTTGGTCTGCTTGATTTGCAACCCAAGAAAGTAATTAAGCTCACCCATCATACTCATCTCAATCTCATTTTGCATAAGATTCTCAAAGAGTTTGCAGAGTGATTCATTAGTAGAATCAAAGATAATATCATCAACATATATTTGGACAATTAAGATTCCTTCTGAAATTTTCTTAATAAATAATGTGCTATCTACTTTACCTCTTGAAAAATCATGTGATATAAGATAAGTACTTAATCTTTTATACCAAGCTATTGGAGCTTGTTTCAGACCATATAATGTCTTCTTTAAACGAAAAACATGATTTTGATATTTATTATCTTCAAAACCTGGTGGTTTCTCAACATAGACTTCTTCTTTTATGAAACCATTTAGAAAAGTACTTTTAAAATCCATTTGAAATAAATTTATGTTAAGAGAACATGAATATGCTAACAAGATTCTAATGGCCTCTAATCTAGCAACTGGAACATAGATTTCATCAAAATCAATGCCTTCCTCTTGGGAATATCCTTTTGCTACCAATCCTTGTTCCTTGTGATTACTCCTAATTCATCCATTTTGTTTCTGAAGACCCATCTGGTCCCAATAACTGGATGGTCAGAAGGTCTAGGGACAAGAGTCTAGACCAAGCTGTGTTGGAACTGGTTAAGTTCCTCTTGCATAGCTAGGATCTAAGACTCATCGGCCAGTGCATCATTGATTGTCCTAGACTCTATTTGAGAAACAACTGCAGTAAAGCCAGAGGGAATGGTCATACCTCTTGAACTTACCTTGTCTTGAGGATCACTTATAATATTTTCTTTTGAATGATCTTTGTGATACCTCGATCTTTTAAGCAGTCCTTCCTGTGTTTCTTCTGGTTGTTGCAATTCTTCTAGTGGTGGATCATCTTTGGCTTCTTCTTTTTCTTCAAGAGAGGCTTGTTCTAGATCCCTACACAATTCTTCAACATCTTCCTCTTCTTCTATTTTCTTAATAGAAGGGTTAGTCTCATCAAATAAAATATGAACAGTTTGTTCTATAGATAAGGTTCTTCTATTAAACACTTTATAATCTCTAAGTTTTGAAATATATCCTAACAGAAAACCTTCATTGCTTTTAGCATTTAATTTACCTAGATTATCTTTTCCATTATTTAAAATAAAATACTTACAACCAAAGGGTCGAAGATGACTGATGATAGGCTTCTTTGCTTTGTAGAGTTCATAAGGTGTCTTCTTCAAGATAGGTCTGATCATACATCGGTTGACAATGTAGCAGGCTGTGTTGACTGCTTCTACCCAGAAGTACTTTTGTAGATTATATTCTATAAGCATTGTTCTGGCCATGTCCAGCAATGTTCTGTTCTTTCTTTCTGCTACTCCATTTTGTTGAGGTGTTTTTGGTGCGGAGAAGTTGTGTTCAATGCCATTCTCTTCACAAAATCTGACAAATTCTTCATTCTTGAATTCTCCACCATGATCAGATCGAATACTAACTATTTGAAATTTCTGATTTTTCTGCACTAATTTACTAAACTTCAGAAAAGATGAAAATGTTTCTAATTTGGCTTCCAGAAATGATACCCAATTGTATCTTGAATAATCATCCACAATTATATAGCCATAAGCTTTTCCTCCAAGACTGATTGTTCTTATTGGTCCAAATAAGTCCATATGAATGAGTTCCAATGGTTTGGAAGTTGTTACTACTATTTTGGACTGAAATGAAGTCTTGGTCTGTTTTCCTCTTGCACATGCTGTACAGAATCCAGATTTCTTCAGTTTGAGTTTTGGAAGACCTTTAACTAGATCATGCTTGATTAGTTTCTTAATCACTGAAGTACTAGCATGTCTTAATCTTCTGTGCCACAGATCAGTTTCCTCACTCTTTGTAGTTGCAAGACATAGATTGACTTCTTTTAATTCTGTCAATTGCAAAGTGTACAAATGTTTGACTCTTTGAGCTTTAAACACTGTTTTTCCATCCTTTTGGATTATACACTTATCATTCTGAAATTTGACTAAGTGACCTTTGTCACAAAGTTGACTTATGCTAATCAGATTGTGCTTCAATCCTTCTACATACATGACATCCTCTATTAAATCATTTTCTTTTGATCTTATAGTTCCACATCCTAATACCTTGCCTTTTCCATTGTCTCCATAGGTAACTTGACCAACTTCATCTTTAAAGTTTGTAAACAGTTTTCTATCACCTGTCATATGTCTTGAGCACCCACTATCCAAATACCAATTGGATGCTCTCAGGCAACCCTATAAACAAAACTAAGTTGTAACTTTTGGTACCCAAACTTTCTTAGGTCCTTGATGGTTAGCCTTAGGAATCCAATGCAAGTGTCTGGTTGTGCAAGTGCTGATAGTGTGTCCTAGTTGGTTACAATGACTACATAAATCAAAGGCATTCTTTATATATGTAGTGTTTCTAGAGTTCAGTTTTTGTTTATAAACATACTGATTTACCTTTCTAGGATTTTTAAATTTCTTTTCCTTCACAAATTTGGGAGTTGGATATTTTTCAGGATAGATAATTTTCTCCTCATTTGATGGAGATGTATATCCTACTCCATATTTCTTTTTGCCAGTTCTAGCACCTTTCAACTTTACAAATAGAGATGTTTTACATTTAGCAAATTTATCTAAGGTAGCTCTTCAATAGTCATTTTCTTCTTTTAATTTTTCTTCATTATTCAATTCTTTTAGATTTGTTTCAAGTTCCATGATTTTACTGTTTTTAACTTTTAGATCTTCACAGAGTAATTCATTTGATCTTTTTATTTCAGTTAAGTTTTGTCCTATCCTTTCTATTTCACTTTTTAGAAAAGTGTTGGATTTTTCTTGATTTAGTAGGTTGATCTTAACTATTTTCATTTTTTTAATTATTGTTTTATATTTTTCATATAGTTCATTAAATGCATCTTCTAAACTATCAGAGTCAGATTCTGAACAAGATGTAAAAAAAGGTTCAGAATTTACCTATTCTAGTCCTGCCATGAGGGCTAGATTGACTTGTTCCTCTTTTGATTCTGAACTTGAAGAGTCTGAAGTTGTGGCTTCTTCATTGTCCCATGCTGCGGCCATTGCCTTCTTCTTGTACTTTCTTTCTTTGCCCTTCTTCTTCTCAAATCTTTTATCTGGATCTTTCTTCTTGAGTTTTGGACATTCTGACTTGTAATGTCCAGGCTGATTGCATTCATAATAGATTGGCTCTTTCTTCTTTTCTCTTTTGAAGTACCTCTTTGAGCCGAACTTCTTTTTCTTTGCAAGAATTCGTTGGAGTTTTCTTGACAGCATGGCTTGATCATTACTGTCGTCTGATTTCTCCTTCGAATCTTCAAAGGAAGAATCTGCAACCCTCAAAGCATTTGGCATTTTCTTTTTCGATGTGTTTTCAGATAATCTTTCCATATTTATTTCATGGGCCATAAGAGAGCCAATTAATTTATCAATGAAAAGTTTTGTAAGATCATGGGCTTCCTCAATAGCAGTGACCTTAGGGGTCTATGAAATAGTTCAAGATCTAAGTATGTTTCTAACAGTTTCTTCATCAGAAAGTGTTTTTCCAAGAGAACTTAGACCAACTATTATGCTTGAAAATCTATTATACATTTGGGTGATATTTTCATTTGGAAGCATTTTAAATTGCTCATATTGTGAAACAAGAATATCTATTCTAGTTTGTTTCACCTTATCGGTTCCTTCATATGTTATTCGCAATTTATCTCACATTTCTTTTGCGGATTTACATGCTGATAATCTACTAAATTCTCTTTTAGATAAAGCACATCATAGATAGTTTTTAGCTTTAAAATTTAGAGACAGTTTAGTTTTATCAACTGCAGTAATTATAGAACCTTCAGCAGGAATAATAACAAAATTACCTACCTCTATTACCTGCCACAGATCAAAGTCTGTGCCTCGAATGAAGCATTCCATTCTCATCTTCCAGTACTGATAATCCTCACCATCGAAAAATGGTGGTCTGGTGACTGATTGACCTTCATAGTTGTGACCTTCAACTGCCATCTCTTCTCAAATCTTTCGATTCTTATGAGAAGACCTCACTCTGATACCACTTGTTGGATCGAGATGGCACTAAGTTGTCCTAGAGGGGGGGTGAATAGGACTTCTTGCACTTTTAAAATTTTATATAAAAGATAAGCAACACTAAATAGAGTCATTAGTACTTAGTGTGGTGTGTGTGAAACAAGTGTAAACTTGGCAGAAATAATCACACACAAATGCACAAGATATTTTATCTTGGTTCGGCCCTTCCTACAAGGAAGTCCTACGTCCAGTCCCCAAGCAACCACTTAAGATTTCACTAACTACCAAGCGCACTTGGCCTTCTCTCAACTGAGAGGTAATACAACCACTTGCAGACCAGCAAGTCTTCCCTTAAACCAAGGGGTACAAGACTATCTACAACTGTAGATCTTCCCTTCACAAGAGGGCGACTACAGGGTACAAACCCTCTACGGGTTATCTTACACAGAAGTTGAAAACTTGTTTGTCTGCTCAACAGAAATGAGCAGGCACAGAGATTTAGAAAGAGAAGCAAAAATAAAAGTGAAGCTCAAGCTCTTTCTGAAACAAAGGTGGATTAAAAAGATCTGCTATGCAGAAAACCACCAAGCAAAGAAGACTTCTAATCTCCAATGGAGAGCTTGCAAGTCGAGGCTTGAGGAGTGGCTCTCCCTTTCTCTTTGAGTGACTCTTCTAGCTTTCAGATTTGAGAGGAAGGTGAGCTTCTATCTTCTTCTATGTATGTGTATCTTCTCCTTCTTGTATGTTTGTTCAAATTCCAGCTTCTATATATGAGCTTCAGAATCTGCCCGTTTGAATTTTGGCTGTTGGAAACAAGCCGTTGAAAGATGTCCGTTAATGGGAGATTTTGAGGTTCTTAGGTTTGTCCATCAAATCTTTAGCTCCATGAGTCCCAACGTATTCAAGCTATATTTTGTAGCTTCATGCTTGGGAGACAGCTTCCATAAATGCTTCTACAAGCTTCATGCTTTAATAAATGTTTTGCAAGCCTAAAAGGACAAGACAGAGAGATATCTCCATGCTTTTGGGGGAGGTGAGATACATATAAAAATATAAAGCAAGTAAGCTTTAGAAAGATAGACAGATAGCATGAGTACTTTATGCTGAAAGTCAGAGAGTTCTGACAAAAAGGATGTAGCAGGTGATCTTCTGATAGATAGCCCATGTAGCTTATCACATTTAATTCCTGACCATCTGGTCTATCACATCCCCACGCGGAATATCGAAACGTGAGGCAGTTGCAAGTAAATAAGTATAGAGCGTATAATAGACATCAAACGATTAGACAAGAATAATACTAAAGCAAATGCATTTCATTAATAAATCCTCAAATGTCTACTACAACCACTAATATCAGAGCCATTCTATAGGGCCCAATTACACTGAATAAAAACAAAGACCAAACTAAGACTCTAACATAATACTAAGACGCCAGGGTACTCTTGACTTCACTCCTGGTCATCCCCGTCCTCTTGAGTGTAAGTATCATCCTCGGTCTCACCTGAGAACATACAATAATAATGCAGAGTGAGCGATAACGCCCAGTTGGACTTAAATCTCATGATCAGGTATGCTTTAAATGATTAATGTATTAAGAGGCAGAGTAACTAATGATAGAGAGCGATAGTCAAGTATTGTCAAGAAAGTGATAGTACGATAGCATGATTCATATAGCACAAGTGTCGAGCATAGCACAAAGAGTAGGATGGCCATAGCACAAATAGCACAATGTAGTTCATGATAGCACAAGGAGTCAAGTATATAGCATAGCACTTTGATTGTCTTATAGATAGTCGACATAGATAGCACTTGAGTGTAATGCCAAACACTCTGGTCAATTAACTCCCGCGGGCAAATAGCACTTTTGGGTGCACCTCCCAAGACCATACTGGGCCCTTTATATATTGACAAGCATTAGTTATATTGTTTATCTTTAGACAATCAGTCAAATGGCCAATAGAGAGTACCAAGAAATAGATGAGAGTTCTAGATGAATAGACGAGTGCATAGAGAATGTGAATAGATGAGCAAGTAGAGTATAGATGAGAGCAAAAGGTTAATGCACATAAAACGTCGAGTAAACGGGCGATAGTAACAGTTGCACAACATGTGCATTTGCTGTTGGTAGTCAGGTGGAATTCACTACCCTTCCACTGGCCATGTTATGCACAGGTCCAGCAGTCCGGCGTAAGTCAAGATAAGAGAGAGAGAGCATTCTAAGGCTGTTTGGATCTTGCTGATTCCTAAAGGGTATCATAGGTATTAGGGTACAACCAGCTCGTCGACCATGTGGGAATCCATGGACAGAGGAGTCTTATGGAGGCCTTGAACAAAGATTCACTAGTTCAACAGAAGGAATATCCGACGGAGAGTTTGTCCAAGTCAAGAGAAAGTGTATATAGAAACAAGTGCTCGACGTTCCAGAAGAATTCTACAACAGTGGAGCGTCGGTAATGGTATTCCCAAAAATATCGTGAGAATGAAGACAAGTCCATTAAAATAAGGCAATTTAAATACATTATTAAAGTAATTTACCAGATATATTATGAGATATTTTCATGCCAAGTCGAGTCATATTGATTGGTTACAAGTATGTGCATGTGATGAAGAGAATCATAGATATGAAGAGATCAAGTGTATGTCTTTTAATTTAATCAATACATGTTCACATTATAGCATCTTTATTTACTGCGTTTAAGACTCTTATCAAGAGGTATAGTCACTGTGGAAGGACAAGAGTACCAAAATCAAAGGGTTTTCATGCAAAACTCCAGAAGGTGACATACCCCTATAAGGATCGTGATAGGGTACATCGAGAAAGCGACATAGACTGTCAAAGGTCGCGACGGGTCGTTCAGGACAGACAGCTAGAACACGACGCCAGAGCCTGTCGTGTTCAGAACGCGACAGGTTGCTGATCGCGATCAGCTTCTGAGAACGCGGCCTATCGGGCCGTCGTGTTCTCAGGTACTACGCCTGAGTCAGAACAGGAAAAGGTTTGCCTTGGATTACGGTCCAGCCTTCTCATGTTTTGATACAGGGTCTTTCAAAAATAAAGATCTCGGTGTACAGTTGATGAAAAATCATGAAATCACCTTTAATCTAAACTAGACATGCGAGAGTATACACAATAAATAGGAATTTGAAAATCATCAAGGTCTTGATAGGTTTTAAACAAGTTCATGCACGAAGAACACAGAGCAGGATACAGTGAAGGAAAAGAATTAATTTGAGGAGCATACTAGATGAAAATTGGGCAAAATGGGGGCAAAAGATTCCTGACAACAAGCAGTATGTCCAGTAAAATTTTCGTGACATTAGATCAAGTGTACATGGAGATCTAAATTAAATATGAAGGTTCGGGGATAAGATGATAACAGAACTTCAAAAATAGAGATCTCAAGATATGGTCGATGATAATTAGAGCAACCAAAGGGCTTTTGTTCCTGATGCCAAGAACTCCTTACAGACGAGATTAATTAGGTTTAACTTGTGAGAATGCCTACCTTTGGGTCGATTTGCCTCCTAGGGCTTTGAACTCGAAGAACAAGGGGTAGATATTGAGCAAGCCTTCTCCCCACATTTTCTCCCTTCCTTTGGCCTCTCCTCCACATCCAGTAAGCCTCAGCAGCGCATGAGGGCTGGCCATGGAGAGGTTGGGGTGTATTTAAGCTTCCTTTGTTTCTAATTCCTACTACAACTCTAATTCCTATTTAATTCCGAGTTTCCTCTATTTCTTTCAACCTTCCAAGCTTTCCACCTCCTAATGGGGTTAGGTTGGGTTGCAAATTCGTACCTAGCCAATTTGGATAGGGTTAGGAGTCAAATTCCAACACATAATAGCTATTTTAATGATTTAATAGCTCTTTTCTTTTTAGGAAATATTAAAGATACGAATTTAGGGTATTTTCTTATTATTCATCTTTTTAAAAATCCCTATTTTGGCCCAATAACTTTTATATAGTCCATTTGACAAAGCCCATCACTTCTTTCCGTTTAATGGGTTTTCATTAATTCATTTTTCTTTAAATTTTCCAATTTATTTAATTTTTTAAACAATTGGGTTGCTACATCCTCCCCCTCTTAAAAGAATTTGGTCTCCAAACTCATATGACCATAATGGAGAAAATGTCTTACCAAAAAGATCGGGGTAATTTCGCCTGATGATTCCTTCAGGTTCCCATGTGGCTTCTTCCACCCCACGGTTATTCCACAATACTTTAACCACATGGATGGGATGGTTCATGAGTTGCTGCACCTTTCGTTCTAGTATCTTGACTGGCTTCTCCTCATATGTCATGTCCTTGTTCAGCACCAACTTCTCTTGGCGAATGATGTGCGTAGGATCGTACACATATTTTCTAAGCATAGAGACATGAAACACATTGTGTACACATGCCAAATTTGGTAGCAACACCAGCTGGTAAGTAACCTCACCAACCCTTTCGAGCACTTCAAAAGGACCGATGAATCTAGGACTGAGCTTTCCTTTTACACCAAATCTTTGAATGCCACAGGTAGGAGATACCTTTAAAACACATGATCTCCTACTTGAAATTATAAATCTTGCCTCCTCTTGTCAGCATAGCTCTTCTGTCTGGACTAAGCAATCTTGAGCCGATCTTGAATCACCTGAATATCTCTGGTTGTATCTTGTATCATGTCCGGGCCTAGCCATTGCTGTTCCCCAACTTCGTTCCAGCATGCAGGGGATCTACAGTATATACCATAGAGCGCTTCGAACGGTGCCATTTTAAAACTTGCCTGGTAACTATTGTTATATGTGAACTCAATCAAAGATCAGTGCTCATTCCAGTAGCCTTGGAAGTCTATAGTGCAGTCTCTTAACATGTCTTTTACTATCTGATTAGTTCTCTCAGTCTGCCCATCAGTCTGCAGGTGAAATGTGGTACTAAAAGTGAGCTTAGTACCGAGTGCAGTTTGCAGTCCTTTCCAGAAATGAGACGTGAATCTCGGATCTCGATCCGAGACAATGGATGATGGAACCCCATGCAGTCTCACAATCTCTTTGACATATAGGGCAACTAATACCTCCACAGACCACTTACTCTTTATAGGTAGGAAGTGTGCAGACTTGGTTAGTCGGTCGACAATAACCCATATGGCGTCGAGTCCACCACGAGTCTTGGGTAAACCTATAATGAAGTCCATGCCGATGCTTTCCCATTTCCACTCCGGAATATCTAATGGTCTAAGCATGCCAGCGGGGCACATATGTTCTGCCTTTATCTGTTGGCAAGTAAGGCAATGAGCGGAATGCTCGGCTATCTCTCTCTTCATATTTGGCCACCAAAATGTTCTTTTCATGTTCTGATACATTTTGGTACCTCCAGGATGAATTGTGTACTTTGTCTGGTGAGCCTCATCCTTTAACTTTCTCTTTAGTTCTTCATTGTCTGGAACATATGTCCTTCCTTGGAATACAAGCCCTCTGTCCTCGGTCATAGCAAAGTCCGGCTTTTCAGCTAATGTTTCCTTGACGCGAACCAAGAATGGATCGCTGTCCTATTGTGCTTTAATTTCTTCTAGCATGTCAGACTGAATCTTGATGTTGGCAACCAAGACTCGATCATCCCTATGTTCAATATTGAATTCTAACCATGCAAACTGTTCTAGTAACTGCATCTCGCCAAGAACTAGACTTAATAGAGATGCCATCGGCTTTCTACTAAGAGCATCAGCCACAGCATTTCCCTTGCCTGGATGGTACTGGATGTTGAAGTCAAAATCTTTTAGGTATTCTAGCCATCTTCTCTACCTCATGTTAAGTTCCTTCTGAGAGAATAAATACTTTAAGCTCTTATGGTCTGAATAGATAGTAAACTGCTCACCATATAAATAATGTCTCCAGATTTTTAAGGCCAAAACCACGGCAGCCAACTCTAGATCGTGCACAGGGTAGTTGACTTCATGCATCTTCAGTTGTCTTAAAGAGTAGGCAATGACTTTCTCCTTCTGCATCAATACATAGCCTAGCCTAATTCCCGAGGCATCGGTATAGACAGAGAAACCTTCTCCCTCTATTGGAAGAGCGAGAACAGGAGCTGAGGTCAGACATTCTTTTAGAGTTTGGAAACTCTCCTCACACTCGTTACTCCAGGAGTAGGGATTATCCTTTCGTGTAAGGCGCGTGAGAGGAACGGCGATCTTGGAGAAGTCATTTATGAATTGTCTGTAGTAGCCATCCAGTCCTAAGAAGCTTATGATTTCTGTGACATTGGTTGGCCTCTCCCAATTAAGTACGGCTTCGACTTTGGAGGGATCAACAGAGATGCCGTCTTTTGAGATAACATGGCCCAAGAAAGACACTTCTTCGAGCCAGAATTTGCACTTGCTCAGCTTTGCATATAACTTGTTGTCTCGCAAGACTTGCAGTGCTATCCTCAGATGTTCATCATGTTCTTCTTTGGTCTTTGAATATATGAGGATATCCAAGGTATGGTCGGTATATGTTGTTCATGAGTTGCATAAAGGCTGCAGAAGCATTGGTCAGACCAAAAGGCATAACAATGAATTCATAGTGTCCATACCTGCTCCTAAAAGCCGTTTTGAAAATATCATTATCCTTGATCCTCATTTGATGATAGCCCGACCGGAGGTCAATCTTGGAGAAATATTGAGCTCCAGATTTCTGGTCAAATAGTTCATTGACTCAGAGCAATGGGTACTTGTTATTGATGGTTAGCTGATTGAGTTGTCGATAGTCTATACATAGCCTCATAGATCCATCTTTCTTCTTAACGAACAGTACATGTGCTCCCCATGGGGAAGTGAAGAGTTATGCGGAAGTACACAATACGGTAATCTAGAAGGGGGGGGTTGAATAGATTACGGCAATTTTAAACTATTGATGGCTTCTTTTCGATGCTACAGCGATCTTAATGAAATTTGATTCAAATTCAATTAAGTGTGAGACCGCTTGAGTTGAGTTAAGAGAAAACAGGGAATCAAACGTGCGTATGAACACCGTGCCTACCAATCATCTATCGCAAAACGCGAACAAACCACAGAGCACGATGATTTAAGGTGGTTCGGAGTACACAACTCGTGTATCCTACATCCACCGTCCACACACACACGCAGAAACGACTGCTTATGAGCGAGTTCAACACTACAACTCAACCACACACACGTTGTCTGATGAACCACGATCAGAACAACCACAAGAACGTGAATCAAGCACAAGGGATGCTCGAAACACAACCACACACACACATGATGGAATGGAAATTATGAAATGGAGAAGAATTGGGAATTAGGGAACAAATCCGGTTGGAATTCTTCTCGTGGATCGTCCAAACACTCTTCAAACTTCGATTGGATGTAGATTGCTCGATGTAGAAGGTTGAATTGATGACGATCCGGCTTCAGCTCCGCATAGATGGTGATTCCACGTCGATCTGGGCGGAAAGTTGAAGCAGAGCAGCAATTTGGGGCTTTTCCTCTTGGTCCCTTGGAGGCTCTTGGATGGGAGGCTGCTCTCTGCGAAATTGGCTCCAAAAGGATGCTTATATAGTGTTAGGTAAAGGTGGGGGTCGTGGAGGAAGGAAACACCCAAGTGGGGCCGGATTTGGAAACCCAAAATCTGAAGTTTCCGTCGGCTGTCGACAGGTGCACTTGCATCTGTCGACAGGCAGACTCAGGCTGAGAACTGGGTTTCAGGAAAATGAGTTTCTGAGTGTATCTGTCGACAGGCAGTTTGCATCTGTCGACAGATGCACTCAGGAATTGAAAACCTGAGCTCTGTCCTGGGTTGTCTGTGTGTATCTGTCGACAGGTACATTGCATCTGTCGACAGATACACTCAGAGATGCAAACCTGAGTTCTGTCTTGGGAATGACTGTGTGTATCTGTCGACAGGCAGTTTGCATCTGTCGACAGATGCACCTCTTTGACAGATTTTTGTGCCTTTTGCTCATCTTTTCAATGCCTCTTCAAAGTTCCATCTTTCATGCTTGTACACCTACATGCAAATACATTGTTAGTGATGTACATTGTATGATTTAGCAATGTTTAACTCAATCACTTTCATGGTGTTTTTCATGTTAGTTAGCACATCAATTTTGCATTAAATCAATGTTCAAGGGTGTTAATGTGATCATCAAAAACATGATATATGAAAACCCAACAATCTCCCCCTTTTTGATGATGACAAAAACATTCAATTGATGCATATATTGATGTTCTCCCCCTTTTTGACAACATGCAAAAGGTCAAGTCAAGCACAAATAAACATGAACTGAGTTTTCATTGATTGATCATTGAAATTTCACAGTACATTTGATAATCATTGCATGACTCAATAAAAAGAAAGGGAAATAACATGAACAAGCAAAAGATGATAAGACAAGTGAGACTAATTCCATCTAAGACTCTTAGTGACCTCTAATGACCCTGAGACCCTCTATTCATCGTCATGTCCAGCAGAAGGAGGGTGACGGGATCCATCTCTCTCGGAGTAGAGGTGGTCAAGCCGGTCATCCAGAGTGTTGAGGCGAGCATCCACTTGATCAAATCTTGAAGTCATCTGAGCAAATCCTGAGATCATTTCTTGATGGATTTGTGCCAAGTAATCATGAACGGATTGTTGAGGAGGCACAGGTACATCATCAAACTCTTGAGCTTGGTCAGGCATTTGCTCATCTTCAGGTTCTTCATCACTGCCTTCATTTGCTTCATCGCCTTCATTGTCTTCTTCACCAGTTGACATGTCAGCTCCTTGTGGTTCCTGTCCCTTGAGAGTCCTCGTGACGACGCCATCTACAATCTTGTAGCCCATGCGGTTGGCGGCAGTGAGGTCAAAGGCACTTCTGGATTTGAGTGAGATGAGCTCACTTGGAGGGATAGGAATGCCAAGGAAAATAAGAAGAGAAGTGATGGGGCAAGCATATGGCATTGATCTTTTGGTGTTAGAGAAACACCGACGGATGAGGCTTATCATGAGTTCAGGAAGATTGATTTCTTGACACTTGAGGAAAAAGATGAACAAGGATTTGTGGACCTCGGTGACTAACTCTCGACTTCCATCCTTCGGGACGATCAAGGTAGTGAAGATGTGATGGATCATCCGGATCAAGGGAGGAAAGGAGTTGGCGTTGAGACGAGCAATCTCCTTGGTAGTGTCATAAGGTTCCAACGTGAGAAGCTCATAGTACTCAGAAGCAGAGGGATTGTAGTTGAAGATTTCAACTCCTGAGTTTGGAATTTCAAGGGCTGTGGAGAGAAGATTTGCGGTGAGGCGAAAACGAGTGCCTTTCACCGAAGAGTAGATATCTCCCTGATCGGAAAGCCCTAAGTTATTGTAGAACTCGGATACGGCAGTTGGAGAGTATTGCAAGTGGGAGTATAAGAAGGATGTCCACCCTTGAGTGTCAAAATAAGGTAGGAGTGAGGGGAACATCGGTGCTAAGGACTCGAAGTCCACATACCGGGATTGGACAATCTTCTTGAAGGTGCCGTTGGGTCGGATAAGACGGAGACCTTGAGGAACGATGAGTTCCGGTAACCGATCCTCACGATGCTTGCTGCGGCGTTCAGAAGGACCCCTGGAGCTTTCTCCGGCGTCCGTCGGAGCGCGACGACGGCGAGCGAGAAGCTTCGATTTGGGTGCCATCGCAGGAGGAAGGATGAGAATGGTGTGAAGGCAGAGTGGAGGGATCCCAGACGAGGAGCAGGATCGTCGGAGACGGAGCCCTGAAGGGGGAAAGAGAGGGGGTTTGGAGAGGAGGAGGAGGGAACAAGAGAGGAGGGGTGAAAAAGGGTCGTGGGTGGCCTTAGAATGGACTTGGAGGGTTTTAAAAGGAAGGCCCCACAAAAAGGAGGTGAACCGGCGCGAGGGTTTTCTGAAAAAACGGATCTGGGCCGTCGTCTGTCGACAGATGCCAGTCTATCTGTCGACAGATAGCTCCTTTTTGGTGAAAACTTGATTTTTGTCAAAATTTTCAAAGGGACAAGTGTTCATTTGTTGTTTTAAGGCAAAATGGGTGTATGTGCAAGACAAAAATCCATATCCATTAAGATGAAGACATGACACAAATCTAAAAAGATTTTGAATTAAAAATGATAAGATCTTTAATTAGATCATGAGGAACACATTTCACAAAAGCCAGTGAAAATTAAATAACTCTTTTGATTAAGGCCGTTGAAGACAAACATGCATTTAAATAGAGATGATAGTCAGATGACAATTGAATTAAATGCCCACAAGAATGTCTTACCGAAGAAACACATTGGACTTGACAAAAAATTTCGGAGGCTTCACTCTATTTCTGGTATGATCTTGGAAGATTTAAGCAACGAAGATGGAAAAGAGTGGCAATGAGGAGCACTTTCACTTTTTCATGTGAAGGTAGACATTTGTGATGCCAATACCCCCAGTTACTCAATGTGAGTGTCCATCAAGCCATTGTATAGAGATAATGAAACAACCTTTTGACGCGAAGACTGACATTTGTGATGCCCATGTCCCCGGTTACTTAGTGATTTTCATCATTGCTCTACCTCCATCCCACAAATGAAAAACAAATTTGTTGATTGAACTGAAGAAATAGGTAGCTTTTCTCCTTTTTTTTTTTTTTTTTTTTATTTTTGCTTTTTGTCAAGTACATGAGATTTCTTTAGGCAAGTTGTAATGTGGAACATTAAATTCAAGAGTTTTCTGATTTTTCAAATCATTTTAGATTCATGTTTAACGACAAGGGAGTTATTCAAAGGAGATGTTTAAAAATCATTTGGTTTGCTCATTATGTTCAAAATGATCTAAAAAGACCTTAATCAGGTCATGCATCAAACAACATTTAGACTTGGTTCATGACTTCGACATGAAGTGGATATGAAGGGTTATATTGCACACAAACAAACCAAGGTTTACCTTTAAATCAATTAAGGAACACTTTTCTTGAAAAGTATGAAGAAGGATTTGAAAAATAAGAAGAATGGGTGTATCTGTCGACAGAAGAAGTCTGTCTGTCGACAGATGCACACAGACTGAGGAATTGAAGTTTCTGCCAGAACAAGACTGATTGAATCTGTCGACAGATGGAATGTGTCTGTCGACAGATAGGAACAGAGTGGATTTTTCTTGTTTCAGATTGATTGCACTTTTGAGTTCAAGGAAGTGAGAATTCAACAAGTAGATGTATGAGGAGTTTCCTCAATAAGATACTCATCTATCCTTAACTCACTCCCCCATAGTGTGTGCACGTGTTGACACAACATCTAAGCAAGGATTCACACAAGCACTTGATACAAGACAAACATGTTCATGAAAGGAAGGTCATACACAAGCACATGGTCACAGAAAAAACATTGTCTCATGGAGTTAACATGATAAAATGTAAGGAAACTAAAAATCCTATGTGAAGTACAGGACCTTTATATGTAATGGGACTATGGATACTTGGCGGAGAATGTTTTCTCACGCATGATGATAGTTTCCAAACAAGCCGAACTTGTTCTTCCACAGTTCACCATTTGATATACCACATAGTCATTCACACATAAAGAGCATGTATTCCAAAATGGATAGTCAGTTTCATTGCATTTTACACAAACCCAATTCTCTTCTTAAGGATGTGAATCTATCTTCAGACAAGGGTTTGGTGAAAATATCAGCCAATTGTTTTTCTGTGGGAATGAAAATGAGTTCCAAGGTTTTATTGGCAACTTCATCTCTCAAGAAATGATGACGGATTTCTATGTGTTTAGTCCGTGAGTGTTGGACAGGGTTTTTTGAAAGATTGATAGCACTTGTGTTGTCACATAGGATAGGTGTGCATCCAATTTGAACATTATAGTCAGCTAACTGACTTTTGATCCACAACACTTGAGCTGCACAACTTCCTGCAGCGACATATTCTGCCTCTGCAGTGGAGAGTGCAACCGAGTGTTGTTTCTTGGATGCCCACGAAACCATGCAACCGCCAAGGAATTGGCAATATCCACTAGTGCTTTTTCTATCGATTTTACATCCAGCATAGTCAGCATCAGAATATGAAATCAAATCAAAGCTACTGCCTGCTGGGTACCAAAAACCCAAATTGCATGTTCCGGAGAGATATCGGAAAATTCTCTTGACTGCAATTAAATGGCTTTCCTTTGGACTAGATTGATATCTAGCACAAAGGCAAACACTAAATTGAATATCCGGTCTACTTGCAGTAAGATAAAGGAGTGAGCCAATCATACCTCGGAAGTGCTTTGCATCTACCGGTTTACCTTTCTCATCATTTTCCAATTTGATGCTTGTGCTCATTGGGGTGGAGGCCGGTTTAGCTTGCTCAAATTGAAATCGTTTGAGAAGCTCTTTGACATACTTTTCTTGATTTATGAAGAATCCGTCTTTATGTTGTTTCACCTGCAAACCAAGAAAGAATTGAAGCTCCCCCATTAGACTCATCTCAAATTCACTGTGCATGTGTTTAGAAAATTCTTCACACAGTGAAGGGTTAGTAGAACCAAATATGATATCGTCCACATAAACTTGAACAACAATTATGTGATTGCGAACTTTCTTAGTGAAGAGTGTTTGGTCTACTTTACCTCTTGAGTAGCTCTTGCTTACCAGATAATTGCTTAGTCTATCATACCAAGCTCGAGGTGCCTGTTTCAAACCATAAAGAGCTTTGTGCAATTTATACACATGGTTAGGCATTTCAGAATTTTCAAAACCTGGTGGTTGAGAGACATAGACTTCTTCTTTGATATAGCCATTTAAGAAAGCAGTTTTAACATCCATTTGATAGAGTTTAAACTTATGGGAGCATGCATATGCCAATAAAATTCTGACTGCTTCTAACCTGGCTACAGGAGCAAAGGACTCTTCAAAGTCTACACCAAATTCTTGACTATATCCTTTTGCTACGAGTCTTGCTTTATTTCTTATCACTTTTCCTTCTTCATTAAGTTTATTCCTAAACACCCATCTAGTTCCTATGATAGAGATTTCAGGGGTTTTAGGAACTAAACTCCATACATTATTTCTTTGAAATTGACCAAGTTCCTCATGCATAGCATCAATCCATGAGTTGTCTTTTAAGGCTTCTTCAACATTTTTGGGTTCCACTTGAGAGACAAAGGCAAAAAGATCATGTTCAATTATTTTTCTTACTTGAGACCTCGTTTGAACAGAATCATTTAAACTACCTATCACATCATCAAGTGGGTGATCTTTGGAATACCTCACATTTGTGATTGTTGAAGGGCCGGGAGTATCTTGTCCTTGAGGAATTTGATCTTGTGAATGTTGTTCTTCAGGAGGATCACTTTCTGGTGGATTCTCTTCAAGTGTTTCATCTTGTTTTCTGAATGCTATTTCATCATCTTCATCGTAGTCCCGGTGAAGATATCCACCTTTGGTCTTGGAGTCTACTTCAGATTTGTCTTTTGCTTTGACTTGTAGATCCTTAAGCGATGTTCCTTCATCCTCTTTTTCAATCCTGTTAACATTCAATCTGTTAGACTTGGCATAAGTCTCATCAAAAATGACATGTGGAGTTTCTTCCACAGTTCGTGTTTTATTGTTAAACACCCTATATGCCCTAGAGTGTTCTGAGTAGCCTAGAAAAACACCTTGATCACTTTTGGCTTCAAATTTATCTAAATCAGATTTATCATTGTTGTGAATAAATACCTTTGAGCCAAAAACTCGGAAGTACCCAAGGTTGGGTTTCTTACCTTTCAATAACTGGTAGGGGGTTTTCTTTATCACAGGTCTTACCATGGCTCTGTTTAGAATGTAGCACGAAGTGTTCACTGCTTCTGCCCAAAATCTTTTGGAGAGTTGGCCTTCAACCAGAAGAGTGCGAGCCATTTCCACCAATGTTCTGTTTTTCCTCTCCACTACTCCGTTTTGTTCTGGAGTCCTTGGGGAAGAGAACAGATGTTCAATCCCTTGGTGCCTGCAAAAATCAGAAAATGCATTGTTATCAAATTCTCCCCCGTGATCGGTGCGGATTGAGCATATTTTATTCACATTGCCATGCTCAATCTTGTTAAAGAATTCTTGAAAGATTGTGAGTGTTTCACTTTTGTGTGCCAAGAATTTGACCCATGTGAACCTAGAGAAATCATCTACAATGACAAAACCAAAACGTTTGCCATTGAGACTTAGAGTTCTAGTTGGTCCAAACAGGTCCATGTGCAACAGTTCAAATGGTTTAGATGTGCTTACCGGTGCTTTAGATTTGAAAGACTTCCGGGTTTGTTTTCCTTGTGCACATGCATCACAAAAACTTTCGTTGTTGCTAAAAGAGATGTCAGGAAGTCCACTTACCAATTTGAGCTTCATGATCTTGTGCAACACGTTGTAGCTCGCATGGCCAAGCCTACGATGCCACAAGGTCAATTCATCCTGTCTATTTGCAACAAGACACAAGTTGTCATTTTCTGGATCATCTAAATCAACTAAGTAAATGTTATTCACTCTTTTTCCAGAAAATTTTACACTTCCTGTTTCTTTATCAACAATTTGACATGAATTTGATTCAAAAATGACGTTGTGACCTCTATCACATAATTGACTTATGCTAAGCAAATTGTGATTAAGGCCATCAACCAACAGTACATTTTCAATTGAATTGGAGGAACACTTACCAACATTACCTGTGCCAATGATTTGGCCTTTGTTGTTACCTCCAAAAATGACTTGTCCTCCGTCTTTCTCCACTAGGAAACAGAATTTACCTTTGTCGCCCGTCATGTGCCTCGAACAGCCGCTATCCAAGTACCATTTGTTTTGATGTTGGGCTGCTAGGCATTCCTGCAAATGTGGATCAGACAAGAGGTTTTGGTACCCAAATTACTTTGGGTCCCAAAATTTCATTCATGCAACAAAGTAGATGTTTAGGAATCCAAACTTGTTTGACTTTTGTTTCTTTGGATTATTCCAACATTGTTTTTCATGATGACCAATCTTTTTACACACATTGCATGAAGGAATTTTCTTTTCAATTTTCTGTTGCTTGATAGACTGTTTATTCATTGAAACTGTTCTTGTCTGTCGACAGGCACCATTGTATCTGTCGACAGGTGGCTTTTTCTTTTGTTTGTTGGGAACATTTTGTTTGTGTGATATTGGCTTGGTCTGAGACTTTCTTGAATTATGCTTTGTGGGAGCATGCTTGCTTGTGCTTGGGCTAGAATCAATAAAGGAGGTGATCAATGATTCTCCTATTTTCTTTTGTTTGACTGGTTGATATCCTAACCCATGCTTGGTTACATGTATTTTGGTGCCCAAAACTGCATCTAGATTTTGCTTCCCTTTTACAAATTTCATTAAGTCCTCAGATTTTTCTTTCAATTCCTTTTCAGTTTGTTCCAACTTTTTCTTGGTTTCCAATTGTTCTTCTTGAAGGAATTCAATAGAATGTCTTAAACAGTCTTTTTCTTTTTGTGTTTCTTGCAATTTCATTTTCAAGCAATCCATTTCTTCATTATGAGTCTTTTCATCAACTTTCATCATTTCTAATTCTTTTGTCAGGAATGCAATTCGTTCATCATTGTTCTTATCATGCACAAGGGAGTTGCATTTCTTTTTTAATGCTCTATTTTCAGATCTATATTCACGAAATTTTTCAAATAAAGTAGTGTATGCTTCCTCCCATTCACTTGCAGTGAAATCATCAAATGAGAAATTTACCTCGCTGGAGTCATCACTCCTGGCCATCAAGCATTTCACTTCTTCATCATCGGATGTTTCTTGTGCATCTTCATCTTCATCTTCATCACTCCAGGTGGCCAACATTGCTTTGGCCTTTTTGGAGGTGAATTTGTCTTTCTTCAGCTTCTTCTTGAGTTCCGGGCATTCTCCTCTCATATGCCCCTGTTTCTTGCATTCATAACAAACAATGTCAGATTTTTTGTTTGACTCATATTTCTGTGAAAAATTTTTCTTAGGAAAGGATTTGGAGTTACCTGTTTCTCTCCTCTTGAACTTCAAAAATTTCTTGAATTGTCTAGTGAGCATTGCCATTTCACCATCATCACTCTCACTAGATGTTTCTTGCTCATCACTATCTTGTTGAATAGATTTCTTGGAGCTTGTTGATGTTTTATTGGATGCTTTTAAAGCAATTGACTTTCTAGGATTTTCTTCTAATTCTTTTCTTTTGATGTTGATTTCATATGTCATTAGAGAGCCAATTAGTTCATCCAATTTCATTTTGGAAAGGTCTTTGGAATCCTCAATGACAGTGGCCTTAGTATTCCAAGATGAAGTAAGAGATCGAAGGATCTTTCTCACTAAGTCACTTTCAGAGTATTCCTTCTTAAGACCTTTTAGCCCGTTAACTATTAGCATGAATCTTGCAAACATGTCTGATATGGTTTCATCAGTTTTCATCTTGAACATTTCATATTCAGACACTAACATGCTAACTTTAGTTTCCCTTACCTCGGACGTACCTTCGTAGATAAGTTCAAGCTTGTCCCACATCTCTTTTGCTGTTGAGCATGTGGAGACTCTTGAGAACTCCTTTGGATGCACCGCACATTGCATCATGTTTAGTGCACTCCAGTTGAGAGTTCCTTGGCTATTTGGTCTTTCGTCCAGGTGTCTTCGTCCTCGGGCAATACATATGGTCCTTTGCTGACTATCTTCCACAGCTCGTAGTTTTGAGCTCTCAAAAATACCTGCATACGATTTTTCCAATAGGAATAGTCAGTGCCATCAAAATAGGGTGGCCTGGTTACTGAATGTCCCTCGGCCATATACCCTTTGCTAGAATCCATAAGATCGAAAATCTCCTGATCGCTAGATCAAATTACGAAAAGCTGTAAATCGGAGAAACCCGCTCTGATACCAATTGAAGAGTTATGCGGAAGTACACAATACGGTAATCTAGAAGGGGGGGGTTGAATAGATTACGGCAATTTTAAACTATTGATGGCTTCTTTTCGATGCTACAGCGATCTTAATGAAATTTGATTCAAATTCAATTAAGTGTGAGACCGCTTGAGTTGATTTAAGAGAAAACAGGGAATCAAACGTGCGTATGAACACCGTGCCTACCAATCATCTATCGCAAAACGCGAACAAACCACAGAACACGATGATTTAAGGTGGTTCGGAGTACACAACTCGTGTATCCTACATCCACCGTCCACACACACACGCAGAAACGACTGCTTATGAGCGAGTTCAACACTACAACTCAACCACACACACGTTGTCTGATGAACCACGATCAGAACAACCACAAATACGTGAATCAAGCACAAGGGATGCTCGAAACACAACCACACACACACACGATGGAATGGAAATTATGAAATGGAGAAGAATTGGGAATTAGGGAACAAATCCGGTTGGAATTCTTCTCGTGGATCGTCCAAACACTCTTCAAACTTCGATTGGATGTAGATTGATCGATGTAGAAGGTTGAATTGATGACGATCCGGCTTCAGCTCCGCATAGATGGTGATTCCACGTCGATCTGGGCGGAAAGTTGAAGCAGAGCAGCAATTTGGGGCTTTTCCTCTTGGTCCCTTGGAGGCTCTTGGATGGGAGGCTGCTCTCTGCGAAATTGGCTCCAAAAGGATGCTTATATAGTGTTAGGTAAAGGTGGGGGTCGTGGAGGAAGGAAACACCCAAGTGGGGCCGGATTTGGAAACCCAAAATCTGAAGTTTCCGTCGGCTGTCGACAGGTGCACTTGCATCTGTCGACAGGCAGACTCAGGCTGAGAACTGGGTTTCAGGAAAATGAGTTTCTGAGTGTATCTGTCGACAGGCAGTTTGCATCTGTCGACAGATGCACTCAGGAATTGAAAACCTGAGCTCTGTCCTGGGTTGTCTGTGTGTATCTGTCGACAGGTACATTGCATCTGTCGACAGATACACTCAGAGATGCAAACCTGAGTTCTGTCTTGGAATGTCTGTGTGTATCTGTCGACAGGCAGTTTGCATCTGTCGACAGATGCACCTCTTTGACAGATTTTTGTGCCTTTTGCTCATCTTTTCAATGCCTCTTCAAAGTTCCATCTTTCATGCTTGTACACCTACATGCAAATACATTGTTAGTGATGTACATTGTATGATTTAGCAATGTTTAACTCAATCACTTTCATGGTGTTTTTCATGTTAGTTAGCACATCAATTTTGCATTAAATCAATGTTCAAGGGTGTTAATGTGATCATCAAAAACATGATATATGAAAACCCAACAGGAAGTACTTGGTCTGATGAACCCTTTCTCTAATAGCTCCATCAGTTGCCTTCGGTTCCTTTAACTCGGCAGGTGACATTCGGTTACGGTTGACGTGATACCAGGGCAGCTCTAAGGATTAACTCAATAGCAAAGGTTGAACTCACGTTTGGGGAATTCCTGGAAGATCTTCGGGAAACACTCTAGGTAATCTTGGACTATGTATGTCTTCTATCTCAGCCCCTTTCTTTTCAACTATCATGGCCGCAAGGAAGTGAGCACCTTTCCTTATCATGTTGTGGACCTTTATAGTAGAGACTAGAGCATATGTCTCTTATTTCTAATTTCCAGTGAATGTGTAAGGCCCTCGAATTTTGTTGCATTATTTTAATTTCGTGTAAATAATTTATGTTGTGTATGCATAGATGTACATATCTACGTATGTATTAACTATTTATACTTCTGTATGCATGTGTATAATTAGTTTTAAATAATCAATGAATGGTATGATGGTACCATGTACATGATAGTATACATAATGCATGTATATATGTATAGGTTATGCATGGTTTCTTGCATGTTTTTGAGTTCTGGCCGAAGGCCAGCTCGGCGTCAATATCAATGGACGTTTATGTTGTGTAGGCGTCAACCATATGGACGCCAACACTAATCCCAGCGTCCAGCGATGTGGACGCTAATTTCTCTGACTTGCTTGCGCTGCAGAGCCGGATTTCTGGGAGCAAGCTACCTCACCCATTGGGGAGCTGTCCCCAACGGTCTGAAAGGGCTCACATCAACCCTGCGGGATGGGAGAGGTCTCTCTCCTATATCTGAACCCGAATGCTACCTCATCAGCCCTCTCTTGACCTCTTTCAAGAGATAGAGAAAACCCTAGCTCGGAGCTGCACAAAGACTCAACTTTGGAGGCTTCAATCCGGCGATTCAAGGCTTCATCCGCCAACCTACTGCATCAGGAGGGTAGCTGGACATCGGGGAGGACTTCCCCAACCGTGGTTTGGTTCCTGCATCAACATAGAACCCGGAGGAGAGCAATTGTGGAGCTTCTTGGGACTGCCCAAGGAGAGCTTCTCCGACCATTTAGATCCATCTGGAGTATTTTCTAGAGGCAAGTAACCTACCCTTATCGTCCATGTAGATGTCCAGTAGGGTTTTATAATTTTTATGTATTTTTCCTCGTGTCCTAGATCCCCCATTCACCCCTTTATTTGGAGTTCAGTCTGTGTTTCTGCACAGACAGGAACTTGGCGTCAATGCCCTTGACGCCGAGATCCCTAGTGTGCGTCCAACGATCTTGCCGTCCACTCCTGGAATGGCCAGAGACCGCCGTTAAGTTCTCCAGGATAGAACAGTGAGTTGTTCTTCCTGGTATATGATTATTTTCGATGTGTTTTCGATGAGGATATTGTAAACCTATTATGATATGTAATATGGATGTCTGAATGTGTGGTGAGATCTTTGTAATTTCTGTGATTTGGCATAAATGGTTTTATTTATGGAGAATGTATGCATGATGAGACCTAGACCATGTTCGTTACCGTGTATGAAATTCATGTGAAGTTGGATGCCCTAAAATTTTTCTAAACCGTGAGTGGGTGAATCAGTCCACGCTCTAAATTTTTGGGAATTTCTCCATGCTCATCTGAATTATTGAGTTTTCTGAAATGAAATTAGAAAACCATGCGTAGGTTGTAGAATCTCCAGTAAATCGTGTGTTGTGTAATAAATCCGGGAAAATTCCCTGTGGTATTGTGTATATTGGGTTCAGGGTTATGCTCTGTTAAACTGAACTTTATGTTATACACCATGATAAATTGAATTTCGAATAACACGAGAATTTATGTTAAATTTCTGTAATTGCATTTTGGATCAGAAAAATGTGAAAATTTTTATGTGGGGTCCTAACCCGAAATCAGCATGTGGTTAAATTTTCAGGTCGTTTGGACAACTATATAGTGAAATATGAATTTTTCCTTGCGAAAATGTGAACAATGCATGTTAATGTGGGAATAATTTGACATGTGTGTGCAATCTGATTTATGTAAATTACTGAACATGTGATCCCTGTTAATTGTAGAATCATGTTAGGAAAACAGAGCCCTTGTGTGAATAAGAAAATGAATGAGAGGTAAGTGACATGTGTAAAGATATGCGTTAAAATCGGTAAATGTGTAAATCGTGCCAAGTGTGACACTGCTTCCATAGAGGGCAGTGGAACCGTATCAGGGAAAGTCCCCCTGAGAAGGTTCAATGTGTTGTGATCCTAAGGGCATTAGGATGAAATCCTGGAGGTGGACAAGTACCATTGGTTAGGGTGGAGACTTGTTCTCCCGGTCTGCGCAGTCCAAGAGTCGTCGCTGTATTGCCTAGGTGGCGTCTATGTGTATGTGATGTGATGTGTCCTTCTTATGGTGGTTTGGACTATGTGTCACGGCACTAAAGTGTAAAATGTGAAATGTGATTGTGATCATGTGCAAATTGTGTAGTATGAACAATGTGTAAATGTGAATGTGTAAAGTGTAAATTATGTGAATGAGAATTGTGTAATTATGTGAAACCAAACGTGAGGGTTGTGAATTTGTGATCCATGTTGTGATAATCTGAAATCATGATAAAACAACAAACTAAATGTACTTATGATCATGCTTTACATGTGTAAATTGCCTAGAATCCATGTTAGAAATGGTTCTTAGTGGTGTGTAAGTAATCCCATGCTTGTTTGCCCTCGTGTTGTGATTTAAATTGATTAAGTAGCTCTTGTGTGTGGGATATGCTTTCTAATCCATGTAAAACCAGCAAGCTTAAAGAAGATGAGATGGTCATGAGCATGTATAGGAATGTATAGAAATTCATGCTAAGTGTGTTCTTTTACGTAGGCATTGAAATCATGCAAAACTTGCGTTCATGTTTTAGTTTAATTGGAAGTAAACCTTTCATGTGGTGGAGTGATTAGAGAACATGTGATAGGAGATTTTGATTTAGAAAATCTGAAAGTATGAATCATGTGTTTAATGAGTAGATTCACCATGATAGGTTGTTAATTTCAATGACTAGCATGCTACATGATTGTGTCTTGTAAATGTGTATGTAAAACCTGCTATGACATGTACATGTATGGTATATGTAGTGTTATTTGATGAGTCTTTTTGACTCATTACTTGCTTCGGTGTACAGGCGTAGTTGGTGACGACACACTTGCGGAGGAGGCAGTGGAAACTGACTCCGAGCGTGGAGATTAGATCGTTGGTGTACTTTGCGATATTTTGATTTCATAAGTATGTAATTGCAACATTGTACTAGCATTATCATGGAAAGAAACGTTTAAGTGTGGACAATTATGTATTTGATTTTCAGTAATTTAATTATGTGGACTTTTAGTTCTTTAAATGTCATTGCAATCATGTATGTTAAATGTGGATGATGAATGTGATGACCAAACTGTCCCCATAATAAATATTTCTATTTATTTATATATTAATTTTGATGATTAACAAAATAACACTAATGGATTTCTTGAGCCATAAGTACAGGAAATAAAAGAAAAATGAAAGTTCAAGACAATCTGGTAAGTCTCATCACTTCTATCCAAGTCTTTGTATCGACTTCTTTGATAAGCAGAACGATTTTCTCTTTGACCGGACAACTCAAAGCAAATCGATATTATACGACTCTGTAAGATATCTTAACGACTTCTTCAGAAGTTATAACGACTTGCTCATATAACGACTCTGTAAGATATCATAACGACTTCTTCAGAAGTTATAACGACTTGCTCATTATAACGACTCTGTAAGATATCGTAACGACTTCCTCAGAAGTTATAACGACTTGCTCATTATAACGACTCTGTAAGATATCATAACGACTTCTTCAGAAGTTATAACGACTTGCTCATTATAACGACTCTGTAAGATATCATAACGACTTCTTCAGAAGTTATAACGACTTGCTCATTATAACGACTCTGTAAGATATCGTAACGACTTCTTCAGAAGTTATAACGACTTGCTCATTATAACGACTCTGTAAGATATCGTAACGACTTCTTCAGAAGTTACAACGACTTGCTCATCATAACGACTCTGTAAGTTGTCATAACGATTTCTTTAGAAAATTACATCGACTTGCCATGTTTCATAACGACTTCTTTTGAGAGTTACAACGACTTGCCATGTTTCATAACGATTTCTTTTATCATCTGTTATAGAACGACTTGGTTGTGATAATGATTTCATAAGTTATCATAACAACTTCTTATCAGTCTACAGCAACTTGATCATAACGATTCTATCAGATTTTCTCAACGACTGCATAAGTCATGTTTCCACTAATTAAACGTTTTTCCTTGATCTACGTTGAATAGTCAAAGTCGCATCTCGTCTGATTGACTGCCATGCATTTAATAAAGACTGAACGTATCTCTGCATGGACACAGAACATATCTTCCATTCTGGTGTATTCTCTGCATGCATCTTTTAGAACGATAAAGTGTTACTACTATATTGTGTCTATCTACTTGACGTTGATTGACATCTGGAGATAGTATAGCTGTCTACCATTAAAGCTCAACCTTGCAGAACCTTAAGGATGTACTATCCTACATCAACGGACACAGAAGGAACTACAAGCAAACTCAGAAGATCTTATCTCTTTGCGTGCTCCAAAGAACAAAAGACTGTTGACAGGAAGCTTCCACAAAACCTTCCGTCTAACGTTCACCAAAGCTGTGAGACAACGGTCATCTCCTTGTCCTCATTCAAATCGGAGATACAAATACAAGATGAAGCTCGGAAGAAAAATGCATTGAGAAAATTCAATTCATATTGAAGAGCGACTAGAACTCTGCAGCTTTCAAGTCTTCAAATTTTTCTCTAGAGCCAGAAATTCAGTCTTTTCGATCTTGGCTCTTAGCTCCCTATGCTGTGAGAAGAAAAATTAAGGAAGAGCTAGTTTAGTTCTGAGAGAGTGCACTTTGTGTAGTTTTTCGTCTCTCAGTGCTTGTAGCTTCAGATTGAGTTTTGTAAAAGCTTGATCTAGGGGCTAGCCTTTTCTCTCAAGAATTTTCCCTCGTGTGTGAAGGAAGACCTGGTGGTTTCAGGGGGTGTTGTGTCCCTTCGTGTGTGAAGGAAGACCTGGTGTTTCCAGGGTGGTGTTGTGTTCCCTCAGAGGTGAAGGAAGACCAGCTAAGCTGGGGGGTTGTTTTTGTCCATAGGGGGACTGTACCCGAGTTAGTGAAATCCTGAGGGTTGCTCAGGGACTGGACGTAGGACTCCAAGGAGAGGAGATCCGAACCAGGATAAATCTGTGTGTGTGTGATTGTCTTCTTTGTGTGATTGTTGTTTTTACTAACCATTACTAATTCCTTTCAAGAACTCTTTATGTTTGTTTGAGTTCAGGTTTTATCAGATAAATCTTTAAAGACCCATTCACCCCCCTCTGGGTTAGCCAACCGGGCAACAAGTGGTATCAGAGCGAGTCTCTTCGACAAAGAACAAGATCCAACGATCTGAAGAGTAAAGATCCATGGCAGCCAAGGTCACTTCGAAGGTCAGTCTGTCAACAGACCTCCTTTGTTCGATGGTGAAGATATACGTATTGGAAGACCAGGATGGAATACTTTCTACAAGGCCACGATTATCAAATCTGGTCAATAGTGGAAGAAGGTGATCTGGTCGTCGCAAATGAGAGAAAGCACAATGGACAGATGAAGATAGAAAGAAAATCTCCTTGAACTGTAAAGCTAAGAGCATTCTATGTTGTGCTCTAAGCAAAAAGGAGTTCAACAGAGTTTCAGCATGCAAATCCTCCATGGAAATGTGGGAAAAGTTAAGGATTACATATGAAGGTACAGACAAAGTAAAGGAGACAAGAATCGACATTCTTGTCACTCAGTATGAAAGATTCAAATGCAAACAGGTGAGTCTATTACCAAATGTTTAGTAGATTTATGACATCACTAATGGCCTAGCAAGTCTAGGAAAGTCATATGAGAATGCAGATATGGTAAGGAAGATTCTCAGATCCTTGCCATCTTCATGGACGGCAAAGGTCACAGCTATCGAAGAAGCTAATGATCTTAAGAGAATGTCAGTAGAAAAACTCATCGGGTCTCTCATGGCCCATGAAATAACATGGAAGACTAGGAGAATCCTCCAGTAGAAAGAAGCAGTCAAATGCGCTTAAAGCTAATGGGGACTCATCAGAAGAATCCTTATATAACAGTGAAGATAGTAAAGATAGTGATGATGAAGAAGCCATGCTCTCAAGAAGATTGCAGAGAATCTGGCAAAGAAGAAGAAGTTCCAGTCTGGTAGGAGGTACTTCAAGAAAAACAAAGATCTCAAGAGACCAGATGGAAAAGATCAGAAGAGGAATGAGCCACTTTGCTATGAATGCAAGAAACCTGGACATATCAAGGCAGACTGTCCAATGCTAAAGAAAAGTGATCACAAGAAGAAGGACAGCTCCAAGAAGTTCAGAAGATTCAAAAAGAAAGCCATGGCAGCTGCATGGGACAACAGCAGCGACTCAGACAGTGAGTCAAGCTCCAGCAGTGAAGAAGAAGAAGCCAACTGGCTCTTATGGCAAATACCGAGGATAAGGTAACATCTGATTCCTCTTTCGATTCTGTAATGACTCAGATTCGGATAATTTGGAAAGTGCATTTAATGAACTCTACGATAAGTATAAAGAAGTGTGTAAACTACTTAAGCTAAGCAAGAAAAATATCACATGTCTCGAAAATACCAACTCAGATTTAAAATCTGAAAATGAAGAACTAGAAAAACAAATAATTGAGCTTAGAGAAGAAATGAACTATTATGTGAAAACTTAAAAGACAAGAACAGAAAAATCATTGACCTAGAAAAAACAGGAAAGCTCAGATGATTAAGAAAAACGATAAATGAATTAAATGAAGAAAACAATACTCTAGCAAGCACCTTAGAAAAGTTTACAAATGGAAAGAATTCCTTATTATTAAAGTGCTAGAAGATCTGGTAAGAATAAACGAGGTTAGGTACATACCGCCAGAAAATGAAGAAGAAAATAATCTATCCAGAAAAATATCCAATCCTAAGTTCACTCCAGAACAAGATGTGGATAAAGCGAATTTTAAATACATAGTAAGAGTGACAATAACATCATGTTGTAATCACTGTAATAAGCTAGGACATTTAAAATCCACCTGTCCAACAAGACATAAGAAGTGGATAATAAAAGGTAAAAATAATGATACTGACCCATCAGGACCCAAAGGAAACTTGGGTACCTAAATCTTGATGTCTTTATTTCAGGCTAACCTTCGAGCATCCAAATGGTATTTGGATAGTGGGTGCTCAAGGCACATGACAGGAAACCTGAAGCTTTTCTCCCATCTTCAAGATGAAGAAGGAACAGTCACTTATGGAGATAATGGAAAAGGAACTGTATTAGGCAGTGGATCAGTTAACAGCAAAGGAAAAACAGTCATAGAAGATGTACTGTTAGTCAAAGGTTTAAAGCACAACCTCATAAGTATTAGTAGCTGTGTGATAGAGGACATCAAATCAAATTTCAAGAGTCAAAATGCAGCATACTAAAGGATGGAGCAGTCATCTTTGAAGCAAATAGAGAGAAGAATCTGTACGTGCTCTACCTTGAAGAACTCAAAGAGCAGAATGTGTGTCTGGCAGCCAGCAAAGACAAATCAAACGATCTGTGGCACAGAAGGTTAGGCCACTGCAGCTTGGATGGCATGAGCAAGCTCAGAAAGAGAAACTTGTGGAAGGTCTACCAAAAATCAATGGTAAATTAGAAGTGTTTGCAGACCTTGTGCTAAGGGAAAGCACACTAAAAGTTCCTTCAAGTCAAAGACGGTGGTGACAACTCAAAACCCTTAGAGCTCCTACATATGGATCTATTGGGCCAATGAGAACTACCGTCTTGGAGGAAAGAATTTCGGATTGTTATAGTAGATGACTACTCAAGATTCACATGGGTATCTTTCTTAGAACATAAAAATGACACTTTTGACAATTTTGTTAGTTTCAGCAGAAAAATCCAGAAAGATCAGAAGTTCAGCATAATATCCATTCGATCTGATCATGGTGGTGAGTTCCAAAATGAAAAGTTTGCTAGATTCTGTGATGATCAAGGAATTCAGCACAATTTCTCAGCACCAAGGACACCGCAGAAAATGGTATAGCCGAACGGAAGAACCGAACTCTCTGGATATGGCAAGAACTATGCTTTGTGAATATAAGTTACCAAGATATTTCTGGGCAGAAGCAGTCAACACAGCCAGCTACATTGTCAACAGAGTCATGATCAGGCCAATCCTGAAGAAGACGCATATGAGCTGTTTAAAGGGAAAGAAACCAAAGATCAGCCATTTCAGAACTTTTGGATGTCCTTGCTTTATTCACAACAACGGAAAAAGGGAATTGGTAAGTGGATGCCAAATCAGATGAAGGCATCTTCATGGGGTACACCTCTAAACCCAAAGGCTATAGAGTATTTAATAAACGTACTTTATTGATTGAACAGTCTGTACACATTATTTTTGATGAAACTAATCCCTCCTTAAGAAAGGAAGTAGAGAGTGATATCGATGACGCAGATGAACTGTCCAATAAACTGAAAGACACATCACTTGAAGATAAGGATGATCCGCCTGGAAGAAATGCAAACAGAAGAAATTTCTCATGAATCTCTTCCAAAGGAATGGAGATACAAGAAAGATCACCCACCTGAAAAATATTATTGGTGATCCATCGGTAGGGGTAAGAAAAGAGGTAACTTGATTCCTTGTGATTACCTCGCATTTGTTTCTCAATTAGAACCTAAGACAGTCAATGAAGCCCTAACTGACGAATCCTGGATAATAGCAATGCAAGATGAATTAAATCAATTCAAGAGAAACCAAGTATGGTCACTTGTTCCTAGACCATCAGACCATCCTGTGATCGGCACTAAATGGTGTTCAGAAACAAATTGGATGAATCTGGTGTAATTCTAAGAAACAAGGCCAGACTGGTGGCTCAAGGCTATTGTCAAGAGGAAGGCATAGATTTGATGAAACCTATTGCACCAGTGGCTAGACTTGAGGCTATTAGAATGCTACTAGCTTATGCTTCGCATTAGATTTAAAGTTATTTCAAATGGATGTTAAATCTGCATTTCTAAATGGTTTTATAAAAGAAGAAAGTTTATGTGGAACAACCGCCGGGTTTTGATGATACAGACTTTCCGAATCATGTTTTTAAGTTGCATAAGGTCTATATGGTTTAAAACAAGCACCTAGAGCCTGGTATGAAAGACTTAGCTCTTTTCTCACAAAACATGGTTTTAATAGAGGTCAAGTAGACAGCACTCGTTTTATAAAAACAAAAGCCAAAAACATACTGTTGTTCAAATTTATGTGGATGACATCATCTTTGGATCTACTGATGAATCCTTGTGCAAGTATTTTGAACAGTTAATGCAGGGGGAATTTGAGATGAGTAGATGGGAGAGCTCAACTACTTCCTTGGACTTCAAATCAAAAAGGAAAGGAAGGAATTCACATCTGTCAAGCAAAGTACACCAGAAATGCTAAAGAATTTGGATTTGAAAACACCAAAGCCACTGTCAACACCAATGAGTACATCAACTAGGTTGGACAATGACAAGGATGGTAAGAAAGTAGACCAAAAGATCTACAGAGGTATGATAGGTCATTACTTTATCTAACGCAAGTAGACCTGATATATTATTTAGCGTATGCATGTGTGCTAGATATCAAGCCGACCTAGAGAATCACTTTAATTCTGTCAAAAGGATCTTCAGATACTTAGCCAGGACTCATGATCTAGGACTATGGTATCCAAACTCCTGTGATGTAAAATTAGTAGGATATTCTGATGCTGATTATGTGGATGCAAGGTAGATAGAAAAAGCACCAGTGGTTGCTGTCAATTTCTTGCAGGGTGTTTAATCTCATGGTCCTCAAGAAACAAAATTCAGTAGCACTATCTACAGCTGAAGCTGAGTACGTAGCTGCTGGAAGTTGTGTACCCAACTTTATGGATAAAGCAACAACTTGAGGATTTGGACACCAAAGTCAAGAAAATGCCTCTGCTATGTGACAACACCAGCGCTATCAACCTCAACCAAAAATCCAATTCAGCACTCCAGGACCAAACATATTGAGGTCAGATATCATTTATTCGTGATCATGTAGCAAATGGCAATATTGAAATATCGTATTGATACAAATAATCAGCTAGCAGATATTTTCAAGGCCTTACTGAAGAGAGATTTACATCTCTTAGAAGGGAGTTAGGCATGTGTATTTGTGAAAAGATCTTCATTAAAGCTGGTATAAAAATTCTCAGAATTTAAGAAGTTCTCTCTCTCTCTCTATTTCCGTGTCAAAATCAAATCAAAAGTCTCAGTTTAAGCGTTCCGTTCGATAGTCATAATTTTTTTTTGGGCGATCAACCTCGCTTGTCGTTTTCTGACGCCTCACCTTTTGGAGCATTTATTTTATTTAAATCGATGCGTTAACGATTCCTCTTCCTCATTCACTTTTTCCCCTCTTTCGTCCCGACGCATGAGCCGATGCCTAGTGACTCTTGCCTCTACCCTCTGCAATTTGAAGCTTCCATCTCCTTCGCGAAAATCGTTTGAGGGTTTCTCTCATCACCCTTCTCGTCACCCTTCAAACCTTCTCCCACCTGAATCCATGGCCGCACCAGCTATTGCCGGAAGTGTGGGTGGCTACAGCGCCGAATACCTATCCCCGCGCAGGAGGAGCGTTTCACCTTTGTGAAGACAAAGCTCTGTGGTCACAAGGAAGTAGATGTTTCAGATCTGCAGAAAAATGGAATGAGCAGCCTCATTGAGAAGATCGACCAGATGAAGTGGAAAGGGCTTACCACTTGCTCAGAGGTAAGTTATCCGGACCTGGTAAAGGAGTTCTTGTATGCTTAAGAACAGAAGAAGATGGGGCCCTCGTTTCTTAGTCAAGGGCACGTAATCAGAATAGACAGGAACTGCTTAGGATGCTATTTGGAGTAAGCATATCGGCTTCAGTGGAATTCATTCTGAGATACCCAAGAAAAGGGTTTGGTGATTGTTGGGCAGGGTTCAAGATAAGGGATGGCAAGCTAGATATCAATCAGTTAAGTGCCTTCAACCAACGCCTCCTTCACTTTATCGTTTGTCAGATTTTGGTTCCCCGAAGTGCAACCTTCTAGCTTGCACTAAGGATGACTCCGATCTGATGTACTGGGCCATTAAAAATGAGGAAATCAATATGGCCACAGTGATGATGGAGAGAATGAAATTTGCCAGGGAGCAGATTTGGGACACTAAAAGCAAGTTGAATGTGTCCTTCCCTATGCCCATTTAATCACCAGAATCTTCAGACACTTCGTGTAGATGTTCTCAGGGGCAGTTGGGGAGAAATGGGCCAAGCTATCAGGTCCAGAACTTAAAGAAGAGGCGGTTTTTCAGTAGTCAATGGAGTCTGTTCAAGGCTCAGTTGAGAAGGTGAAGGTCTCATTGGTGAGCCTTCAGTTACTCAAACCCAGTCAGAGGCAGATTCTGTGATGCTGAATTGCCACGGAATCAGGTTCTGTTCCAGTCATTGTAGAAACAGAGCAAGAAGGGCCATCTATGGCCAGAAATCAGTCAGAGGCAGAACAGCGTTGAGGGCAGAGGAAGACAGGCCAGCTACAGCAGATCCAGTTGTGCCTCCTGTTGAAAGGAGAATTGAGGACATCTTCCTGAAGACATTCTGCCTGTTATGGAGCAGTCTGTGGCATCAGGCCACATCTTTGTAGACGGTCCAGCAGAAGAAGAGCAGCAAAAATCTGAGGACATTCAATGGAAATGGATGGTCCCTGTCAGGGGGAGACTGGTGGAGTTGCAGAAGATGCTCCACTTGAGGGGGAGCAATCCCAAGAGGCACCAGATGTTGCACCTCCAGCCACTAGCGATCAGGAGGAAGACCAGAGAGAATCTGAAAATTTGGATGCAAGAGAAGGGAGACAGCTAGTTCATCAAGCTTGATGAGGAAAATAATCACCTCTCCAGCTACAAAGGGCAAAGAGAAGTTATAGCCCCGGAAAGTACCCCTTTTAGCTGATGCACCTTTTGAAAGACAGGTCAAGCAAAAGATTATCATCAATTTAAAACCTGTGATTGAGAGGTGGATGATCAGGGTGAGCTGCTTTGCTCACTTCAGACTGATGTGAATTCCATCTTTCTAAGCCAAGCTTCAGCCGCAAGGAATTGGTTCAGATTCGCTCTGCCATGACATGGTTTCATCAGGAAATGGGGACCATGAAGACTTTGCTATCTACAATCCTCAGGAAGTTGGAGCTCAAGCTTCTGCTCCTCCAGCAGCTCAGGAGCCTCTCTCAAGTGTACCTGAGCCCTCCGGGCAGTCAGCAGCAGCAAGCAGAAGCCCCAGCTGAAGAGTTAGGCCAGCAGGGCAGCTGAAGAGTCAGGGCCAGCAGGGCCAGTTGTGATGGAATCAGGGCCACCAGGGCCGGCAGTGGTGGATTGATGCCTCCCTTGCCTGAAGAAGTGGTTTCAGATCCTCTCCCACCTTGCTACCTCTTCTACCAAAACTCCCATTCTCCTTCTACACCCTCTAACTCCTCAGCTCCACCTGCTCCACCTCCCTTCAAAAAGCCCAGATACAGGCACCATTCCTCTCCCACACCTTTTCATCCTCATCCAATCTCATCCTCTCCTGTTTCTTTAATTCTCATTTTCCTTGCTCAAGAATTAGAGGCCCTCCAGCATCCTCAGCTGGAGCCTCATCCTCTTCTGGTACATCTTCACTTCCAGAAGTAGGATCTCTCAATTTTGATGCATTCTGAACCCCCTGCACCTCCCTCCTTTATCACTATTTCCTACAGAGGGTCCAAGTCGACTCACCCTTTCTTGATAAAATCAAGGATGAGTTTGAAGAGGTCATTCTAATCTGTGTTAAAGGTAGGTGACCACCTTCCAAGACAGACTCTTCCAGTACTGTCTCCAAGAAGCGAAAGCTTCTTCTCCACATCTCTTCTTTACCTCCCTTGTGGTTTTCTCTTACAGTCACCCACAAGCATACTCTACTGTACAAAGAATACCTTCAAAAGGTTGTATTTGCACCTTTCACAACTTCTTTTCTTAACTATGACCATTTAGATGTCATCTTCCCGTACCCTTGTCTAAGGCCGACAAATCCAAAATCTTCTCCTCAGCCCACTCCAAAACTGAGGAGCAAGGGCTAAATCTCATAAAGATCTGTACAGTCGCTTCCTTCAGGCTAAGGCAGCAAGGTTTCCACCCAGGGATCACTCCTGGACCCTTCTGAGTGGTTTCAGTTTCACACCAGAAAACACCTGGGCTCCTGCCATTCAGAAGCTCATCAAGCTGGTCAGGCACTTCCAAACATTCAACAACTACAGGTATCTCAAACAATTTACCTGAAGTTCAGCTCAAGCCAGTTCAAGAGAGCCATCAAGGTCCTAACCCACTCTGAGCAGTCTGAGGAAATCAGAGTAGATTTTGCCACT
>CM024758.1:57091949-57150926 GCA_014218235.1 Colocasia esculenta | reverse complement strand
TTCTGAAGGCGGTCTATCGTACTGTTGGTTGAGTGTAATTTCATATCATGTCCCCTCTTATTTTGATGATGACAAATGTGATTTTAATGCAAACTAATTGAAACATGATAAACACATTTCACCTGAAATTTATATTCAAAAAGCATGTTTCAAAGCACACTTATCATTTGTACTCATAATAAAATATTTAACTAATGATATATGTGTTTAATTTTCAGGTACAAATACTTTTTGCAAAGGTGGTGTCGACACACCCCACAATGGTGTCGACACAACACCTCAGACCCCAAGGCAAAAAAGCTGAAGAAATACCGAGACTGTGTCGACACGAGTCAAAGAGCAGGTCGACACTAGATCATTTCCCAGAATAGCATGTTTTCATGATTGGGACAGGAGGTCGACACCACATTCAAGTAGGTCGACACTAGATCATTTCCCAAAACAGTCTGTTTGCAGAATGGGACAGGAGGTCGACGCAGGATGAGAGCAGGTCGACACTAGATCATTTCCCAGACTAGCCTGTTTTCAAAATTGGGACAGGAGTCGACACCACCACCAGGGCAGGTCGACACACTACGGAAAGATTGCAACTTAAGATGGATGATTGCCACGTGTCATCCTAGGGCGATGGTGTATCAACCTAGGATCGTGTGCCCTTGTACCCAAAGGGTAACTTTGGAATCTTTTGGGTATAAAGAGCCTCCAATTGGCCATCCATCACATAGAGAGACCCAACGAACTCTTGGAGCCTTCCAAAAGTTTCCTTTGGCGGCGAGAAGAGCTCATCTCCCTCCTCTGCTCTCATGGTGTCTTCTGAAGACCAATTCTCATCAATTCAAGTGTGATCCTTGAAGAAGCAATTGAAGCGCCTCAAGGAAGCAGATCAAGTAGAAGCATCCGTTGGAGAAGATTTCAAGGAAGATCCCAAGTTCAAAAGTGCAGAGCATCGTTTGGGACTTCAAGAATCCAAGCTTCTTCTCAATCTGAGCTTCTACAAGGGAGTACAACTGAAGAACAAAGTCCTTTCATACATTCTCACTGTACTTCTGTTCTTCTGAGACATTTTGAGATTGTGCAAGTGCTTCTGCATAATTCTCATGAATGTTCTCATGTTCGACATGATCTGCTGCTAGAAGATCTATGTATTGTGTTGGTGTCTAGCAAAGTCGTTTGTGAGCCATTGTGCTCAGTTTGAGTCGTCGAACTCAAGTGTTTGTTGAGCAGTCTTGCTCAGGGATCTAGTGTGACGGCCCTCATTATACCGATACGGTTATACCAACCCACGTCGGTATAGCAAGAGTCATCACAGTGGGACATTACCCAAACGATACAAACAGCTGAGATACACGCGAATATACGACAGAGTAGCGGAAGTAAAAGACAACTGTCTTCATTCATTCATCATCCACATTTAACATACATGAAATTTGCAATTAACATTAAGAGCTAGAAGTTCACATAATTAAATTGCTGAAATTTAAGTACACAATGTCCACACTTATACAAATTTTCTCATGATTTCTAGTACAATGTCACTTTTACATACTATGAAAGCACAAAAGGGGTACACTGCTCCAACAATCTAAACTCCGCGCTCGGAGTCCGTCTCTACCGTCTCCTCCACGAGAGTCTCGTCACCGTCTATACCTTACGCCGAAGCAAGAAGTGAGTCTTAAGACTCAGCAAGCAACACTACTCATAACATACACGTATAAGTCATAGCCGTTTCTACATGTACATTCACAAATTTCAACATATGGCATGCTAGTCATTTGAAAGTTGCAACCTATCATGAAAGTTCTACAATTTAATACATGGATCATGCTTTCAGATTTCTAAGAAAAACTTACCTATCACATGCTCTCTATTCAATTTACTCTCGGACATTTTGCCTTTAAAGAACCAAGACATGAGAGCTACCAACATGAACACTGTGCATATATGAAGGGAAAAACACAACTAGCATGGACCTTACGTATTCTTAAGCACATACATAGACATTTTCACATGCTTAAGTTGCTGGTTTCACATGGTTTAATGGTTGTAAACACATGAGAGCTACAATATGTTTAAAACATACTATGTGAACAACCAATCATGCTATTCTGTACACGTGCTCATCAATTATCCCTAACATGGATTCTAGACATTTTCGCACATATAAACATGATGATAACAACATGAGATTACTGATTTCACATGGTTTCAAATTTGTCTCACATGAATCTCAATGTCATATTCTCACAATTTTAGTTTCACATTTCTTTACACAAGTTTCCATTCACATGGTGCACTTTGCACATACATTTCACATGGTTCACTTACACATTAACACCATGAACACATATACTTACACAGCCACATTCACATTTTAGGTGCCGTGACACATAGTCCAAACCACCAAAGATGACATATCACATCACATTACACATAGACGCCATCTAGGCATTACAATGGCGACTCTTGGACTGCGCAGACGGGAGAACAAGTCTCCACCCTAAACAGTGGTACTTGTCCACCTCCAGGATTTCCCCCTAATGCCCTTAGGGTCACTTACACATTGAACTTTCTCAGAGGGACTTTTCCCTGATACAGTTCCACTGCCCTCTACGGAAGCAGTGTCACATTGGCACAGTTTACATTCACACATTTTTCTGATTTTACACATGGTTTTACACATATCACTTTTCACATTCACTTTTTCACTCACATGCATATCTCTGTTTTCCTGACATGACACTACAGATTTCAGGAGTTTAACACACAGTAAATCTCCAATCAGGTGGGTTTAAACGATATCTAATCACTTTATGATGACATGCATGAATTTTTACATTTCACATGGAAAAAGTGCATAACTCCTTATATACTGATCCAAATGACCTGAAAATTTAACCACATGCTATTTTCGGGTTCAAGATCATACATTCAATTTTTCAGATTTTTTATGAGCTAATAGAATTTACAAAAATCAAATACATATTTAGCATGTCGTTCACAATTTAAGTTGACAAGGAGTTTAACACATCATGCATTTTGCCACTTACTGTTTGAACAAAGACTAACTGTTATATGCATGATCAAAATATAGAATTACCCTAAATCATACAACCATAGATCGATCACAACAATTCTTTCTTGCATGTCTTTTTATTTACCGAACTGAAATTAATAGCAATTTATGCAAGCATGGACAATTTATCAAAATTGAGCACACATATACTAACCCACTAACTTCATGATCTGACAGAACTTAGGGCACTCAGACTAGTCCTAATCATAAACATGGATTGGCAAGATCACCAACAAATCATGCTTGAAATTTCATGGAATAATAATTTCTAACATTCACCACCATACATCACACTCATCCAAACACCACATTACCAGTATACATAGTGTATAGGGTTACCATATATCCTCATCACGGAAAACCCATCGAAAATAATCGTATAAGACGGCAGAACAGTTTACTGTTCTGTCTAGATGAACTTGGCGGCGGTCTCTGGCCGCTAATTCAGTGTCAGCGGCATGGTCGATGGACGCCAATCATGATCTCAGCGTCCAGGGCCTTGCCGTTAATGCAGGTCTGTGCAGAACACAGACCGAGCTCTCAAGATAGGGGACACGAAGAAGAAAAATACACAAAAATGTTAAAACCGTCCTAGAATCATACGGGAACTTATAGTAGAGTCACTTGCCTCTAGGAAATTGCTCCAATGGATCTAAATGCTTGGAGAAGCTCTCCTTGGCCGTCCCAAGAAGTGCAGAAACGTCCTCTAAGATCTCCTTCCTCGGGTTCCTGGATGATCTCCACTGTAAGAAATGTGGGGAGGCCTTCCTCGATGATCCCTCTAGCCTTCAGTTGCAGTAGAACGCGGACAACGCTTCAGAAGCTCGAATTTTGGGCTGCAAGGATGGGGTTTTCTCACAGCTCAGAAGCTAGGGTTTTCTCCTCTTGTTTCTCTCTTGCAAAGAGTGAAGATAGAGAGGTTGGGGAGCAGATTGGGTTTGGTATATGGGAGAGACTTCTCTCCCACTCACAGGGTGATATGATGTGTTTCAGAGCCGTTGGGGACAGCTCCCCAATGGGTGAGCTTCCTTGTTTCCGGAATTTCTGGCTCTGCAACGCATGCAGGTCAGAGAAATAGGCGTCCACATCGTTAGACGCCAGGATTAGTGTTGGCGTCCATGGGTGGACGCTGACACCACCTCAACGGCTAGGGGTTGACGCCAATCTGGCCTTCGGCCAGAACTCTAAAACATGCAGAAAACTATGCATGCCATGCATATATACATGCAATATGTATATGGTAGTGTATCCTATCTCATCATTCAATACATGCATTATTTACATCTAGTATAAACACATGCACACGTAATTGTACTAATTAATACGTACGTAAATATGTATATACATACACAAGCACAAATATACACATACAAATACAAATAATGCGACGGAAATTCGAGGGCCTTACATCTAGAGTAGTCTTACTCTAGAGTTGTGAGTTGTAAACTCAGGTGTTGGAGTTGTCTGGCTCCAGTGAGTGTGTTTCCCAGGTTGTTTAGTGAATCCTCACTGGGTGTGAGGGGTGGATGTAGGAATCACATGGGTGATTTCCGAACCACCTAAAAATCTCTGTGCACTTGTCTATTGTGGTTTGATTCTATCATCTATTAGATGCTTGCATAGGATCGCCTAAGATTCACTTAATCAACTGGTTTTTCACATCTATTTATCAACTCACTTAACATCTCATCAGATCTGTAATCTTCACTGTTAAAATTGCCTCTGATTCTAAAAGTATTTTTAAATTGCTTAAGCTTCCGCAAAAAGTGGCATAGATCTATTCATCCCCCCCCCCCTTCTAGATCTTATCCACACATTTTCCTCGATCCTTCACGTACCTCCGCGACAATAGCCGAATGTTGTCATACGGCATAAATGTAAGTGTTTGATGGTCTGTTCAGCGTGGTTTATGTTATAAGGTGATAGAAAGAGGCGCTTTGGCACTCTCTTGACGCTCGAGGAGCGTGTGGCTAGTGATTAATGTGGTGTTTATGTGGTTTGTGTGGAGGCTTCACGTGATTTGTATATTGAGCATACGGTTTTTGTGTATGTGGTGTGTAGTTTGATGCCTTCCGTGGATACCTCCTCAGTTAGGAGCCCCAAGTTTTGTGTGAGCCAGGCACGTGAGTGCTCGGGGTTGTCCCGGTACTGGGTACCGACGAGGTCTTGTCGTTTCCTGGACACCCTCCACTCTTGTGCTGAGTAGTACGTCCGGCTGAGGGAAAGACGGCAGTGGGACAGTGACTTGTGAGAGTTTGTGTTAGTCACTTGTAGCGCGCTCGTAGTTGGGGAAGACGGACACCAGTAGACGTACTGGACCCCAGCTAGTCCTGTTTCCCAGTGCCTCACTTTAGGGAGCTTGGGCCAGAGTCCTAAGGTGTTAGGCATGGGCCTGCGAGGTGTGTGTCCTGCAGGTTGTGGTGGTTTAGTTGGACTCCACAGTTCTTTGTACTTGTTTAGTGAGCGGCAACTGGACCTTTCATCCGTGGCTACGAGACTGAGAGGTAGTCCTGTGTGGTTGTCGGGTCGGTAACTGGTGTCGCGAACCAGTTGACGTGGCTCGAGTGTGGAGTTTCTCTACAGTAGCTCGTACACTTGCTTGGTTTTACTATTTACTTATTTACGTTGATTCCTGTTAAGCAGTAAATGGTAATTGGTACTACAATTTTATATCCTGCTAGATAATACTATAATTGTTAGCATAGCATTTCCTGCTTTGTTACTTGTGTTGGTTGCTCGGTTTCTAGGGAGTTTCCCTACTGAGCCAGTGATCGAGAGGCTCACCCCTACCTCCTACCAGGTGAGGGAGTTCAGGAGACTTCGCAGCCCATCGCTAGTGGAGGGTCAGCACCACCAGCAGTGTAATATTACTTTTCTGTTGATCACCTCGGTGTATGCCCTAGGTTTTTTGTTTTGTCTGGTACAGTTGTACTTCAGTTATGTACATTGCATGTAAATTGTTGTGGATTGGCAGATCTTATGAATATTTGAGCTAGTTTCCTTATGTTTCTACGGATTCGTGGTATGATATCCCTTGCGAGGCTTCGGCCCGTTCGCGGGAGGCGGACTCGAGTTAGACTCGTTATTAGGTTAACGGGTCTGAACGGCGAGGACCGTCACAGTTGGTATCAGAGCAAAATCCGTAAGAATATAAAGGAATTGGAAATTAAATAGCTATGTCATTATATAACCCACTGCTGGTAGTGACCCTTGTTTTGTATTGATTTCTTGTGTTTGTATGTTGGAATAATGTTTGTGCAGGAATAGTAATGGCTGAAAGGAGAGAAATTGAGGAGGTGGTGGAGAAGGGGCAGGAGAGGATCCCACACAGAGGATGATAGAAAGAATTTGGGAAAGTTTGACAGAGATTCGGGTAAGCCTGGATCAACAACCACCAGTACAGCCAGTGGCAGCAGTACCACCATTTCCAGAGGAGGCAGTGCCAGTGGTTCCAGTTCCACCCACACCCGGAGTAGAGGTACCTCCTGTAGTACCTGTACAATCAGTAGTTCCAGTGAGACCAGCTACTGAGAGGAGACTACGGTACTTGTGGAGCGGTTTTTAAGATGCAGCCCCCTACATACTCAGAGGCCCCAACCCAGATACAACAGAACATTGGATACATGAGATCGAGAGGGTGTTTGCGATAATGAGGTGTCCCCAGGAAGATAGAGTACTTCTTGCGGCATACCAGTTACGAGGGTTTGCACAGGAATGGTGGCGGTTAAAGATGCAAACAGCCTTTACAGGCAGGATGGAGAACATTATTCCATGGTTGGAATTCTTGTCAGTTTTAATGATTCTTTCTTTCCGATACAGATCCAACAAATGAAAAGAGAGCAGTTCAAGACCACTTTAGCAAGGGAATCCCTCGGTGCTTGAATATCAGATGAGGTTTATATCCTTGAGTAGATACGCCCCATATGTAGTAACTGATAATACCATGATGGTGGAATATTTTATTCGAGGTCTAAGCCAGATTGCAAGATGCAGTGATCCCATTGATGTGTAGAACAGTGGAAGAGGCAGCTCAGAGAGCAGTAATACTTGAGAGGACTGTTCGAGCCAGGCAGTCTCAGACAGGTAGTTTAGGTTCGGGTAGTTTCCGGCATCCACAATCGCCAGGAGGAATTAGTAAGGAAAAGCACCTTCCGGAGTTTCTTCATCATCTGGAATAGGAAAATGGGGCAAGCAGATCAAGAGATTCTTTCAAGGAGGTCGTGGTAGAGGCAGGCAACAGGGTTTCAGCAGGGAGGTTTTCAGCAAGGTCGTGGCTACAGGCCACCGGTTTCAGAAGACTCTCAGCAGAGTACGTCAGGGTAGCCTACGACATATCCAGCTTTCAGATGTTATACTTGTGGGCCCAGGACATTTAGCAAGGAATTGTCCGTCCTCGAGAGCAGACTTATGGTAGAGGGACACCAGCAGCAGCAGCCCTTCCAGCAGTCAGTAGAGCAGGGCAGAGGTGCACCATACCAAAGAGGAGGACGGGGTCGAGTGATGGCAGTTACTAGAGCTCAGGCGGAAGCATCCAATCTTATTGAAGGTATTTTACCTTTCTTTGATTTTACTGCAAAAGTATTAATTGATGCGGGTGCTTCCCATTTATTTATTTCCGAAGATTTTCTGGATAGCATGTACTTCCTTAGAAAGAGGTCTTGTGAGTTGGTAGTGGAAATTCCTTCAGGAGGGTATTTGTTGACTTCTTGCTTTATAGAAGAGGTCCCGACAGTAATCCATGGAAATCAATGTCAGCAAGATTGTATGCTTTACATTGAAAGAATATGATGTGATTTTGGGGATGGTGGTTAGCGCCAGTGTTATTTGTTAGAAAGAATGATGGCAGTTTAAGAATGTGTATAGATTACAGGCAGTTGAATAAAGTTACAATAAAAAATAGTATCCACTTCCTCGAATTGATGATTTGTTTGATCAACTGCAATCAGCCAAAGTATTTTCCAAGATAGATTTGAGATCAAGATATCATCAATTGCGGATCAGAGAAGAAGATATTGAGAAGTCAGCTTTCCAGACTAGATATGGACACTATGAGTTTTGGTGATGCCTTTTGGATTGACAAATGCACCTGCAGGATTTATGAATTTGATGAACAGAATATTTATCAGTACTTAGATCAGTTTATAGTGGTCTTATTAATGATATATTTGGGTTCAGCATCAGAAGAAGAACATGCAGATCATTTGCGGATTACTTTGCAGATATTGAGAGATCATCAGTTATTTGCTAAATTTAGTAAATGTGATTGGGTTCAAGAGATACAATTTCTGGGTCAGTGATATCAGGTGAAGGTATTGTAGTGGATCCAGCCAAAGTTGAGGCAGTAATGAAATGGGAAGAGCCGAAGACTGTATTTGAGATTAGGGTTTTCTGGGTTTGGCAGGTTATTACAGAAGATTTATCCAAGATTTCTCCAAGATAGCAGCACCAATGACAAGATTAACAAGAAAAGGTGTTCTTTTGTGCCGTCCCCAGAGTGCAGGCGCAGTTTTGCAGAGTTGAAGAAAGATTGACATCAGCACCAGTTTAGAGATTCCGTCGGGCAGTGGCGGATTTGTTCTGTTTACAGATGCATCTAAGAGAGATTTGGGTGCAGTTCTGATGCAGCATAGTAAAGTGGTAGCCTATGCCTCCAGGCAATAGAAGAAGCATGAGGAGAACTACCTTATTCATGATTTAGAGCTGGCAGCAGTAGTTTTTGCATTAAAGATTTGGCGACATTATTTGTATGGTGAAAGATTTGAGATTTTTACTGACCATAAGAGCTTAAAATATATATTCTCTCAGAAAGATTTGAATTTAAGGCAGCGCCGATGGATGGAATATTTAAAGGATTATGACTTTAATTTGACATATCATCCAGGCAGAGCAAATGTGGTAGCTGATGCACTAAGCAGAAAAGTGATTATGAATCAACTTATGATCAGAGAATGGAAACTCTATGAGGATGTGGCGGAGAATTCTTTTCATGTGCCAAGTAGTCAACGTAAAGCAATTTTAGCAACTAGTGCAGTGGAGCCTTTGATGATCAGTCTGTCCCCATGCAATTTTAATTAATTACATATATATACATATTTTGATGATTAACAAAACCAAACAAGAGTTTATCAATTATATCTAATGAATATTTCATAGTCTTAAGTACAGGAAAAATACCAAGGTCAAATAAGTCAATAAAGGTATGCATTACTTCTCTGAAGCTTTAATCTTTTCAACATGATATTTCTCTAAGTCCATATCGATTTTTGTTGAAGTTCATAACGATTTCCTTATAAGACTGAAAAGTATGTTGTTTCAAACAAGTCGATGGCACAACGACTCTATAAGTTACCGTAACGATTTCTTTAGAGCCCGTAACGACTTGCTCGTCACAATGACTCTATAAGTATTCATAGCGATTTCTTTAGAGCTCGTAACGACTTGTCTGTCGCAACGACTCTATAAGTAACCATAACGATTTCCTTAGAACCCGTAACGACTTGCTCGCCGTAACGATTCTATAAGTATTCATAATGATTTCTTTAGAAAGCGCAACGACTTGCCTGTCATAACGACTCTATAAGTTATCGCAACGATTTCTTTAGAAAGCGCAACGACTTGCTTGTTGTAACGATTTCATAAGTTACCGTAACGATTCTTAGAACTCGCAACGACTTGCTCGCCGTAACGATTCTATAAGTATTCACAATGATTTCTTTAGAAAGCGCAACGACTTGCTTGTTGTAACGACTTATAAGTTACCATAACGATTTCTTTAGAACTCGCAACGACTTGCTTGTGGTAACGACTTCATAAGTTACCATAACGATTTCTTAGAACTCAAACGACTTGTTTGTGTAACGACTTCATAAGTTACCATAACGATTTCTTTAGAGTTCATAACGACTTGATAAAGGTTCATAACGATTCTCTCTCTATAATGACTTGTTAGTATTTATACGACTTCATAAGTCATATAACCATGGATTTCATTCTTGATATCTTATTCATCTTAAAAGCGTTGACTAGTCAAAGTCCATGTAGACATCTCTCTGACGCTTTTGCATTTATGAGATCTGAACGTATCTCTGCATGCATTGCAGACTATATCATCCTTTATCGTGCCTACTCTGATTACGTCTTTTAGACTTAAGCTATTTGGCATTACTTTTTGTCTATTGCTACTGACGTTGACTGACATCAGAGACAGCTTAGCTGTCTGCTATTTGAGATTGACATTTGTGCAGACCTCTGAACTAGCTTCATGGTACAACGTTAACAAAATAGAAGCCAACGGATATTTCTGAAGATCTCATCTCTTGCGTGCTCAAGTGATCAAAAGACTGTGACTGGAAGCTTCCAAGACTCTAGATGTCATTCAGTCTAACGACTACTCAAAAGAGAGACAACGGACACTTCAACGTCTAAATTTCAATTGAATATATAAATTGAAGTCAGAAGAACAGAAGAAAAGAAGAGAGATCGCGTATTCAAGCATTCAAATTCTTCTGAAGAAAGTCCAGAGCCAAGAACGTTATTCCACTTAGCTTTTGCTCTTTTGCTTCCACTAGTTTGTGAAAATCTTGAGAGAGCCTGTATAGTTCTGAGAGTGTGACTTGTTAAAATCTCTTTGCTCTCAGTTCTAGTTGCTTCAGATCCTTGCTTATCAAAAGCTTGATCTAGGGGCTTGAAAGTCATTCATTCTTCTCTGGTTATTCCCTTTGGGTGTGAAGGAAGACTGGTGGTATCCAGGGTGTTGTTCCCTTCGGGTGTGAAGGAAGACCTGGTGGTATCCAGGGTTGTTGTTCCTTCGTGTGTGAGGAAGACCAGCTGAGCTGGGTGTTGTAGCGTCCTTAGGGGACTGTTCCCTAGTTAGTGAAATCCTGAGTTGTTGCTCAGGACTGGACGTAGGACTCCTAAGGAAAGGAGGTTCGAACCAGGATAATCCTTGTGTTGTGTGACTGTCTTCTTTGTGTGATTGTTATTTAAAACTGTCACTAACCTATTTCGAAGAACGTTTGTGTGATTGTTTGAGTTACAGGTATCCTCTAGATAATTTTTAAAGGACCCATTCACCCCCCCTCTGGGCTCGTCAACTGGGTAAACAAGTGGTATCAGAGCTAGTCTCTTCGACAAAGAAAGGATCCAACGATCTGAAGAGCAAAATCCATGGCAGCCCAAGGTAACTTTGAAGGTCAGTCCGTCAACCGACCCCCTCTCTTCGATGGTGAAGATTATCCTTACTGGAAGACCAGAATGGAATACTTTTTACAAGGACACGACTATCAAATTTGGTCCATAGTAGAAGAAGGTGATCTGTTAGTCACAAATGAGAAAGCACAATGGACAGATGATGACAGGAAGAAGATTTCCCTGAATTGCAAAGCAAAGAGCATCCTATGTTGTGCTCTAAGTAAGAAGGAATTCAACAGAGTTTTCAGCCTGCAAATCCTCAAGGAAATGGGGGAAAAGCTCAGGATTACTTATGAAGGCACAGACAAAGTGAAGGAAACAACAAGAATCGATATTCTTGTCACTCAATATGAGATTTCAGATGCAATCAAGTGAGTCCATAACTCAAATGTTCAGCGGTTCACTGACATCACAAATGGACTGGCTAGCCTGGGGAAAGTCTATGAGATGGGAGATATGGTAAGAAAGATACTTAGATCCTTACGTCCTCATGGACTCCAAAAGTCACCGCAATAGAAGAAGCTAATGACCTGAAGAGAATGTCTGTAGAAAAGCTCATTGGGTCCCTCATGGCCCATGAGATCATATGGAAAGGCTAGGAGAGCTCTAGCAGAAAGAAGCACTCCAATGCCTTAAAAGCTGAAGAAGATTCACCAGATGCAAGCTCAGCTGAAAGCGAAAGTGATGCAGACAGCGAGAATGAGGAAGCTATGTTATCTAGAAGTTACAACGAATTTGGCTAAAAAGAAGAAATCTCAATCTGGTAGAAGGTATTTCAAAAAGAATAAGGAATTCAAGAAGCCAGACAGAAAAGAAATAAAAGAAGGAGAACCCATCTGCTATGAATGTAAGAAGCCAGGACACATTAAGACTGAGTGTCCTAAGTTAAAGAAGCCAGAGTTCAGGAAGAAGGACAGTTCCTAGAAGTTTAGAAAGTACAAAAAGAAAGCAATGGCAGCAGCATGGGAAAACAGTAGCGACTCAAATAGTGAGTCAAGCTCCTGTAGTGATGAAGAAAAAGCCGACTTGGCCTTCATGGCAAATACTGAAGAAAAGGTAACTTCTGACTCCTTTTTTTATTCATGCAATGGTTCAGACTCCGATAATTAGAAGAGGCTTTCAACGAACTTTATGAAAAATATAAGAAGTAACCAAATTATAAAAGTAAGTAAGAAAAACATAGTATGTATAGAAAATACAAACTCATATCTAAAATCAGAAAATGAACAATAGAAAGTCAAATACTGAACTTAAACGAAGAAATGAACTGTTATGTGAGACCTAAAAGCTAAGAATGAACAAATAACTAAACTAGAAAAACAGGAAAGTACAGATGAATAAGGAAGAATTAAAAGCTTAAATGAGAAAATGATAAACTATCAAGCACACTAGAAAAATTTACTAATGGTAAAAACTCTCTAATATTAAAAGGTGCTAGGAGATCAGGTAAGAAGAAAAATGGGTTAGGATATCACCCCCAGATAATGAAGAAACCATAGTCTATCCTAAAACATATCCAACACCAAATTTGTACCCGAACAAGATGTAGCATACAAAGCTGATTTCAAATACATAGAAAAAGTGACTAAGTTATCCTGCTGTAGTCACTGCAATAAGTTAGGACATATTTAACTACATGCCCAACAAGACATAAAAAATGGATATTAAAAAGTAAAATTAATGATACTAACCATCAGGACCCAAAAGAATTTGGGTACCTAAAGCTTGATGTTTTATTTCAGGTTAACCCTCGAGCATCCAAATGGTATTTGGATAGTGGGTGCTCAAGACACATGACAGAAAACCAGAAGTTGTCCTCTCATCTCCAAGCTGAAGATGGAACAGTTACTTATGTAGATAATGGGAAAGGAACGTGATAGGCAGTGGCTCTGTGAATAACAAAGGAAAAACAGTCATAGAAGATGTGCTATTAGTCAAGGGATTGAAGCACAATCTCATCAGCATTAGCCAGTTGTGCGACAGAGGCCATCAGATCAAGTTTCAAAGTCAAAGTGCAGCATACTGAAGGATGGAACAGTCATCTTTGAAGCTAATAGAGAAAAGAATTGTATGTGCTCTATCTTGAAGAACTCAGGTTCAAAATGTTTGCTGGCAGCAAATAAAGATAAATCCACAGAATTAGCACAGACGACTTGGACATTGCAGCATAGATGGCATGAGAAAATTGCTAAAGAAGAATCTTGTGAAAGGTCTACCTAAGGTTAGTACAAAATTGGAGGGTGTATGTAAACCTTGTGCTAAGGGAAAGCACACCAAAGTCTCCTTCAAGTCAAAGACGATAGTGACCACCTCAAAACCCTTGGAGCTCCTTCATATGGATCTATTTGGGCCAATGAGGACTACCAGTCTTGGAGGAAAGAATTTCGGATTTGTCATAGTTGATGACTACTCAAGATCACATGGGTATCATTCCTAGAACATAAAGATGACACTTTTGAAAGTTTCGTCAGCTTCAGTAAGAAAGTTCAGAAAGATCAGAAGTTCAACATTGTGTCTATCAGATCAGATCATGGTGGTGAATTTCAAAATGAAAAATTTGCTAGATTTTGTGATGATCAGGGAATTGAGCATAATTTCTCAGCACCAAGGACACCTCAACAAAATGGCATTGCTGAGAGGAAGAACAGAACCCTATTGGATATGGCAAGAACTATGCTCTCAGAATATGATCTGCCAAGATACTTTTGGGCTGAAGCAGTCAATACAGCAAGACATTATCAACCGAGTAATGATCAGGCCAATCCTGAAGAAGACTGCATATGAACTATTCAAAGGGAAGAAGCCAAAGATCAGCCACTTCAGGACTTTTGGGTGCCCTTGCTTCATTCACAACAATGGAAAAAGGGACATTGGTAAGTTGGATGCCAAATCAGATGAAGGCATCTTCATGGGATACACGTCTAAACCCAAAGGCTATAGAGTATTTAATAAACGTACCTTGTTGATTGAACAATCTGTGCACATTATTTTTGATGAAACTAACCCTTCCTTGAAAAAGGAAGTAGATAGTGACGATGATGATGCAGAAGAACTACCAAGAAACTAAAAGATGCATCAATTGAGGACAAGGATGATCCACCTCTGGAAGAATTACAACAAGAAGAAGTTACTCATGAAAACCTTCCAAGGAGTGGAGATACAAGAAAGATCACCCACTTAAGAATATCATTGGTGATCCATCCATAGGGGTAAGAACAAGAGGTAATGTTATTCCTTGTGATTACCTAGCTTTTGTTTCTCAGATAGAGCCTAGGACAGTCAATGAAGCTCTTTTGATGAATCTTGGATAGTAGCCATGCAAGATGAATTAAATCAATTCAAGAGAAACCAAGTATGGTCACTTGTTCCTAGACCATCAGACCATCCAGTCATTGGCACCAAATGGGTGTTCAGAAATAAACTGGATGAAACTGGTGCAATCTTAAGAAACAAGGCCAGATTGGTAGCTCAAGGCTATTCTCAAGAGGAAGGCATAGATTTCGATGAAACATATGCACCTGTAGCTAGACTTGAGGCCATAGAATATTACTTGTATGCATATGCTCTTTTGAACTTGACACTATTTCAAATGGATGTTAAATCCGCCTTCTTAAATGGTTTCATAAAAGAGGAAGTTTATGTGGAACAACCTCCGAGCTTTATGACACAGAATTTCCTAATCATGTTTTCAAACTTCACAAGGCATTATATGGTTTAAAGCAAGCACCTAGAGCTGGTATGAAAGGCTTAGCTCTTTTCTTCTAAATCATGGTTTCAGTAGAGGTCAGGTAGATAGTACTCTTTTTATAAAGTCAAAAGTCAAACACATCCTATTAGTTCAAATCTATGTAGATGATATCATTTTTGGTTCTACTGATGAGCTCTTTGCAAGTATTTGAAAAGTAATGCAGGGAGAATTTGAAATGAGTATGATGGGAGAACTCAACTATTTCCTTGGACTTCAATCAAACAAGGAAAGGAAGGAATTCACATCAGTCAAGCAAAGTACACAAAGAACTCTTGAAGAAATTTGGATTCGAAAATACCAAGCCACTGTCGACACAATGAGTACATCAACAGAATGGACAGTGACAAAGATGGTAAGAAAGTAGATCAAAAGATCTACAGAGGTATGATAGGTTCACTCCTTTATTTAACAGCTAGTAGACCTGATTTTATTTAGTGTATGCATGTGTGCTAGATATCAGGCAGATCTTAAAGAATCACTTTAATTTCTGTGAAAAGAATATTTAGATATTTAGCAAGATCTCATGACTTAGGTCTATGTATCCAAAACATTGTGAAATTAGCCTAGTAGGTTACTCTGATGCTGACTATGCTGGATGCAAATTAGATAGAAAGAGCACCAGTGGTGGTTGTAGTCCTTGCAGGGTGTTTGATATCTTGGTCCTCAAAGAAACAAAATTCAGTAGCACTCTCTACAGCTGAAGCTGAGTACGTGGTGCTGGAGTTGCTGCACACAACTCTTATGGATAAAGCAACAGCTTGAGGACTTTGGATTAAATATCAAATCAATCCGTTGCTGTGTGACAACACCAGTGCCATAATTCACCAAGAATCCAGTCCAGCACTCAAGGACCAAACATATTGAGGTTAGATATCATTTTATTCGTGATCATGTTGCAAATGGAAATATTGAAATATCCTTTATTGATACAAATGGCCAATTAGCAGACATTTTTCACAAAAGCCTTACCTGAAGAGAGATTTACATCTCTTAGAAGGGAATTAGGCATGTGCAATTTGTGATAAAAGTTTGCTTACAAGTGGCACATAAATTTTTAGAATTAAAGTAATTTTCCCTCCATGGCGATAAGCAAAAGAAATTCAAATTGTATTGTTGAACCGCTCTCTCATTGAAGTCTGTTGAATAGTCAAAACCTTTTGTCGTTTTCCACTGCCGTTTGGCGCCTCACTTTCCACGTAGCATTAATTTATTCATAAAATCGATGACAGAACGATTCGTATCTCATCGTCTACCTTTTCCCTCTTTTATCCTGTCGCTTGAGCCGATGCCTAACAACTCACATCTCAATCCTCTGCAAATTTGAATCTTCCTCCTACTTCCCGCAAAATTTCTTGAGGATTCCTTCTCCTCACCTTCCGTCTCCACCCTTCGTTGCCTTTCCCACCTGAATCTATGGCCGCACAGTTATCGCCGGCAGTTTGGGTGGCTATAGCGCCGAGTTCCTCACTCTGAGCAGCAGGAGAGATTTACTTTTGTGAAGACAAAGCTCTGTGGCAATAAAGAAGTAGATGTCGCTAATCTGAGAAAAGTGGAATGAGCAGTGTATAGATTGATCAATCAGATGCAGTGGACAGAAATTTCCACCTTTTCAGAGGTCAGTTATCCGGACTTGGTAAAAGCCTTCTTCGTGTGTATGAGAACAGAGGAAGATGGGTCTCTAGTTTCTTCAGTAAAGGGAACCATGATTAGGATAGACCCTGAGTTGCTGAAAATGTTGTTCAATGTAAAGACTTCCAAATTTAGTGGGGTTCACACCATGGACGCCCAAGTGAAAGGTTTGGGAATTATCGGGCCAGGATTCAAGCTGAGGGACGGCAAGATCGATATAAATCAACTATCCGCCTTCAACCGTCTTCTCCATTTTATTGTCTGTCAATCTTAGTTCCCAGAAGTGCAACTTTTTCATCTTGCACAAAGGCCGATTCGGACATGATGTACTGGGCCATTCAGAATAAGGAGATAAATATGGTCGCGATGAATGGAAAGAATGAAGTTTGCAAGAGATCAGATTTGGGACACCAAGAGTAAGTTCAATGTGTCCCTGCCTTATGCCACCTACTTACCAAGATCTTCAAACACTTCGGTGTTGATCTTTCTGGGGCAGTTGTAGAGAAAATAGGCCAAGCAATCAGGTCCAGGAACCTGAAGAAGAGTGGCTTCTCTGTGGAAAGTGGTGTGTCTGGTTCAAGGCTTCAGTTGCTGAAGGCGAAGCCATCATTAACGACACCTCAGTTGTTCATCAGGAGATGGGATCAGCGGATATATTCCAGAATTGCCAGTGGAGTCAATTTCAGCTCCAGCAGTTGGAGCAGCAGAATCTTCAGGCCCCTCCATTGCAGAAGTTCAGTCTGAAAGTGCAGTAGAAGAAGAAAGAGCGTCTGTAGAAGCTTCAGGATTTCCAGAAGAATCAGTTCAAATTTTTGCAGAAAGGAGAATTGAGGATCTTCTCCTAGAGGACATTATTCCAGTTGAGGACCCACTTCCCTCAACTGTAGTTGCATCTATTGGCAGACATCATTGATTCGATTCCTTTTATCTCAAGTGCTCCAGAAACAAGTGGCAGAGTTGCAGAAGAGACTGTGGCATCAGGCCATTGATGAACCAATGGAAGATGTTCAAGTAGAGGTAGAGCACCCAGCTGCCCAAGGTGACTCTGTGATGGAATCTGCTCCCATTCAGGGGGAGCAAGTATCAGATGAAGAAGATGCTCCTATTGAGGGGGAGCTATCAAAAGAAGGTTCAGTAGACGCAACTCCAGATGTTGATCAGGATGAAAAGCATGGAGATTCTCCAAATTTGGATGACAGAGAAGGGGAGACTGCAAGCTCTTCGAGCTCAGATGATGATCAACCTCCTCCAGCAAAGAAAGGCAAGAAGAAAGGAAAAGAAGTTGCCTCTGGAGTTCCTCTCCTGGCTGATTCTCCATTTGAGAGGCAGGTCAAGCAGAAAATTGTCATAAACTTGAAGCCAGTGATTGAAAGGCTGAATGTTCAAGGTGAGCTATTATGTACTCTCCAGTCAGATGTAAACTTTATATTTCTGAGCCAAGCTTCAGCCAACAAAGAATTGGGACAAATCAGAAATGCTATGAAATGGTTTAACAAGAAATGAGCAGCATGAAAGGCATGCTCTCAGATATTATCAAGGCAGTTGGAGCTCAAGCTCCTCCTCCTCCAGAAGCAGCAGCAACACCAGAGCAGCAGCAACACAAGACGCAGCAGCAGCAACACCAAAAGAGGTAGAGCCAACAGGGCCAGCTGATCAGGTTGAAGGGCCAACAGGGCCATCTGAGCAAGGATCAGGGCCATTGGAGAGTGAGTCTGTGCAGATAGAGGCAGAAGAGTTCTTGGCACCAAGCCCCCAGCTCCCTCTTCCCCTCTCACACACCTATTCCTCCAACTCCACCATCAGCTCCTACAGCACCTCCTGCTCCTCAAACATTCAAGAAGCCTCAATCTAGACCAATTTCTTCTCCTACACCATTTCAGTCCACCATTCCTTCTCCTTCTTCTATACTTGAGGCCCCTCCAGCATCCTCAGCTGGAGCATCCTCCTCCTCCTCTGGTCCCTCCCTTGGACCAGTGATGATCTCCAAACTACTTCACACTCTTTTCCTCATCCTACTCCTCCACCATCTTTCATCACTATCATACCTGAACAAGCTTAACTCAACTCTCCCTTTATTGAAAAAATAAAGGATGAATTTGAGGAAGGGATCCTCAGGTCTGTGTTGAAAGTGGGAGAACATATTCACAGGGCAGATCCTTCTAGTCCTGCCCCCAAGAAGAGGAAACTTACTTCTACTTCTTCCTCTTCCTCTGAACCCAAATACCCACCTTTGTGGTTTTCTCTCACAGTGGACAACAAACATAACCCACTGTATAGGGAATACCTTTCCAAAGTTGTTTTTGCCACCATCATCAACCTTCCCTTTCAAAACCTTACAGATCATTTGAACACCATTCTACCCTATACTTCTCTTTCAAAATCCGAAAAGTCCAAAATCTTCTCTCTTGCTCACTCCAAATCTGAAGAGCAGTGGGGCAAAGGTCACAAGGATCTTCTCAAGAAGTTCACTCTTGCCAATCTGCCAGATTTCCTCCAAGGGACCACTCCTTGACCCTATCTGAGTGGTTCAGGATGTATCACCAAGAACTCTGGGCACCCTACATTCAATCGAAAATAAAAATGATCAGGCATTTCATGCTATTCAACAACTACAAATATATTCATAGACTTCCAGAAGTTCAGCTCTGTCAGTTCAGGAAGACCATTTCAGCTTTGACTCAGATATCTCTCAATCTTCAGATATTCAGGTAGATTTTGCTACCCTTCAAATACCTGAGGAGATAGCCCTTCCTCAAATTCACTTTCTAGTTATGGAATCCTCTGTAGGATCCATCATCTTTGAGCGTTTTGCCAGAGTTTTGGGCAGAATTAAAGTGCAGAAAGGCTACCTGGTTTCCTTTACCTAGATTCCTATTTAGGGAATATCACCAGGACCATGTAAGTGCTGAGTAGTTCTCTCCTCTATTCTGTCTGAATGTGAAAGGCTCACATCTTCTGAATGGTCCAAGTTCTACCCCTGTCAGCTCAGCAGCTGTTTAAACTCAATGAAGCTCAGGCCAGGAAGGCAAACCAGCTATTTCTCCAGCCACTTTCCTAGATATGAACTCCATTAATCTTTTGATGACCCCTTCAAGGTCTGGGAGGAAAGATACAAAGTGTATGTGGCTATGCACAAAGCTCTCAGAGATAACCACAACCACTACCCTGTCACCATGGACCAATTCCTCACCTGTACCAGCTTTGGCACTCGTCGTTTTCTCAAGATGAACATGGACAAGAATGCATATGCGATCTTCTCTATCAGCACCTAGATCTTCATCTCAAACGGATGGCTTCCACCATGGGACCATCTTACTCTGTGTCTTTTGGAGTTTTAAAAAATCTTTTGAAGAGCAGGAAGTTCAGGCATGGGAAACCATCTCCCATTTTACCTCTCTGTTGTCTCCTGCCTTCTATTTACCTGTACCTCCACAGTAAATGACATGACCTTCTGTGTATTCTCTATTTCTCTTTCTCTCTTCTTTCTTTGTCGAAGTTTATCTTTTTGCTTAATGACAAAAAGGGGAAGAAAATACTTAGCATGTCTAAAATTTTAAATTTTGCTTAGAAACTTAGCATATCATCTCTTTACAACAAATTTCAGATACTTTTATCCATGCTTATTGTTCAGTTTTGTCATCACCAAAAGTGGGAGATTGATGATCAGTCTGTCCCCATGCAATTTAATTAATTACATATATATACATATTTTGATGATTCACAAACCAAACAAGAGTTACCAATTATATCTAATGAATTTCATAAGTCTTAAGTACATGAAAATACCAAGGTCAAACAAGTCAATAAAGGTATGCATTACTTCTCTGAAGCTTTAATCTTTTCAACATGATATTTCTCTAAGTCCATATCGATTTCTGTTGAAGTTCATAACGATTTCCTTATAAGACTGAAAGTCATGTTGTTTCAAACAAGTCATGTCACAACGACTCTATAAGTTACCGTAACGATTTCTTTAGAGCCCGTAACGACTTGCTCGTCACAACGACTCTATAAGTATTCATAACGATTTCTTTAGAGCTCGTAACGACTTGTCTGTCGCAACGACTCTATAAGTAACCATAACGATTTCCTTAGAACCCGTAACGACTTGCTTGCCGTAACGATTCTATAAGAATTCATAACGATTTCTTTAGAAAGCGCAACGACTTGCTATCATAACGACTCTATAAGTTATCACAACGATTTCTTTAGAAAGCGCAACGACTTGCTTGTTGTAACGATTTCATAAGTTACCGTAACGACTTCTTTAGAACTCGCAACGACTTGCTCGCCGTAACGATTCTATAAGTATTCACAACGATTTCTTTAGAAAGCGCAACGACTTGCTTGTTGTAACGACTTCATAAGTTACCATAACGATTTCTTTAGAACTCGCAACGACTTGCTTGTTGTAACGACTTCATAAGTTACCATAACGATTTCTTTAGAGTTCATAACGACTTGATAAGTGTTCATAACGATTTGCTCTCTATAATGACTTGTTAGTATTCATAACGACTTCATAAGTCATATAACCATGGATTTCATATCTTGATATCTTATTCATCTTAAAAGCGTTGACTAGTCAAAGTCCACGTAGACATCTCTCTGACGCTTTTGCATTTATGAGATCTGAACGTATCTCTGGATGCATGCAGACTATATCATCCTTTATTGTGCCTACTCTGATTACGTCTTTTAGGCTTAAGCTATTTGGCATTACTATTTTCATGTATATTGCTACTGACGTTGACTGACATCAGAGACAGCTAGCTGTCTGCTATTTGAGATTGACATTTGTGCAGACCTCTGAACTAGCTTCATGGTACAACGTTAAACAAAATAGAAGCCAACGGATATTTCTGAAGATCTCATCTCTTTGCGTGCTCAAGTGATCAAAAGACTGTGACTGGATGCTTCCAAGATTCTAGATGTCATTCAGTCTAACGACTACTCAAAAGAGAGACAACGGACACTTCAACGTCTAAATTTCAAATTGAAGATATAAATTCAAGTCAGAAGAACAGAAGAAAAGAAGAGATCGCATATTCAAGCATTCAAATTCTTCTAAAGAAAGTCCAGAGCCAAGAACCGTTATTCCACTTAGCTTTGCTCTTTTGTTCTCCCTAGTTTGTGAAAATCTTGAGAGAGCCTGTATAGTTCTGAGAGTGTGACTTGTTTAAAATCTCTTTGCTCTCAGTTCTAGTTGCTTCAGATCCTTGCTTATCAAAAGCTTGATCTAGGGGCTTGAAGTCATTCATTCTTCTCTGTGTTATTCCCTTTGGGTGTGAAGGAAGACCTGGTGGTATCCAGGGTGTTGTTCCCTTCGGGTGTGAAGAAGACCTGGTGGTATCCAAGGTGTTGTTCCCTTCGTGTGTGAAGGAAGACCAGCTCTGGGTGTTGTAGCGTCCTTAGGGGGACTGTTCCCTAGTTAGTGAAATCTTGAGTTGTTGCTCAGAGACTGGACGTAGGACTCCTAAGGAAAGGAGGTCCGAACCAGGATAATCCTTGTGTTGTGTGACTATCCTTCTTTGTGTGATTGTTTTTAACTACTGTCACTAACCTATTTTAAGAACTTTGTGTGATTGTTTTGAGTTACAGGTATCTTCTAGATTACTTTTCAAGACCCATTCACCCCCCCTCTAGGCTCGTCAACTGGGCAACAACCTTCTCTTTACTGGCAAATAGCAGAAGCACAGAAAGCAGATACCAATTTAGCAGATATTCTCAGAATGGATGAAGTAAATTTGGGGCATGATAATGTGGTCAGATTAAAAGGAAGATTGTATGTTCCACAAGATATAGAAATCAAGCAGAAGGTTTTGGAGGAAGCTCATAGATCAGATATACCATCCACCCGGGCAGCACAAAAATGTATCAAGATATGAAGAAACATTTTTGGTGGCCAATATGAAGAGAGAATTGCAAAGTTTATAACCAGATGTGCAGTATGTCAGCAGATTAAAGCAGAGCATCAGAAGCCAGGAGGATTGTTACAACCATTACACATTTCACAGTGGAAGTGGGATGATATAGCAATGGATTTCATAGTTGGTTTGCCGAGCTCATCTGGTCATAATGCAATATGGGTTTTTGTGGATAGATTGACCAAAGTCTGCAGATTATTGCCGGTTAGCATGTCATGGTCAGTTGATAGATTAGCTAAGTTATATGTAGAAAGGATTGTACCTTTGCATGGAATACCAATCACTATAGTTTCAGATCGAGACCCTCGATTTACTTCAGGCTTTTGGAGGAGGTTGTTGCAAAGAGTCGTCGGTACAGCTAAGATACAGTTCAACATATCATCCTCAAACAGATGGGCAGACAGAAACAATTCAGACCATTGAAGACATGTTGAGAGCTTGCTGTCTTGTGTAGGGAGGCATTTGGGAGCGTCATTTGGGTTTGGTTGAGTTTGCATATAACAACAGCTACCATTCAAGTATTGAAATGACACCTTATGAAGCCTTGTATGGCAGACCGTGCAGATCACCATTAAATTGGCATGAAGTAGGAGAGAGGCAGGTTTGGGCCCAGAAATGATTCATCAGTGTGCAGAAACAGTAAAATTTATCCAAGAGAAGTTGAAAACAGCCCAGAGTCGTCAGAAGAGTTATGCAGATATTAGACGCAAACCATTGCAATTTGAAATTGGTGATTATGTATTTTTAAAAGTATCTCCTACTAAAGGTGTGCTGAGGTTTAGTAAGAAGGCAAGTTGAGCCCGAGATATGTTGGGTCGTTTCAAATAAAAGAAAGAATGGGTGAAGCAGCTTATAAGTTAGATTTGCCAGCAGATTTTACTGATGCACATGATGTATTTCATGTTTCAATGTTAAGAAAATATATCAAAGACCCAACCCAAGTTGTCAGTTATCAAGAGATGATTTGAAGCCCGACATGTCAATGCCAGAATATCCAGTGCAAATTTCAGGTTACAGAACCCAAAAGCTCAGAAATAAAGAAATTGAGTTGGTAAAGGTTAGATGGGAGAACAGCAAGGTGGTGAAGATACTTGGGAATTAGCGAAGAAATGAGAAAAGCGTATCCATACTTGTTTGAGTAAGTTTTATTCTTTTTAGGTGATAGTACCATATGGATTGAATTGAAATGTTGATAATTGAATTCTATTTTAAATTTCGAGGATGAATTTCTTTTTAGGTGATAGTAATGTAACGTTCCGACCGTTCGGATCGTCCTTGTGTGGTCGTGGAGGCCATGTGTGGCCGATGAAGCGAATGACAGGTGTTTTCTGTGTGTTGGGAGACTTTGCTCATTTGGGTTCTCTGATTCTCGGTTGCTAACGCGTCGTTTGGAGGTCGCGATCAACACGCGACAGTTTAGAGCGACGCGTTCATGGCACCGCCGGTTTAAGTGAGCGTGTGCATGTCTGCCGCGTGTCGCTTGCAGGGCACAAGGGTTGACGTCAGCAGGCTTAACACGACAGCAGAAAGAGTCGCGTTCAGGTCGCGGTTGTGAATGGCGTCGCGTTCTTATCTGCACTACGTTTTTAAGTAACCCTAGCAGAACAGAGTTGGTGAAAGCTCTGCTCGGCCAGGGGGTTTTTGCTGTGGGAATTTCTTGGTGATTTGGTTTGTTAGAGTTCGTTTGACGAGTTCCTACCGCAAGGACGCTCAGTGGAGTGGGGAAACGTCGTACAGCTTCGTTCTTCGCGTTCTTCATGAAGGTAGGGAGATTTCCTATCGTTTGATCCGTGGATTGTTTCGTATGTGTGGATGATGCGTTTTTGCTTTCTAAACAATAGATGGCATGTGTAGGAACACATTAAAGCATGGAAATGGAATAAGAACCATAGGTTTTAAAGAGTTTGAGGTGATTTGAATAAAGGGTTCTGGACAGGGTTCGCACCTGCTATCGCGGTCACTCTGAGAGCCGCGACCAGGTCGCGACACCTCGAACTGTCGCGTTCTGAAGGCGGTCTATCGTACCGCCGCGACAACAGCCGAATGTTGTCATACGAGCATAAATGTAAGTGTTTGATGGTCTGTTCAGCGTGGTTTATGTTATAAGGTGATAGAAAGAGGTGCTTTGGCACTCTCTTGACGCTCGGGGAGCGTGTGGCTAGTGATTAATGTGGTGTTTATGTGGTTTGTGTGGAGGCTTCACATGATTTGTATATTGAGCATACAGTTTTTGTGTATGTGTGTGTAGTTTGACGCCTTCCGTGGATACCTCCTCAGTTGGGAGCCCCAGGTTTTGTGTGAGCCAGGCACGTGAGTGCTCGGGGCTTGTCCCGTACTGGGTACCGACGAGGTCTTGTCGTCTTCCTGGACACCCTCACTCTTGTGCTGAGTAGTACGTCCGGCTGAGGGAAAGACGACAGTGGGACAGTGACTTGTGAGAGTTTGTGTTAGTCACTTGTAGCGCGCTCGTAGTTGGGGAGACGGACACCAGTAGACGTACTGGACCCCAGCTAGTCCTGTTTTCCAGTGCCTCACTTTAGGGAGCTTGGGCTAGAGTCCCTAAAGGTGTTAGGCATGGGCCTGCGAGGTGTGTGTCCTACAGGTTGTGGTGGTTTAGTTGGACTCCACAGTTCTTTGTACTTGTTTAGTGGAGCGGCAGCTGGACCTTTCGTCCGTGGCTGCGAGACTGAGAGGTAGTCCTGTGTGGTTGTCCGGGTCAGTAACTGGTGTCGCGAACCAGTTGACGTGGCTCGAGTGTGGCGTTTCTCTACAGTAGCTCGTACACTTGCTTGGTTTTACTGTTTACTTATTTACGTTGATTCCTGTTAAGCAGTAAATGGTAATTGGTACTTACAGTTTTATATCCTGCTAGATAATACTATAATTGTTAGCATATCATTTCCTGCTTTATTACTTGTGTTGGTTTGCTCGTTTCTAGGAGTTTCCTTACTGAGCCAGTGACTCGAGAGGCTCACCCCTACCTCCTACCAGGTGAGGGAGTTCAGGAGACTTCGCGCCCATCGTCTAGTGGAGTGTCAGCACCACCAGCAGTGTAATATTACTTTTATGTTGATCACCTCGGGGTATGCCCCAGGTTTTGTTGTTGTCTGGTTACAGTTGTACTTCAGTTATGTACATTGCATGTAATATTTATGAGATTGGCAGATCTTATGAATATTTGAGCTAGTTTTCTTATGTTCTACGGATTCATGGTATGATATCCCTTGCGAGGCTTCGGCCCTGAAACACGGCTTTGTTGATTGTGCAATTCCGTGTCTAGAGTTCCTTGCACATAGCAACAAGCTCACCTCCTCTAACGTCTCACAGATTTAAAATAGCAAAAAGGAACTAGCACAATGGTGAGAACATGTCATTTCCACAGGGAGACTGAATAGACTTGATTTAAACTACCTTAACTTGGAATCATTCTAACGACAATGCATTAAAAGTGAATGTGTAAACAACACCAATCAAATTCCCCACACTTGACAAATTATACTCAATGAAAGAACAAGTAGAATTGAGAACCAAAGTTGGTATCACTGTACCCTCACAGCTCGAGGGATCAAATCGGTAGACAGAAATTTTTAAAAGATAACTTTCACATCAATGTAGCCCTCTAGCTCAGGGGATGAACAATCAACAAAAGTAGCTCTCCATAAACATCCAAATAATGTCTTCACAGCTCAAGAACCGAAAAGAAGATAAGAACAAATAAGAACCAAAGTGTACTATTATCAAATCGAAATTCTCATACTGTATGATCAAGAACAGAAATAAGAACAAAATTAAAAATACTACTAAGCTCCAAAAACCTCTCTTGAATTCAAACTATCTCTGCTACAAAAAGAACTTGAACTCACGAACTCCACTTTCTGGAAGCTTCCTGGACGCTGGGCAACCCCAGAACAGACCAAGAAATGGGATCTTCTTGCTGCTCTGTGCCGTCTGCACACACCTCTAGAATTCTTCAGACAAATGCCTACTAAGGAGAGGAGAAAAGCAGTCGACCTCTGGAATAGAAAGTGCTACTGGATCAACCTCAAACGAAAAGAAGCCCAAAAAATTGCAGTCCCTTCCCAGATGAAGCCGAAATCAGAATCCCCAGACCCCTCGCTCTTGCCCAGCAGCAAGGAAGAAGCAATCTAAGTAGCAGCAAATAATCGGTAGAAGAGAAGAGTAGAAGCCTTCGGTCCTCTCACACGGCAGATCTCACATCAAAAGGATTCAAATGCCCACCTCTGTTCACAACAGTCGAGCTCTCAACAATTTCCACAGAAGAGAGTAAAGACAGTTGAATTCAACAAATTTTCATAGAAGAGATTAATTTCAAGATTTTGCACAGAAAGAAAGGAAGAACAGTAAGCGATTCACATGGAAGAAAGAAAGTGCAGATAAACTGAATTAACACACATCGATTTGAACTCTTCAAAACAGAAAAAAAAATTGAAAACTAAATGCATTAAACTTCACTAGATCGATTGCATTGCATAGAAGAGAAGAACAAAGGACCTTCTAAAAACTGAATTCCTCCATAGCAGCCGAACCATTCACAGGCATGTAAAAATATGAACTAAAAACTGAATTCCTCCACAGCAGCCGAACCGAGAAGAAGATGGACAAATAATTGCATAAGAATTGGAAAATTGATCCCAACAGCCTCGGATCCCTCAATACCAAGATCAGTCCACTGCACTGCTACTTGAAGAGAAATTACAGAAGAAATAAAACTAGCACAATATCTAAAATCCGAACCAGCAAGAACAGTATAAACTCCTAAAAATTCTAAACCCCAGCCCCAAAAACAGTAGAACTCTCCCCAAAACTCTCACCCCGCTCTGCTCAAACAGGGAAAATACAGGGAAATGAAAACTATATAAAAAAATCTGAAATCCGAACCAGAGCACCCCGGGGGAAGACCTTTGGGGTCCCTTTATATAGGCTTCCGGGACCTTGGGGTCGCCTCTGCTCTGCACACAGCAGGCGCCTCCATCGCGCCTAAATCTGTACACCTCAGCTTGGCCCAGTCGCTTCACCCTTCACAACCGGGCGCTGGCCGCCCATGGTTCCAGCACACCATCAGCACACATGGCCCAAGCCTTGGCCCGCCAGCAGACCCTGGTCCGCTGCCTCCTGGCCACCTCAGCCCGCCCACACCCTGGCCGCACACACAGCCCTGGTCCGCACCGCCTGAGCTTCTGCGCTGCACCTCCATCTTCTGCGCAGGGGATTCGCCATCGCGCCCAACCCTCCTGGCCACAGGCCGCGCTAGCCTCCATCGCACCCAGCCCTGTTCCGCACCGCCTGAGCTTCTGCGCTGCACCTCCATCTCTGCGCAGGGGATCCGCCATCGCGCCCAGCCCTCCTGGCCACAGGCCGCGCCAGCCTCCATCGCACCCAGCCCTCTGCTGCTTACCCACGGCCAGCAGACCCATCTGGTTGCTTCAAGAAGCTTCTCCCCTCTGTGGATAAGGCAACCCTATAAAGAAAATGGAAATAGGTAAGTGGGAGAAAAAATCATATCGGCAAATTAAAAAAATAGTGAGATGGGAATGGGGGTTGTGGCATGATGGTAGTGGATGAGGTATTTAGAATATTTTATTTGATGAGATTGGGTGGAGTATGTGACATGGTTTATTTTAAAATGTGATTTATTTACAACTAATATGTACAAAAGATATTTATAAAAGTAATGATAAGACTAAAAATTATTTATGTACAATGTATTTTACAAAAAGAGAAACACTTTATTAATATTCAATATCTAAAGGCACTGACTTTATTAGATGAGTATCTAACTAAGTGTTCTACCCAAAAATTTAACTAAATGTTCACAAATTTGTTATGAATGAAATGGAAATTAAAATCAATTGCACCATATTTACATAAAAGATGTCTAAAATTACTATGTGTATGACATTTAACGCAAAAATTCATGTAGTTATCACTCCCGTTCGCGGGAGGCGGACTCGAGTTAGACTCGTTATTAGGTAACGGGTCTGAACGTCGAGGACCGTCACAATATGACTCTTACCAGGAGTTTAGAATTCACAAACTTGGAAGTTTGCACCATCACGGCACTGTAAACCATCATAAGATCCCCATAGCCACCCTAGACTTCTCTTTGCTGCCAAACGTGGGAGGAATTTTCTGGAGCAAGGAGGAAGAACGAGTAGCAGGGTTTCGAGGATTCTTCATCCCTTAGCATCTGCTTCGACCTGTAAGAATCTTGTGCGAGAAATGACTAAAGGTAGGTGTTCTCGGGCACAATGTAATATAAAGACTATCATCTGAAAAAAAAAAACCTTTTGAGTCTGTTCTTATATGATAGCTTTTCCCTCTGATTATCGCCGCTCATGCAAAAGTCTCAAGTTGTTTTTAAACCTTGTGCATGATCTAGACTTCTTGATTTCCTGTATTTCATGAGGCTGGAGCAAGCCCAAGCCATGGATCTGGATACCTTCCGTTTCTAGCAACTATTGTCTTTTGTTTATAGCTTCGTCCCAAGAACCCTAGATATGGAGTTATGGATTAGACTAGTAAGTCTACGTCCATACTTTAAAAACCATCAACCCCATACTAAAAACTTCAGCTACGTGAATATGATTCTAATGTTCCTTAGGGAAGTTCTTGATCATACTCTCCTGTGATTATGTTTTCTTGACCTTATGTTCTACCCACTACTACAGAGGAAATAAAAAGAAGAAATAACGTCTTGCCATAATATATACCATAACCTATTTGGGTTGTGTGGGTCTATAGGGTAAGCCTTTTTCCATGGTTTTCACGATCTCCTGACTGTTCCATTAGGAACTACCATATCGAATAGGTCTTCTGATTACCAGTTGGATGACCTTCTTCGCGTTGTCTTGGTGAAAATATCTAAAGACTATGGAACTTAATAGGGTGTTTGGGAACACTTTTTTTAAAAAAGTTATTTTTACCTAAAAAATTATGTTTGTCAAAATTTTATTTTAAATTTAAAATTTATAATTGACATTATCTGTTTGGTAAAAATGTCAAGATTTTTTAAATTTTATATCGATGTGTTTGGTGGTTTTCGCAGGGGTTGGGGTTCGCCGGGCCGGGGTGGGGAGGGGGCCAGGGGTGGCGAAGGGCAAGGCGGCGACGGGGGGGGGGGGGGGGGTTCCAGTCGGCGGGAGGGGGAGTGAGGGGCGGGTAGGGGTGGGCTCAGGGCGCAGGGTGGGGGTGGGCTTAGGGCGAGGGGGGGGGGGTTCCGACCGGCGGGAGGGGGGGGGGGCGCAAGGGTGGGGAAGGGTGCAAGGCGGTGGCGGGGCGGGGGGTTCCAGTCGGCGGGAGGGGGGGTGAGGGCGCAGGGCGGGGGCGGGCTCAGGGCGAGGGGGGGGGGGTTCCGGCCGGCGAGAGGGGGGGGGCACAGGGGTGGGGAAGGGTGCAACGGGCAGCGGCGGGCTGGGGGTTCCAGTCGGCGAGAGTGGGGGTGAGGGCGCAGGGCGGGTGGGCTCAGGGCGAGGGGGGGGGGGGGGTTCCAGCCGACGGGAGGGGGGGCACGCAGGGCGGGGGGGGGGGGGGTGCTTTGGGTGGATGTTTTGCGCGGAGTGGGGGTGGGGTGGGGTGGGGAGGGCGCAGGGGTGGGGAAGGGTGCAAGGCGGCGACGGCGCGGCGGGGGGGGGGGGGGGGGGGGGGGTTCCATTCAGCGGATGGGGGGGGGGGGGAGGGCGCAAACACCCTATAAAAGCCAGTCTATATGCTATCCAGATTGATCTCTTGACCTATTGTCATATTTTTGAACTCCATAAAAGATCTTATCCTTGTTATTGTGAGCTTGTGTTTGGAATTTGTGGCCGTAATATGTATATGAGTTTGATCGGCACAACGTGAGACTTTGTCCAATAATAATGCCTGTGCAAATAAGGGCCCTGTCTGGTCCTGGGGAGGAGGACCCCAACGTACTTATTAACCGCGAGAGTATGGACTTGTGGTGTGTGACATGACATCAGTAGGTGTGTAAGATTGTGTGCACGTGCCTTCGTTTGATATGATACATTTGATCATGTGAATCTGTGTTATTTGTGTGAATATGGCCAGCTCTTGTTCATTAGATATGTACTTATTCTTGAGTTCCTTTTCAATGTTTCTGAGAGTATCTGATTTATTATAAATTTATGTGGAGTGTCCTACTCTAATTCGTCAATATATTGTTGATAATATCATGCATACTTCTGTCTTTTGCCTGTGATAATCCTGCTTCTCACAAAGTGTTAACTACTTATATCATATTTGTTTTCCTAAATCTTTTGAGATAGTGACGATGAGCCTATGGAAACGTAAGGGGAAGAGCAAGAGTGAAGAGCATCTTTATTGTCATGAAACCATAGTCTAAAGTTTAACTGTTCGAAGTAGCGTCTGTATTAGTTTACTTTTCATTGAGAATATCATATGATTTGTATAACGGGTCCTATGGTTGGCTCTAACGTTTATTGAATGTAACAAGAAGATGTTAATTGAAATTATTATGAGATTTAATTAATGTGGTTGTCATATCCAAGATATGCATATTATTTTGTTTATGATTCGAATATAGTTGTACGTTCCGAAATTTCCGGGTCGAGGCGAGACATAGGGCCTTAAGAATTAGGATACATAGAGAATGATCATATAAAAAGTAATGTTATGGTAGATTGGTACGGTCTTGTCGTACCATAACATTCAACGATAGAAAATTAATTTTTTTTTCAATGTTGTTGCATGTGTTTGCGACTCGCGCTTAACACGACACACACCTATTAGATGCGATCCAACGGACGCTAACAAGGGTGCGGTGGGGTTGTACCAAAAAATCCGGCCGCACCCTATCTTTATATAATTTGTTCTAGTCTAACGTATAGATATAATGAAATATAATTTTATAAAGACAGGTACAGAAGTTTCATAAAATTCGAGATACACATGTAAAAGAAAAACGCTGGAAACCCATCGACTTGCACCCACAAGAACGCCTTGAGGTCGCCGCCATCTTAGTTCTGAGGCTAATGTCTGCTTCGCTGGCACATGGTGTGCAAATTTGCCCGTTCTTGTAGATTTCATCAGATTGCGGCTATAGTAGACACTCGACAGTCGACAGCGGGCAAGGCGAAAGCCTAGCATTTTTCTGCCCAAAAAGGCGGGCCAAAGTGGTCGGCTTGGGGTGCGCTGGGGGCGGTTAGGGACCCGAGACCCACCCGATTTCGGATTTTGGATCCAACTTTAAACCCCCCGTCGTCCCTCACCCCTTCCCCTTCTCCCACACTTACCAGCAGCTCCCGACCCCGAGATAGGGTTTCTCCCTGCCTGCTCCTGCTGCGATCGCCATTGCCGCCGCCTCCAGCCTCCACCGGCGACGCCTCCTGCCTCCACTGGCGACGCCTCCGGCCACCGCCGCTGACACCTCCAGCCGCCGGAGATCTTATCACACGAGGTACTCTCTTTCTCTGTCTGACCCAGCACACGTTTCCCCCCTCTCCCTGGCGGGCCTTCGGTGACATCTCGGGTCCCCCTTCCCCTTTTCCCCCACCGTCGGGCCCCTTCCCGCTCCCTCTATCTCTTATTTTCTCCAACCCTCTCTCTTCCCCTTGGCCAGCTTCTTTGTCGATCCCTAACTTTATGCGTCGTCCTTTTGTGATTTAGGTGTACATTGGCGGATAGGCTTCATCTACGCCTGCTTTCTACAAGCAGGCGTTACTTCATTTGATCCGGAATCATGGCGACTTTTGCGAAGCCGGAGAATGCTCTGAAGAGAGCAGAGGGTAAGTTAGCGTCAGAGCATTATCTTTTTTTTTTAAATTTTATAAATGGCGGACAGTAACGGGTACTGTGACTGTACTTATTCTGGAGCATTTGCATTTATGCTCAAAGGTGAAATTTGGCATTCATGGTAGAGTGTTGTTATTGTGAAAGTCTGGGTGAAGGTCTTTGTGCGGAGGTTTTATCCGGAAGCATTAGAAACAAATGTTGTCTGGGAACTGAGGCACGTGTATTTCAACAAAAAGGATGTAGATGCCAGTTATTTTTGTGTGGGCGCAAATGCGTGCTCTTGTTTTCTTATTGATGAATAACCTTTCCAAAGTTGCATATAGAACAACAGTTTTGGATAGTCGGCTAATTCTCAAGCACATATTTGCAGAATTGATACATGTGGGTCAGAAGCAATCTGCTCTGCAAGCACTCCATGACGTTATCACTTCAAAAAGGTATAGGGCTTGGCAGAAGCCCTTGGAACGTATCATGTTCAAATATGTAGAGCTCTGTGTGGACTTGCGAAGGGGCAGATTTGCAAAGGATGGCCTCATCCAGTATCGAATAGTGTGCCAGCAAGTGAATGTTAGCTCCTTGGAGGAGGTTATAAAACACTTTATGCAGCTTTCCACTGAAAGAGCAGAGCAGGCCCGGAGCCAAGCTCAGGAACTTGAAGATGCTCTAGATGTTGACGACTTGGAGGCAGATAAGAGACCGAAGACTTAATGCTCAGTTATGTCAGTGGCGAGAAAGGAAAGGATAGATCTGACAGAGAGCTTGTGACTCCTTGGTTTAAATTCCTATGGGAAACCTACAGGACTGTGCTTGAGATTCTTCGCAACAATTCCAAGTTGGAAGCACTGTATGCGGTAAGCTGCTCAGCTTTGTTGATAGAAGATACATCTTTTTTTGTCCTCATTTTTCTTTGTTAACCTTGTTTCTTAAACCCATGGTTCTCAGTACTCCTTGGTAGTTTTTATTTAAAAATATATTTTATTTTCACTAATTGTTGCCCCTTATATCTTTATGTTTTTTCAAAAACTTTCAAGTGATCGATGCTGTCTGTTTTGCTTTTCAAGAAGGAAACAAAGATGATATCTAGTTCATTTTTATATAAAGATAAGAGGATGTTATCTGTTTCTTGTAGTTACTACCAGTGGGATATCTACATTCCTGTTTGCTTCCCACACCTTCATTTCCTTTGTTTCTGAGCATTTTCAACTGGAAGATACATCTACATTGTGCCAATCTGGTGTAAAGTAATGGGCTTCACCAATATATATGTTTACATCTTGCTTCATCCAAGATCTGGAAGAATTAAGCAATACTTGTCACCAAAATGTTGTAAAACAGGATTTCAACTTGGATGAAAGGGTGTTCTAGTGCATGTTATGTTGTTATATTCTAAGAGTGTTTGTATGACTCATTTTATTCTCTCTCTGGCTGATGGTTCATGTGGTAAAGCGCTTTATGGTTATCCACAATAGTCATGTACTCATGTGTCTAGAGTCTAGACATAGAGACAGGATTAAAATCATTGATTAGGATCTATGGTATGGGTATTTTCGAAGCCTGACCAAGTTACAGTCACAGTCTAGGAAGATGCATGCTATGCCTAGATTTACAAAACAAATCATCCCTTGTGCTAGGAAATTCTTTCAGTGCCCTTCCCTTTATGTGTTCGGCACTGAGGTATCACATGGAGGCCTGAAGAGAAACTGCAGGAAATAAGGGAAATCATGACACATGAGGAAAATATTCGGATGTCCATTCTAAAGGAGCTGTTCTTGACTCATGTAAAGGGTCCCAGTGAGAAATGGCCAAATGGGTGATGCGTCCTGATCTGGTAAACACATGAGAAGTGGACATGCAACAAAAGAAGTCCACCTTACGTTTGATCAAATGTAGACGGATGGTGGACATTGCGAGCTTAGGGGAGTTGGATGCTTTGGAGTACTGCAGCAGTCCGAAGATTAGGCTGTAGTTGACGCGTAGTGCCTTTTGGTTGGCCATTTGTATATCTTTTTGGGGGTCATTTGGTTGTTGAGTGGCGTGAGATAGGCTCTCTTTTGTCAAGTGTTGGGGCTGTTGGGTGCGCTTTGTAGAGGGTTTTGTGGGTTTTTTGGGCCAAGCTTAGGTGTTTTGTCTCTTCTTTCTTGGCTTCCGTGGCAGATTGTGGAGCTTCGGAAGCTTTTCCCCTATCTTACGTATACCTCTTTTTTCTTTTATAATACAAGTGGTACTACCCACTTTTCAGAAAAAAAAAACAAAAGAAGGCAACTCAGGACTTTTCAGATTTCATTCTAATTGACTGATGGCGGGTTGAAGCAGCAGTTTTAGGAGTTCAAATTCAAAATAGAGCTTGGCAGTATCCTTGGCTTTGGCAGACAAATCAGGATGACAGTCAATCTTCTGCTGAACTGGCTAAGAGTACAAGGGAGCTGTTAAGCCTTTTAAAGGATATTATAAAGTGAGGATGTCAGCATGGTTCAAAACGGTACTGGATGCATCATTCTGTGGTCTAAATAGCTTTCTGCTGATTGTCTAGATTTATGTTGGATAGGAGTTGCAGTGGGCATTTAACACTTTCATCTCTTTATGTTTAATTAATCCTTTGAGTTATATTTTAAATTTACAGTTCGTGAGGAACCTATCCTTCGTATTGCCTCTATTTATGTTGGTAAAATTGGTGGTAGAGTTGACCACTTGTTTGGGCAGCAGATGTGACTTATTCGCAATACATTTTGTTCCAACGCCTTGAAAGAGCTTGATCGATTGCAAAGGTGTTAATAGGACAGAACAAATGATTTCTTCTGATTCTAGTGTTAGCCTTTGCTGAGAGTTCTCTTTACATCACATTGGAGTACCTGATTTTGAGAAGGAAATGAAATGATTGGTTGGATTCCCTCTTCATTCTTGAATGTTTCTCTTTTGTGCATGACATTATAGGAATTTAAGTACAATTTTTTATCAAGTGCATCACCTTAAGCATATTATAATTTTGTTTGCATTTAATTTATAGATGACAGCTCACCGAGCTTTCCAGTTTTGTAAGCAATATAAGCGGACCACAGAATTCCGGAGACTTTGTGAGATTATAAGAAACCATCTAGCTAATCTGAACAAATATCGAGATCAAAGAGACAGACCTGATTTGACAGCTCCTGAAAGTTTGCAGCTCTACCTGGACACAAGAGTAGAACAGCTCAAGATTGCAACTGAACTTGAGCTTTGGCAGGTGACTAACAGGATATGACTGGCTTTATGGGTTACGTTAACTGGATTTGATTTTGATAAGCCTTACACTGAAATTGTTGTCATGTTTTGCAGGAGGCCTTTCGTTCTGTTGAGGATGTCCATGGTCTGATGTGCATGGTGAAGAAAACACCGAAGCCATCACTGATGGTTGTCTATTATGCCAAGCTAACAGAGATATTTTGGGTTTCAGGCAGTCATCTTTATCATGCATTGCATGGCTCAAACTTTTTGCACTCCAAAAGAGTCATAATAAGAACTTAACGCTGAAAGATCTGCAATTGATAGCATCCTCTGTTTTGTTAGCTGCTCTGTCAGTGGCCCCATATGACCACAAACGTGGTGCATCTCATTTGGAGCTTGAAAATGAAAGAGAACACAATCTAAGGATGGCAAGCCTCATAAATTTTAGCCTTGACCCTAAACGAGAGAGCAAGGAAATGGTATAGTTTCCATCCTATATTGCACCAGTTTGGCTATTTCTTGGTCCTTGATTACTCATGATCCTGACAATCTTTTTTCTACTTTTTTGCAGTTGACAAGGTCATCACTTCTTACAGAATTGGTAGGATTGTCCATAAAAAATTAATTTTTAGGTTGTCTATTCTTTTGGAAATTCGGGCATGTTCTTTTTTAGTTAGAGTTTAACAGGATTGTAAACGAGTTGAATCTTAATTACGTTACACTTCTGGTCATATCCATGATTTGAAATTTATTGCAGTTAATAGTTACATGGATTTGATTTGGAATCAGCTGCATTGGTACCAATATTACTACGTGTGTTCTGATCAGCAGGTGGGAAGACTTACACGTTTTGGCCAAGGGGAAAAGGATAGTACAATAAAGAGAATATGAGGGTAAAGAATTGAAGAAAGGAGTTGAAAATGACAAAAGTTAGCCAAGTTTACAGTGGCTGCAGCTTCTGCTCTTGCTGTATCTAGGAACCATGCTGCCCGCTTTTCATTGTTTCTTCTTTTGTTGGTAGAATGGATGGGAGTTTCGGCCAAAACTGAACTGTTTTGGTTTCGGTCCTTTGGACCGGAACGATCCGAAACTGACTGAAACTACTGTAGCAAATCCAACACCATTAAAAAATAATGTTTTAATCAGTTTCGGCTGAAACCAGACTGAAACCGCTGAAACTGACCGTTTTACTTCTCTCTTAAGGCCACCCGATACGGCCGAAAATCGGGCGAACCAAAACCGAAACAGTATTGGTTTCGGACCTGGCCAAAACTGATATCGAAACCGACACTCCCATCCTTGGTTGGTAGGCAACTAGGCACTCTCTAAATATCTTATAAAGAGTCCAGGCAGGGCAAGGCAGTAGAACCCTGACACTGGCATGACACTTAAAGTGTATTCTCTATTTTTTTTGGACAAATAAACATTGATATGTAATAGAAACAAACAGATATTCCAGTGACCTTGTGTTTGGTTGAAAATTTTATTTTCTGTTGTGTTTTATACTTCGGTTTCTTTTGTATGCGCACTACATCCCATTCACCACTCAGACAGTGAATTCCAAGGGCTTCAGGTGAACCTTGTGGGCACTTGTCTTGAATCAGGCCAACGACCATAGATCCGTGACCTTTACCTCTCCCCACCAACCTCAGTTGGTGTTGATTGACATCGGCCTTATGATTGAGTACCCATGATTAACTGCCACATAGATGTCGGAAAAGAATTTGCATGAAATATACGAGATATTGGTGCATGCTGATTAAATATTGTCATCACTTTTGGTTTGTAAGAGTTCACATTATTATCCTCGGTGCCCTTATCATACTTATTTATTATTTATATTTTTTTTCACTTATTCTCTTTTTTATTATTACACTTATTATCCATTTATTCCATTTCACCTATTATTTGCCATTCGTTATTATCAATTACCATTCCTTTCATTGTTCCATTTTTGTTATTGTTAGGATTCATATTTGAGGACTATATGGATAATAACAATAATTCCTTTTCTTTTAAGCATCCAAATTGGAATTGCAGATGCAATTGCAAAAGTAAATGTGTTTGGGATATTGGATCTTTACATGAAGCGAATTCGTGATGAAACAATCATGCTGTGAATCATGCATACACAAATTATGCATGTTCTTTCAAAGGACTGCTCCATGTGGGCATCTGAGCAAATAAGCAACAAATTTGAAGTTCTGGACTTGTCTTTCGGGATTCCTATCTTTGGCCTTGGCTTCTTGCTGCCAAGGTTTGCCATATCGGATCTCGGCTTTGTCTCGAAAGGGTCGAAGAGAAGAGATATCAGAGAGATCTTGGTAAAATCTCAAGTGATCAGATCTCGGGGTCCCGAGAAAATTCATATATGATGACAACAATTAAATTGATTCCTAGATAACATAGATAATTACATATATTCCCAATAATAGATAACACAATTTCACATCGATATCATGAAATAAATACATTAAAGAAAGTCGGTCCATATAAATAAAAAGATCAATGGTGCACGTAACTTAACATATGTCCATCTCACAACAAAAGTACATAAAAGAAAGTCAGTACAAATCCAGGATACAAATAGTGGCCAACTGTATATCTAAATAAAGATACAGTGAAGAAATCTGTGAACAATAAGTCAAAGTTGTCAAACGTATATGTGAATTTCTCAAGAGACTAAGTCCTGTCAGTAGGAGAGTGAGTTCCTTAGAGAAGTCACATGTATATTTGATTTATTTCACTTGACATAGGTTTTTTAGTGTTCGTTTATTTGAATTATGGAATTTTTAGTTAGACCAAATTATAAGGGATTAGGAAGTTAACATTTTGATGGAATCTCCAAAATCAATATTTTTTTATTCTATTAAGAGTTGACTTTTTATATGTAAGGGATATGGTTTTTTTGATATTTTATTGGATTCAAATGGATGGGTACTTTCTTATTTATATGTAATATCTCAAGTAAATGAAAACATTTACTTAAATGATATTCAGGGAAATACGATTCTAATCTATACATCATAGGCCGGAGGTTTAACTATGAACATGAATCATAGAGCATCTGGGGCATCTCGTTTCTCGGGGACCCGCCGATACCAAAATTTTCGCGAGATTGCATTTCATACTTGCTGCTGGGCCTTCTTTCTTCTTGTTGGCTGCTTCTTGAGCATCAAACTTGTCGTTTGTAGCTTCCTTCTTGTCTGTTGTTAGGTGGGGAGGACACTGTCCCCTTTTTATAGGCTCCCACTAGGTGGGTGAGCTAGTGTAGGTGAGAGCATGAGGCTGTGAGGGTAGAGATGGTAGCGCCCCCCTTACCACCCACACTGGTTGGTGCAAGTGATGCATGGATGGCAATATCGTTTGAACTCATAACTTTTCGGACAAAAACATATCGGTTTTGGACTAGGACGATCGGAAACCGACCCATTTTACTGTAGTCCGTCTAATACCTTTGAAAATATTATTTTAATGAGTTCGGCCAGTTTCAGTCTGATACGATTGAAACTAGCTGAAATCGGCCGTTTACTTCCCTCTTAAGGCCGCCTAAGACGTCCGAAATTGGGTGGAATGAAACCAAAATGGTTTTGTTTTTGGACTTGCGCAATCCCGATACTGAAATTGACACTGCCATCCTTGAAGTGATAAGTTTTTTTTTTTTGGGGGGGGGTTATGGGGTTGTAGTGGCATCCCCCTTACCCACCACGGCTTGTATGAGTTGGTGGGGATTGCGGGGGCGGGGGTGGGATGTGGTGGCACCCCATCCCCACAGCTGGTGAGGGTGTTGAGGAGGGGGGGGGGACCACACCCTCCCCTTTTTTACTCTCAGCACTTCATTAATGCCGGTGAGAGGGGGGGGTAGTCCCTCTATCTTACTCTCCTCCTTTTATCCCCCCCCCCCCTTTTTCTTCATCTCTCTTTTTTTCCCCTTCATCCCGTATATAATTTTATTTATATATAGTAAATTTGTATACTGAATACTTATAGTTGTAAGGCGCCCCAAGGCATTTTTGGGGTCTTTGAGTGCCTAAGCGCCTAGGCGCCTGCCTAAGCGGCGCTTAGGCGTCCAAGGTGGTGCCCAATGTGATATCTCTCTCACATATGGAATTTAAGTATCTAAATGTATTTAATGTATGAATAATCAAAATACAATTATGTAATAAAGATGTTAATATGACATTATAACATAGTTGTCAAGGCAAATCAAATCGGGCCGATTCAGACAAATCAGTGCAAATCAAGGGCTGGGTGATATGGAGCAATTTAGGCCACATCAACCTGATTCTCTTAGATTCGAGCAAAGGAATATGTTTTAATAGTTTATTTCTTTGAATATCATTTCTAATAAAAATATCAGAAAAATCATCTCTTATTAATAAAAAGTCAACTCTCCATTTCGAAAAGAAAAATACAATTTTGGTGATTACATAAAAATGTCGACTTTCTAATCCCTCATAATTTAACGTAACTAAAATTTCATAATTCGAATAAACCACATGGACTATTAAAAATTCAAAGTCTGGCAAAATAAGTCAAACGTATATGACTTCTCCAAGGGACCAAGTGTTGTCAGTAGGAGAGTGAGCCCCTTCGAGAAGTCACATATACATTTGATTTATTTCATCGGACATTGATTTTTTGCTTATTTACTTGAATATCATTTAAGTAAATGTTCATTTACTTAAGATATTACATGTAAATAAGGAAGTACCTCTCATTTAAATCTAACAAAAATATCAAAAAATTGTCTCTTACCAATAAAAAGTCAACTCTCTCATCCAAAAAGAAAATCATGATTTTGGTAGTTCTATCAAAATGTTAACTTTCTAATCCCTCATAATTTGACCTAATAAAAAATTTCATAATTCAAATAAACCCAATGAAACGCTAAAAATCTAAAGTTCGATGAAAAAGTTAAACGTGTATGTGACTTCTCCAAGTGAGTCACTCTCCTACTGTTTGGATGCTGTTAGTAGGAGAGTGAGGCCCTTGAAGAAGTTACATGTACGTTTGATTTTTTTTTTACCGGACTTCGAATTTTTAGTGTTCTATAAGGTCTATTTGAATTATGAAATTTTTAGTTAGGCCAAATTATGAAGGATAAAAAGGTCGGCATTTTGATAGAACCACTAAAAACATGATTTTCTTCTTGGATGAGAGATTTGACTTTTTTATTGATAAGAGATATGAGTTTTTTGATATTTTTATTAAATTTAAATGGGAGATATTTCTTTATTTACATGTAATATTTTAAGCGAATGTAAATCATTTACTTAAATGATATTCAGGGAAATAAGGTAGGGAAATAAGGTTATTAAAGCATGACTTGTATGGCCTAGGCCACCCAACAAACCATGCCTCATAGGACCTAGGCCACCCAAGGTGCCCAGGCGGGCCAAGGCGCTCACCTAGCCCGCCTAGGCACCACCTTGGGACGCCTTTTTGGGTCCCTATAAGACGGACCTTCACCTAGCCCTCAGTTGGTCGCCGCACCACTTGGGACACCTTTTTGGGTCCCTATAAGACGGACCTTCGCCTAGCCCTCAGTTGGTCGCCTTCCCGCTTAGGCGGGAGCCTTGACAATTATGTAAATACTTCATTTTTAGTATTAGAGAAACTTTTAAATGAACAATAGTATTTATGTGGTTTTCAAAAAATTGATTTTCCTTGGAGTTTATGTTTGATAATATAGGATTCTGATTTTTTTCCATTTCTGATCAGTTTATTTGAAATCAGTGACAGAAGCATTTATTTTAGATTCTGTTTCTCTCTTGTTTGAAACCCCTATAGTGCAACATTCTTCATGGAGGGCAAACACTTCCATATAGCAAGCGCAATTCTCTCGTGCTCCTTTAGGATTTACTGTTATTTGTTATAGAAGAGCAAACTTTGAATGATTGAATTGCCAAACTAGCAGGAGTGATGAATCACAATTTATAGCGACCTTCGGCCTCAGGTGAGACTAGGCTATGGCAGGTGCCTGACACATCAGTGGAGGATGTGCTAGGGAGGGACCGTTCGAGGAAGTGGTTGTGATGCCGTAAATCTCGCACAGCCATGATGTCATCTTCTTCTTTGGAGAATTCGACGGTCCCCACGGAACACCTGGAAAACCTCTTTGTGGAGGTTGGCCGTGAGGACAACGAAGGTGGCTCAAGCGACTGCAAGGGAGATGGACGAGGTAGTGGGTGCCATAGTGGGGACGAGGAGGGTGTACTAAACCTTCTTCCCTTCTCTTTTCTGTCTGATGAGCTATCTCGGGAAACACCTGTTCTTTGTCTGCCTGCTCCTTTGGCAGCTAGGGCTGCCGGCCCTGAGGAGGAGTTAGCTGCCATTCACCCATAGGCATTAGCTCTTCCTACCCCGCTTTTGATGTCAAAAGATTTAAATGTGACGTTGGAGTAGGTTGAGGAAGTATTTCAAGGGGAGGAGATAGCTACAGTGGACAATGGGAATCTCACCAAAGGGGAGGTAATGGGTATCTTGACCAAGGTTGAGAATTTTATGGAGACACAGACAAGTGAAACTGTGAAGTTGATTGGTGTCTCTGATGAAGGTGTGGATAAAGGCTTGAGGTTCACACTACTTTTGATCAAGCGTTGGTGGATAGCAGACAATGCTAGAAGGGCGAAGTTTGATGCGGCTGTCAAGAAAGAAGTTTCAAAGCACATTGAAGCATAGGTGGTACGTGGAGCCAGTAGACGTCTTGGAAGGTTGCATGACTTTCTTTTTGCGTGGTTTTTGCTTTTTGGAACCTGTATGATGAGGGTGGGACTCGAAGATGAGTGTTTTTGTTTTGGGGTGGTTGGGTGTGCTTAGTTGAGGTTGTATGTGTGTTCTAACTTTCTTTTTTTTGCTCCTCTGGCAGGATCTGGTTTGCCATTTTTTTTAGGGAGTTATTTGGGAGCTCTCCCCCTTTTCATGTATATTTTTCTCCTTTTTGTAATGTTCGTGGTACTATCCATGCCCCCCCCCCCGCCCACCCTAAAAAAAAAAGATCGGCCAATTCTGTATAGGCCGATCCGATTCAAGGGGTAGCCCTTGATCATTTAAATTCTGGCCGAAATTGGGCCGAATCTGTCCGGATCAGCTGATCCCAGGTTGTTTCTACCACACTTTTTTTATTATATACTTTAATTAATACATGTATTAAACCATCGTTTCACATATATAAACTAATACATATTTATATATACACAAATTAATATGTCTAATATTATTATATTTATGTATATAAGAACATAAATGCACATATATATATATATATGATTGCAAAAAAAAAAAAAAATATATATATATATATGTCTATGTCGGAGGCGGAAATTTCTCTTTTTTTTTTTTCTTTCTTTCTGTTTTGTTTTATCGGGCGTGCCAGTCTGTACAAACAGACAAATTTGGGGTTCGCTTAATGCGGGTGTTCACATGTCCATTTACTGGACAACATTTATTCTGCGCATTTATTCTTTTATCAGACGATTAGCGTTTCGTGTACTGGCCTTTCCCCACTGACCGAAGTCGGTGTTAATTTACATCGAGTCAAACTTGAACACCTTTGATTCTCTGTCAAAGAAGCCTTTTGTCTCTGTTTATTGTGACAACAATGACTTTAATAGTCGCCCTTTGTGGGTACATACTCTTGCAAAGAAAATTGAAAACTTTAATACTTGTACACATGTAATTTAAATTACAATTAGTCTTTCTAGACTTGTACAAGGGGTCCCGATTATATAATCTCGTCTTCAACACTTCATTTGGTCACGATCCGATTCTTCTGAATTTACTCCAACCTTGATCAGACCGTTGATTTGGATTTCATCACAATGAGATTATTGGATCGTCAAGATGATGACTGCCAATCCATTGTGTTTGTTTCATGGCTACCATCACTATTTGATTGTGACGGGACTTTTGAGCTGTCTTGCCAGGTTTCTACAAGCTTGTGCCCTTTCTGAGTGTCTCCGTCATTTATTGGTATCCCCTAAGTCTTTCCGGCCATTTAGTGACTTCTCGGGGTACACTTGTCATTTCTTGGCTCCTTGGGGCTTTCCGATCATTTCTTGACCTCCCAGGGCTTTTCAGCCATTTCTTGCTTTTAAGGACCTTTCTATAGCTTCCTTGCCCTTCAAGGACTTTTCCGTAGTTTTTCACCCTTTGAAGGATTTTGCTGCAATTTTTGGGACTTTTGCAACTTTTCCATATCAGGGTACTTCTGCAAGTATCAGCCATCTTGATCAGAGAACTGAAAACTTGGCCAATGTTGTATTTTGAAAAAGAAACTCGGAGGAGATTTGGACAACATTGTATCCATGACTGTTCAAGAGCTCCTTGTCATTTTCTGATATTTTCAAGCGCTTCTACTATTTCTTGACCTTTTTGACCTTCTGCCATTAGCTGACATCTCGGGTTCTTTTCGTCATTTCTTGACTCCCCCGAGTAGTTCCAGGTATTTTCGTCATTGATTGACTTTTCGGATGCTTCTGTCATTTCTTGACGTTTGCTGACATTTCTGTCATTTCCTGGCTCTTCTTGGATGTTCTTGCCATTTCTTGGCTTTCTCGGACATCCCTGCCATTACTTGGTCTTCTCGAGCGGTCTCGGGTACTTCTGTCATTTATTGACTTTCCTGGGTGCTTTTGCTATTTCTTGGTGTTCCTGAGTGCTTCGGTCATTTATTGACTTCCTCAGGTGTTTTCGACATTTATGACATGCTCGGATATTTTGACTTCTCCGAACAGTTCGGGTATTTATCATTGGTTGTCTTTTTTGGACGTTTATGCCATTTCTGTGCGTTCTTGAGTGCTTTGGCCATTTGTTGACTTCCTCAGGTGTGCCCACCATTGATAGACATACTCGGACATTTTGGCCATTAGCTGATTTTTCTGAGCATCTTTAGCAAGCGGGATTAACCCAGGCCCGACTTAGGAGAGCGCACGCTACTTCAGAGAAGTGACATGGATACCGCTTCACTGAGTTGTGCCAACGACATTCCCGCTTTGAGCTCTGTCATCTTTGGAGCTTGCCAGGGGCTTCGTGCCATTTTCTGGATCGACCAAGGGCTTCCATGCAATTCTCGAACTCCGTGAGGGTTTACATGTAGTTTTCTCCTAAACCGAAGTATTTCTGCCATTTTTCCCACGGCAGGGGCATTTCTGCAATTTTCCTCACAACGGGGTATTTCTGTAGTTTCTGCGCCTTTCACAGGTATTTCTGTAATTTTCTGGGCAGTAGAGAGACCTCCTTGCATTTCTGCACCCTTCAAAGTATGCAATTTCTAACCCTTCAGGGGTTTTTTGCACTTTTCTCCACAAATTGGGGTATTTCTGCAATTTTTTCCATCTTGGAGGTATTTCTATGATTTTTTGCTCTTCCCGGGGCCTTTATGTGATTTCCCACAAGCCAACTTGTTGGACGTGAAAATATCTCTCTTTTTTTCTTTCCTTTCTTTCTTTCTATTTTGTTTTAGCGGGCATGCCAATCTTTACAAACAGACAAATTTGGGGTTCACTTAATGCGGGTGTTCACATGTCCATTTATTGGACAACATTTATTCCGCGCATTTATTTTTTTATCAGGCGATTAGGGTTTCGTGTACTAGACCTTTTCTCACCGACTGAAGTCGGTGTTAATTTACATCGGGTCGAACTCGAACATATTTGATTCTCTGTCAAAGAAAGTCTTTTGTCTCTGTTTATTGTGACAATAATGACCTTAATGGTCGCCCTTCGTGGGTACACACTCTTGCAAAGAAAATTGAAAACTTTAATACTTGTACACATGTAATTTAAATTACAATTGGTCTTTCAAGACCTGTACAAGGGGTCCCGATTATATAATCGCGTCTTCAAAACTTCATTTGGTCACGATTCGATTCTTCTAAATTTGCTTCAGCCACGATTAGACCGTTGATTTGGATTTCATCACAATGAGATTGTTGGATCCCCAAGATGATGACTGTCAGTCTATTGTGTTTGTTTCATGCTCACCATCACCATTTGATTGTTACGAGACTTTTGAGCGGTCTTGCCAGGTTTCTACAAGCTTGTGCCCTTTCTCGGTGTTTTTGTCATTTTTGGTATCCCCTAAGTCTTTCCAGTCATTTAGTGACTTCTCGGGGTACATTTGTCATTTCTTGGCTCCTTGGGGCTTTCCGTTCATTTCTTAACCTCCTAAGGCTTTTCAGTCATTTCTTGCTTTTAAGGACTTTTCTGCAGCTTCCTTGCCCTTCAAGGACTTTTCCATAGTTTTTCACCCTTTTAAGGATTTTGCTGCAATTCCTTACCCTTCTTGGGACTTCTGCAACTTTTCCATGTCAGGTTACTTCTGCAAGTATCAGCCATCATGATCAGAGAACTGAAAACTTGGCCAATGTTGTCTTTTGAAGAAGAAACTCGGAGGAGATTTGGACAACATTGTATCCATGACTGTTCAAGAGCTCATTGCCAATTTCTGACCTTTTCAGACACTTCTACTATTTCTTGACCTTTTTTGACTTTCTGCCATTAGCTGACATCTTGGGTTCTTTCGTCATTTCTTGACTCCCCCGAGTAGTTCCAAGTATTTCAGTCATTGATTGACTTCCTCGGATGCTTCTATCATTTCTTGACGTTTGCTGACATTTCTGTCATTCCTGGCTCTTCTTGGGCGTTTCTGTCATTTCTTAGCTTTCTCGGACATCCTACCATTACATGGCCTTTCCGAGCGGTCCCGGGTACTTCTGTCATTTATTGACTTCCCTGGGTACTTTTGCTATTTTTTGGCGTTCCTGAGTGCTTCGGTCATTTATTGACTTCCTCAGGTGTCTTCGTCATTTATTGACATACTCGGATATTTTATTGACTTCTCCGAGCAGTTTCGGGTATTTATGTCATTGGTTGTCTTTTCTGGACGTTTCTGCCATTTTTGGGCGTTCCTAAGTGCTTTGGCCATTTGTTGACTTCCTCAGATGTGCCCACCATTGATAGACATACTCGGACATTTCCGCCATTAGCTGACTTTTCCGAGCATCTTTAGCAATTGGCATTAGCCCAGGCCCGACCCAGAAGAGCCCACGTCGCTTCAAGGAAGTGACATGGATACTGCTCCACCGAGTCGTACCAACGACATTCCCGCTTTGAGCTCTGTTGCCTTTGGAGCTTGCCAGGGACTTCGTGCCATTTTCTTGACTGACCAAGGGCTTCCATGCAATTCTCGAACTCCGTTAGAGTTTACATGTAGTTTTTCCCTAAATTGGAGTATTTCTACCATTTTTCCAAAGGCAGGCGCATTTCTGCATTTTTCCCTACAACGGGGTATTTATGCAGTTTATGCACCTTTCAGGGGTCTTTTTGCAAATTTCTGGCAGCAGAGGGATCTCCTTGCAATTTTGCACCCTTCAGAGACTTTTCTCCAATTTCCAACATTTCAGGGGTAGTTCTGCACTTTTCCCCACAGATTGGGGTATTTTTGTAATTTTTCCCATCCTGGAGGTATTTCTACGATTTTGTGCTCTTCTCGGGGCCTTTATGTGATTTCCCACAAGCCAGGGGCTTCTGTGCAATTTTTCGGACAGCAGGGGCATTTATGCCATTTCCCTTCTAACCTGGGACTTTTCTACAATGTTGCACCTTTCATGAAATTCTAGAGGTGGGGTACCTCTGGTTGGATTTGGACCGGAGGTGGGGTTCCTCTAGTTGAAAGTGGATCGGAGGTGGAGTGCCTATGGTTGGGTTTGGACGAGAGGTGGGTGCCTTCGGTTGAAAGTGGACCGGAGGTGGGGTGCCTCCAGTTGGGTTTGAACAATTGGATTGGAGGTGGGTGCCTCTGGTTGGGATATGGAGAGGGATCAGAGGTGGGGGCCCAAAGGAGCCCTTGGAGGGGCCAAGAGAGGGGAGGCCAAAGGAGATGGGGGTCCAAGGCCCAAGGGCCAAAAATTTCTCAAGGCTTCAAAGGGTTCCAAGTTCCAACCAACCCTAAAGGAGGACCCCCCCTCCTTTTATAGAAGTGAGGGGGGTGAAGAGGAGGAGGACCGAAGGTGGGGTACCTCCGGTTGGGTCGGTCCGGTCCCCCATCTTTGGTTGGGGGTGCAACCGGAGGCACCCCTCTTTCGGTTGGGGCGGTGAAGAGGAGGAGGAGGGGACCCCCTCCGGTTGGGTGGCAACCAGAGGGGGGGGGGGTGCCTCCGGTTGGGTGGCCATCGGAGGCACCCACCTCCGTTGGAGGGGATACTGGAGGTACCTCCCCCTCCCTCCGGTTTGGAAGGAGGGGGTGGGGTACTGGAGGCACCCCCACCTCCGATGGAGGTGGGGTGGACCGGAGGTGGGTGCGCCCGGTTGGGGGTGCAACCGGAGGCATCCCACCTTCGATGGAGGTGGGGTGGACCGGAGGTGGGTGCCCCTGGTTGGGGGTGCAACCGGAGGCACCCCATCTCCAATTATCCGGTAACCCCCCCTTCTTCCGGTTTGGAAAGGGGGGGGGGTAACCGAAGGTGCCTCCGAAGGCACCCCACCTCCTGTGCAACCGGAGGTGGGAGGCACATGGGGTATTTTTTGGATATTTTGTGGGTTTTTTTTTAAGAATTTCCGGATTTTTGGGGTTTTTTGAGGAAATTTTGAGGTTTTGGGGAATTTCAGGGAATTTGGGGGGGGTTGAGTTTCGTGGAGTTTTTGGGATTTTGGGTATTTTGGTATTTTTGGGAATTTCGGGATTTTTGGGAATTTCTGGGATTTTCAGATTTGTGGGGGTTTTCAAGGATTTTCTGGGAATTTTGGATTTTGAATATTTTGGAGTTTTGGGTTTTGGGAAATGAGGGTTTTGGGAAATTAGGCATTTTTGAGGTTTTGGGGTTTTGACTTTTTCTGGAGATTTGGGGTTTTTTTTGGGAAATTTGGAAATTTCTGGTGTTTTTTGGGTTTGGGCATTTTCGATGCCAACAGTCTATTATGTATATATATAAATTCATTGTCATATATATATGCATTAGCTATATATGTGTGCATATTGTTACGTGCCTGCATGCGTTAAGTGTTCGTCAATATGACATATGTACAAAGTTCTCCATATTCCAACATGTATACATTTATAAGGATATACATATTAATTATGTTTATACATTGATATGATATGTATATAGTGTATGATTACATATATATTGTATATATATATATTAGTGGTTAAATTTATGAGTATGATTACATATATCATAAATATATATGTAAATTTTGAAGACATTTTTTTTCTTGATTTTTTTGGGTTTTCTGTTTTTTTCTCTCCTGATTTTCCCTGATTTTTTTTTCAAACAAAACCATTTTTTAATCTGGCCGATCCTGGATCGGCCAGATTTATCCTTGGCTCGATCCGATCCTTTTTTCAAGTGAGTGTTTAGAGTTTAGGGTTTAGGCTGATCCCTGGGCCGATCTGATCCTTTTTTCCATGGTCTTGGACTCTTGAATAGATATATTACCCTTAATTAGGTAAAATAGAAAATGGTTAGCTGCTAACCTTTGTTGTATCCATGTGATTTTGCATCATCTGAGTGTCTAATAGTGACAAATCCTGTCTGCCCATCTCTTTCATGGATTGAACTTCTGTGGCATGATGAGTTCTCCTCCTCCACTCTCTTCTACATCCTTTGCACATGAATTTAGATGGTTGCATTGAATTCGAGAAGATGATGATTTGGGAGAGAAGTTTCTATGCATTTATTCTGATGACATAGAGCTAAGAATGCGAACAAATGTCACTTCAAACCTGGTTGATTAATTATCAAGTGAGGTTTTATTGAGCTTTGGTTGGTTGGATTATTTAGTGATCTACCCTGTTGAAGCTTGACTTGTTTAAACAAGTAATGGAGCTTAATTGAAGCTCTTGAAACACTAATTTTAACCAACTCATTTGAACTGAATGAATAAAAGTGAATGAAAAGCATTTATCCCGTATAGAGACATATTGAATGCATCCATGAATAGAATATAATGAATTCTAAACGGACATGCCCTTATTATTAGAGAAGTGAATCGAGCTTTAACTTAGCCTGTCTGCTAATATAGATGAGCCAAGCATGCCTATGGTCAAACTTGGCTTGTTTATTGGCTGAGCATAAATTTGTAATGAAACTTGGCTTGGTTGGTTGCAGCGAAACTGAGCCTTTGTTGAATCCAATCATGAGCTATTCATTTGACATATCTGTTCAATTATAGCCCTAGGTAGAGCTTTCTCTTCATTGGTTGTTCTGCCCCCTCCAACTTTTGCTGCTGCCGCCCTCTTCTTCTTCTTCTTTCTTCCATCATCTTGTCATGGTCTTATTTCCGTATTCTTCTGTTGTCCCTCATTCGATGACTTTGTTTGTTTTCTTATTCAAACCCTTCATTTCCTCTGTTACTCTGAATCATACTTGACTCCCGAATCAACCGAGAATTAGGTAAGGAAGTAGAGGCTGGTTCATAGTGTACAATTTGTGTCAAATTTATGGCCAATGTTTTGGTTGAGTAAGACCAAATTCAGTGTGAACCTAGGCACATACTACTATTCAAGACTCCCTGTCTTTGAGGGAATCTGCTCAAAATGGTCCAAAAAGAAGAAAGCAGTAAATTTTGACATAGGACCGCTTCTCTAAGGCAATCAAATTGATGTTTGTTGAAGGTGCATAGCTGTTCTTAAGGTATTTCTCACTCACTGAATTGACTGGATAATATATTTTCAGAAATGCAACTAGGGTTTCTAGCATTTTAATGTATCCTGCTGTGATTCATGCAAACTTCATTATGCAAATGAATGTAATCACTTTTCACAAGTGCAAACTTCATTATGCAAATGGACATCATCACTTTTAGCACAACTGAATTGGAACACTTTTGTTAAGAAGCCCATTTGTCACTACGCTTACCACAGGGTACTTTTATCATTGATGATGTTAGAAATTTTTTATTTGGGTAATGTTCAATTATCCATATCTTTTATTGGCTAATAAAAAAGGCTTATTTCTACAGGTATCAAAGGGTGTCATGTCATGTGTCTCACAGGAAGTAAAAGATCTTTACCATCTTTTAGAACATGAATTTCTTCCTCTAGATTTTGCATCAAGGGCTCAGCCCTTATTGGCCAAGATATCCAAGCTTGGAGGTAAACTTTCTTCAGCTTCTTCCGTTCCAGAAGTTCAGTTGTCCCAGTATGTTCCTGCTCTAGAAAAGCTTACTGCTTTGAGAGTGCTCCTGCAGGTTTGTGTTCTTATTAACTTGTGCTGTAGAGAGCCCTGTTGAAAGGAGAGTGCACTGATTAAGCTGATGTATGAGCTACCTTCTTTTTTCTCCAGGTTTCACAGGTGTACCAAACAATGAAAATTGAGATGCTCTCAAAGATGATCCCATTCCTTGACTTTTCAGTTATAGAAAAGCTTGCAGTTGACGGTGTAAAATATGGTTTCATCTCCATGAAAGTTAATCATATGAAGGGTGCTGTTCATTTTGGTAATCTGGTGTGCACGTTTGCCCTGTATCTGGCATTTTAATTTCATATTTTGTTCTATATATGGGCTACCATTTTTAGCTGTCTTTTGTTGTACAACCATACTCATGCATAGGAATGTGCTTACGTTGCACTAGTCATCCACCCAAAAAAGCTGCTGAGCTCTATGAATCTGAGTATGCTTTTTGCACATTCTTTTGCAAAACAAATAATTAAAAGGGAAGAAGAACCTTCAAGATATTTAGTAAGGCAGTCTTAAGTTTAAAACATCAGAAATATACACTCCTGAGTATTATTTGTAAGAGGCAGGCTACAGAGATGCCTTTAAGTATTTCACAGTTGAACTTCTTCGTAAGCAAAATCCATTTAATATAGACTTTTTTATCCTTTAACAGAAATATCTAAAAAGGTAAGATCACTTGCTGTCACATGCCAAATGTCATTTCAGTTCCTCCACCCCACATCAGGGTCATTGTGACAGTGGAGACATCACAATGTGAATAAATATCTTGAAATATAAGTAAGGTATATTTTAATTGACTATCTTCTGTTTTGTATAGTGTATGCAAATAAGTTAATTCTGTGTTTTGGCCCTAGCCAATTTGATAATCAGATATTTCACACTCGTTTTTACTTTATTTTGATGTGTTTTTTTTTTGAAGGTGGGTAGTAGCACGTATATATTAAAAGAAAGAGAGAATGTCCAGTATAGGTGGGCTAGAAACCCAAAAAGGATCCACCCCCCCAAAAAGAGGAGATATAGATGAATTCACATTCTAAAGAGTGCTCCCCTAGCCCAAATCCCTCTGTAGGTATGGTTGTTCTGTTCACCACACAACGCCCATAAAGTGGCATGAAGGATAAGGCACCTCACCGTCCTGTCCAACTTGAGGGGTTGACGCCTGTCCCACTCCCGAAGCAAATTTAAACAGACCTCACCTAGCAAGTTGATGTTACAGCTGGTCCTCCAAGCAATCCCCTTCATGCCCCCTGAGAGTAGGACGAACCAACAAAAAGGTGATCAAGGGACGACTCCTCGGCACCATACATGCAGTAGGTAGGAATCAACTCGCGCAAGAAACATGCCAATTTGTCCCTAGTGGGGAGCCTCCCATGGGAAATTCTCCAAGCCAAGAGCTTGACTTTAAGAGGACTCTTCGGTCTCCACACTTTTTATTGAAAGCCATAGCACACACCCTGATCCGAGCATACTGTATAAGCTGACTTGACTAGAAGATGCCTTTCGTCTCCTGTCTCTAGATCCAACTCTCATCTTGCGGATGGAAGGAGAGGAGCAAGGAAAGAAGACTCTGGAGCTGCTCCACCTCTTCCCGACTGAAGTCTCGCCTGAAGGTTGGAGCCCAGGAACCACCTGGGATGTGCTGATCGAAGGCCTGGACCACAGTGCCAAGAGGTATCACCAAAATGGCAAAGAAACTAGGGAACAAGGATTCCAAGGTGAAGTCACCACACCATCTATCCTTCCAGAAGAGGTACTTATGACCATTTCCCAGATGGACTCGAACACCAGTGACAAGAAAGTCCCTGCAAGCAGAGATATGCCGTCAAGAGAGGGGAAGTCCTTTGGCCCCGGGGGGGGGGGGGGGTTCAGGTCCCAAACCCTTGTTGAGGAGTAGCGGTGTCTAATCACCTGGGACCATACCCCTCTTCCTCACTCCCCAACCTCCTCAGCTATTTACACAAGAGAGATACATTGAAGTTTCTGATATTTTTCAGCCCCAAACCTCCTTGTTCTTTGGTAGTGGTAATCTTGCCAAAATGTCATGCCAACCTCTACACCTGTCCCCACTACTATGCTGAAAGAATTTGCTTTGAATTGATTCTAGCTTCCTAGCCACTGTGCTGGGAATGCGGAACATAGAGAGAAAATAAGTAGGGAGGTTATCCAAAATCGAGCTGCACAAAGTCAGTCGACCCCCATGAGATAACAATCCTATCTTCCATCCAGCAAGTCTAGACTCATATTGTTGAATGGGGTAGCCAATGTGCACCTAGAACTAAGCACCTAGAAACCTCTAATCAAACCAATAGACTCGGCCTTCTACCACACACAACATTAGCCACAAGCACAAACAAGAGAGGAGAAAGGGGATCCCCTTGTCGCAGACCCTGACCGTTGTGGAACCAAGAGGTCATCTTTCCATTTATGAGAACGATGAACGAAGCAGAAGTGATGTAGGCTCTTACCCAACCAATCCAGTTGACCCTAAAACCCATCCTATGCAAGACATTGAAAAGACACTGCCAACTCATCCTGTCATATGCCTTCTCAAAGGCCCCTTTCCTCCATTGTTGCTTTAAAGCAAAGATACACATGCACCACCAAGAAGTTGTCTAAGATATGTCTTCTTCTGATGAAAGCTCCCTGGAAATGGCTGGCTAATTTATCCATTACAGCAACTAACCATCTTGCTAAACCCTTGGTGATGACCATGTAAGTACCATTGAGCAAGCTGATGGGCCTACAATTTTGAAAGTATTGGGCACCCATCTTCTTGAGGATGAGAATCGATAGTCTTATTGATGCCCCCTAAGTGAGCTCTCCCTTTTTGAATTTTCTCAATGCCGCAATGAGGACCTCTTTAATTACACCCCAACACTTCTGAAAGAATACTAAGGGGAAACCATTGGGGCCTGTGTCCCCGTCTTCTGCCAGGGAAAAGATAGCCTAATGGATCTTCTCTGAAAAAGGGAACGAGGTAGCTCTCCTCTCATCAGGGGAAAGGCTGGGAAGTAGATCAGCAACAATCCTCAGCCTGTAGGAGAACTCCTCGGAGACAAAGAGGAGTAGAAGACTTTTGCCTGATCTCTAATCTCCGTCTGTGAAGAGAAGCAGCAGTCCCCCAACCTTGATGCTAGAGGTGGAGTTGACCCTCCTTCCCGAAGCAATCCGTTGGAAGTAGGCTGCCTTTCTCTCACCTTCTTTAATCCAGTTATCCTTCGATCTCTGCCTCTAGTAAGTTTCCTACCTAGTCTGCAAGTCAAACTAGTACCTCAAGGAGTCCTTCAGAGCCCTATCTTCCTCATTTATAAGGCCTGCCTCCTCCAAGCTATCTAACCTTGCAAGGTGCTGAATGATCCTGTGTTTAGCCACCCTCCCGGAGTGGGTTTTATCTGCCCCCCAGGTGCAGTATGCTGCGATGTGTTAATAAATGTATTTATCGGCTTGGATTAGAAAATTCTTCTGCAAAATTATTGAGGTTACTTTTGATGTGTCTTGCCCCTTGTTTTTAAGGCGACAAGGCACTGGCTAACTTCCAAGGCGAGCGGCTCTATAAGACTAAACAACTGCATGATTCGTAGTTGTAAAGGCGGCAAGGCGACCAAAGCGTTTTGAGCTCCTTGTGTGCCTAAGTGCTTAGGCGCTAAAGATAACGCCTAGTCTGAGCTATTTCAAGAGTGACATCCTATATAAATAAAGATATATAATGGCAATACTCATAAAAAAATTAAATAAAAGACTTCATAATATATTTTTATGTCAAATCTAAAAAGAATTCATAATATAAATAAAAAACATTACATTATACAATCATGCAAAACCATACAATATGACATTATAAACACAATGTGAAAAAATCATTACAATAGTGCACCAAAATTAAACATATGAAAGAAAAATTACTTGAATAAATAAAAATTACTTGAAAAGAATCCATTCTTCTCACTGCAAAACTAATTTAAAAAATTGTAAATTTAAATTCAATATGTGTAACTATGTGTGAAAGATAGATAGAGGAAGGATAGGAGTATAGGACTGTGTCTGTGAGAGAGAGAGAGAGAGAGAGATGACTGTGTATGAGTGAGAGAAAAAGGAGGGGTCAGGGGGGCAAGACAATGCCACAATGTGTGCGTGTGTGTGTGTGAGAGAGAGAGAGAGAGAGAGAGAGAGAGAGAGAGAGAGAGAGAGAGAGAGAGAGAGGAGAGAGAGAGGAGAAGAGGAAGTGGGACTGTGATAGTGTGTGTGTAAGAGAGATGATTGTGTGAGAGAGAGAGAGATGAGGGGGGGGACTGTGATAGTGTTGTGTCTGTGTGTGCGTACGTGTGTGTGAGAGAGAGAGATAGGCAGAGAGAGAGAGAGAGGGTGTGACCGTGAGAGAGAGAGAGAGGAGGGGTGGGACTGTGACAGTGGGTGTTGTGTGAGAGAGAGAGAGAGATGAGGGGGGGGGACTGTTACAGTGTGTGTGTGCGTGCTTGCGTGTGTGAGAGAGAGAGAGACGGAGAGGGAGAGGGGCATGACCGTGAGAGAGAGAGAGAGGAGAGGGTGGGACTATGATAGAGTGTGTGTGTGGGAGAGAGAGGAGAGGGGGGGGGGGGGACTGTGACAGTGTGTGTGTGTGTGTGTGTGAGGGAGACGAGGAGAGAAGGTTGGGAGATGCCAGACAGGAGGGGGGAAGTGAGAAGCCGGCCAGGGGGGGGGGGGGAGAGTAGACGGGGAAGGGGGTGTGGGGCGGAGGTGGACGTCAGAGGAGGGTAGGCCAGGGAGGACTTGGACAAAGAGGGGGATTGGCCGATTGGGGGACGTACCTGAAGTCCGGACAACGGCGAGGTCCAACTGTGGCGGCGAGAGCTCCGACGGCAGCAGAGAGACCTTCTACGACGGTGGCGAGACCTCCGGCGGTGTGGTGAGACCTCGGTTGGGGAAGAGGAACCTTAGTTGGGGCGATGCGGGTTGGGAATTGGAAGAGGGGGTCGGGGAGCGTAGGGAGTCGGGGCGGGGGGTGTTTAACTAGGATCCATTACCGGATCCGGTTTGGACCGGGTACACAGCCCAAGGCACCAACGCACGCACCTTGGGCCGCTTACCGCTCCTGGGCGACGCCTTGGCTCACCTTTTGGCAGGCCACCTAGTTGGCCCACTTAGGCGACCCCCAAACACCGCCTTGACGCCTTGGCACTGCTTTGGCGGCCGTCTTGACAACTATGTTAACTATACATATAGTATAGTCATTCTTTATCTCTCTCTCTCTCTCACAATTTATTATTTTTATAGCAATATTTCAGGTTAAATAAATTTTGATTTGTTGACACTTAACAGATATGTGCTCAGATTCCAATTGATTGCCTTATTACTATTAATCATTTTGTTAACATTTGTTATTTCTTCTATTATATGACCTCCTTACACACGTGTTAAATATTTGTGGGTAGCACTTTAATATTAATAAATAGAGAATCTACATGGTATAAAATATAGATTTCTGGGTACTTTGTTACATAAACTAGGCTTCGCCTAGGCGAGCTCCTTGGTGCCTAAGAAGTATGGCGGTGGGCCACATCATTAGTCGCCTTAACAACCATGGTCTTGCTCTCCATAGGTATGAAGTTTAGAAACTGTCTGTTTTTTAGGTATTTTAAACTTAGAGTATTCCTATTGGTTACTTTTTTAAAAAATTCTGCCCATTTTGTTAAAATTTCTTAACTATTTAATGAAATTACTTTATGATTGATTGTCTCCTACAAAGTATAGGGCCTACATATTGAGATAATGTTTCTTTTCTCCCTTAAGATTCATTTTATCCTTCTATTTGTGTTACAACTCTGACTGTAATCTCCATCTACCAAACAAAATACTAAATTGCATGCAAGTGTATGTGGAAAGTCAACTTCCAATAGCTGAATAAATCCAATTTGAGCATGTTAAATTTAAACACCTTAATTTTGATGGACATCTTTACATTGGAATTTGGAAGCAACTTTTGAGTCCATGTTGACTAACATTGGATTTTGAGACATCAATAGTGCAGTGCTTTCAAACTCACCAAATTGTATTGAACAAGTTATTTAAAAATCAAACCACCATTCTAAAATCACTGGTAACTACCCCTTAGATATGCTATGAGCATCTACTCTTCCAAGATAATGTTGTGAACCTTTGTCTACAGGATAGGAGCACTTGTAGATGAAAAAGTTTTCAAGGTCGCAGATATATGCTTAATTTTAATGGAGACATCCTAATAGACCTGATTGATTGCCTGTTCTATTCCACCCCTTTTTTCTGTATGTGGGCATCAGTGATGCAATATAATTTTTTTTGAATCTTTGATGCAATCATTCTAATAAATTCAAGATCATGGAACTACTATGGAGGACAGTAATTCACAGTAAAAATGTGACGAAGTCTCAAGACCACGATGCATCTGATTCACCTGAATTATTGATTTTGTATTTTTGTTTTTCTGTTAACATTTCAAGGATGGAACCATTTAATTGTAGGACTGACAGTCCTTTTACTGATTGTTTTTGATTAATCGAATGAATAAATTTCCCTGGTAGAAGTCTGGAACAACGGGAGGAAATTTTATGAGATAAGTTGATATCCTAAAAGATCAGGATACTTTTGAAAAGGGTGGTATAACTTCATCGTATTATCCTCTGTAATGGTTGTGGGAATCACAAGTGTTTATTTTTTTCTATCTAATCATCCAACCTGTAGATTGTCTTTTCTATTATTCTATATGCATGTAAAATTAATGTTTAGTGTGCCTCCATATTCTTTTTGGACAATTCAACTTTTCAGGTTCCTCCTCAAGACACATTACAATTCAGTTTGTCATGTGCGCTCTTAAGTCAACTTTTGTTACAGTGTGCTTTTGTGTACTGTTGGGTCCTTTTTTACCTTCATGATTCTTGACACTATTGCATAATTTTTTAAATTGTTTTATGCATTTTTTTACTCTCAATCATGTGAATGCTTCTAATTTAGGGGTAGGATATTTTGCTTAGGATGTTGAATCTGATGGGCTTCGCGATCATCTTGCTGCACTTGTTGAATCTCTAACTAAAGCTAGGAGCATGATCTATCCTCCAGTTAAGAGGCAATCAAAACTGGGCGGGAATCTAGTGAATTTGGCAGATACTGCTGAAAAGGAACACAGGAGACTTCTTGCGCGAAAGTCAATCATTGAGAAGCGCAAGGAAGAGCATGAGCGACAAATGCTTGAACTTGTATCTATTTCACTCTTTGTCACCTGCTATATGCTTCCTCCTGGAATTCCAGGTATCTGATTTCTTGTTCCTGACCTTGCTTGAATTTGTGAAGGAACATGAAGAGCAAACAAAGAGATTGAAGTTGCAAAAGTTAAACGAAGAAGCAGAACTGCAGAGACTTGCAACTGAATATTCTCGCAGGGAACAGGAAAGGATTCGAAGGGAAATAGATGAACGAGAACGTCAAGAGGCTCAGGCTTTGCTTATGGAAACTGAGAAACGTGGAAAAAAGAAAGGAAAGAGGCCAGCTATTGAGGCGGTATGTTCTTCTATCTACATGGATCCCAGAGCTGGTTAAATACAATAGTAGGCATTTGATGTTAGGTGCTTGCACTAATTCGAGAGGTGAGTTGGCTTGATTTCAAAAAATAGTTAAGTTTATGCTGTCTTCCAAGTTTATAATTACTAGGCCGAGGAAAGAAAATCTTCTTTGCTTATGTTTTGAAGCTATGAATGATAAGAGAACTGCTTACTACCCATCTGGAGGAGTGGTAAAAGTACCCATCCAGAACCTATTTGTCACTCTTGAAGTCATTTATCATCCTTATTCATCTAAGGGTGACAGATAGGTTAAGAGTGACCAATAGGTTTTGAATTGTCACCCTTATCCATGGAGGTATAACTGTATAAGGATGACAAACTGAAAAAGTCCTGTGCTGACAGGTAGTAGTTTTTCTCGAATGATAATTGTACTGCTGGGATGTGATTTATCCTTGATGACTGAGGATGATGTTCCATGTTCGGTTCCTTCATTATTAATCTGTATTTGTTATGGTATTGACCTTTATTAGTTTGTTGAAAGTCCTAGGAAGGCTGAATCCATTGTAGGCCTGAATCCATTGTTTAAGGGGATAATAAAAATAAATTCATGTGGGAGATGGCCAGTTCAAATTAGATTGTTTTGCATCACTTGTTTTAAGGAGATAGAAAGGAATCATGTGTGGTGGAGAATCTTTTCTATAGAGTAGACACTAAATGACAAATGT
>CM024758.1:57041194-57091849 GCA_014218235.1 Colocasia esculenta | reverse complement strand
TGAAAATAAGTGTAAGTGAATGTGATAGTGACAAGTGAATGAATAAGTGCATGTGAAAGTAAAGGTAAGAGTGCATGTGTTAACGTGTTTTATGTTAAATGATAATTATGATATCATGTTTAGTGCCATATGTAGAAGCATGTTTCAACTATGACCAAGAGTTAGTGATTACTTTATGAGCATGTTAATAATATCATGTTATAAGTGTTAGATTGTTAAGCATGTTAATAGTACCATGTGTTTCATGTCAATGTTATAGCATGAGCATGAGCATGTCTTAGTTAAATTGTCATTTGCTAGTATGTTAATGTGAATGTGATAGATAGTAAAGTGTTTAACTTGTTAGAAAGCATGTGTAGTAAGTGTGTGATTTGCGATTCTAGATTGCTTGTTGAGTCTATTACATAGACTCACTCTTGCTAACATTTTAGGAAGAGTTGGAGATTTAGAATTCGAGGAGTTAGCGAGATCTGACGTGGAGCATGAAGATTAGAGTTGTTGAAGACTTCTAGTTAGCATTAGTATGTGATGTGCTTATAAGATGGACTTTTGGCTTGTACGTGGAGACTAGCTACATGATGAGTTTGTTGTAAAATGTATGGCCAATCGGCAAAGCAAGAGGGGAGGGGTGAATTGCTATGCCTAATAAAAATTCTTTTCGCCTACCAGATTAACCTAGATTAAAACAATCCAATTTGCACAGCGGAAATAGATTGTTCTCTTAAGGCGAAACCAACTAACCTAACATGTGTAAAAAGGAGGTAGAAGACAAGAAAGTAAACCATAGAGTGAACATAGGTTTTAGAGTGGCTCGACTAACACACCACATATGCGCCTACGTCCACTACCCTACACTCTTGTGACGATTTCCTTCATAACTTGTTTCCTTAGGTACAAGCCGATAAACTCTCTCCACACACACACACACACCGTTGTTTCCGAGGACAACACCAACCCACCTCGTTTATGGGGACGAGATAACCCAATGTGTAGCACGCTGCACACACCACACACCAAATTGCTCACAGAAGAGCACAACATACATTATGTTCTTGGTTCACAGAAGAACAAATTGTTGTAATCTGTAGATTTTGATGATCACAAAAAAAACTAAGTTTAACTCATGTTTAGAAAATCACAAAACACCGAATATAATTCATGTTCATGTTCAAGCATTTGATTTATGTTTATTTAATTTGAGGGTCTAATTTGTGTGTTAAGTGTGTAATAATTTTTCCAAAAGTAGCATTTGAAGTGGATAATACAAACCCCAAGACTTGGACAAAACAACAAAGCCAAGACTGGAAGATCAGCTGTAAAACTGACAGTCAGATGACTGACTTGTAGAAATCAGTCGACCGATAATGAAAGGCCAATTGATTGAAGGATAGCCTAATCGATGCCCAATAGATTGTGGAACAAGGGTTATTGATGAACAATCGATTGATGACCAAGTGGAAGTCGGACGACCGATTTGGTATGTTTGGTCAACCGACCTAGCCAGTAGGTCTTGTAGTGGGACAGTCAAAAAGTAGGATGAGCGACTTGAAGAAATTGGCCGACTGATTCTCTAGTCGAAGCAAGATGACTTCGGATGTTCATGTTATATCTTCACCAGTCGAAGTGTCGATCGAAGCTGAGACAGAAGTCAGACGATCGAATTTCTAGAATCGGTCGACTGAGCGTCCAACCTATTTGTTAGTCGAAGAAAAGTTGAAATTGGATGACCAATCCGATGAATTCAATCGATCGATTTCTGTGTTTCTCCATACGGACTTTCCTAAATAGAGTCCTATGAAGATCCAACTCTTTCCAAACATACAGGGACTCTTTGGGATTATAAATACAACATGTTCTCGTGTTTTGGAGGAAGAGAACACGCCTCCAAGAAGGTTGCTTCATACCCTAGAGTTCAGAGGAGGATCGTGAAGCCCTAGGAAGAGCCAACAGATGCTCTGAACCTATAGAAGTCTAAAGAATGAGTCTTCATCATTCAGAAGCCTTCTAGATGTACCTGAAAGGTGTTCTTCATCTGAAGGGCGTGGACCTATTGCTACTACTTGCAAGACCTCGTTCAGAAGCTTTCTACATCGGCCAATTTTACTCTGTGCATCGTAGGGCAAAGACAGATACAAAGGTTGATTTTTTTGTGATAGGAGAACTCTACACCTGACTATTTAGATTGTTGTCCTCCTGTTCACGTTCTTTTATCTATTATTTATTAAACTCTAAGCATATCTATGTGTGTGTGCTCGACTGTGAGCACGTCATCGTTTGTTGGTGTGTAGTGCGTGCGTGCATACACGCTGGGTTGTCTCGTCCCTAGGAAAGAAGGTGGGGCTTGTGTTGTCTTCATAAACAACTGTGTGTGTGGGTTTTCACTTGTACTTGAGAAACAAGCCAGTGGAAATCCTCACAGGAGCGTGGAGTAGTGGACGTAGACACACACAAGGGTGTATTTGTCGAACCACTATAAATCCTACATGCATGTACGGTTTGATCCATCATTTCTACCTCCCTTCTACTCATGTTAGGATAATTGATTTTGTCTATATACTTATTATATTATGTTGTGCATATTACATAATAGGTTTGATTGATTGAGTCTAATTTGTTCTATGTTAAAAGAATTTATTATTGGGAGATAACCAATTCACCCCTCCCCTCTTAGTTGTTCATCACATCCTACACATCACAAATAAACCTGTGAACATGAGGAATAAGAACTAAAACCATAGTGTATTGATTCCTCGTTTTCAGAGATGAGAGTTGTTGTAAGACGATGATCATTGGTGTAGAACATGATTTGAACTCTTCATCGAAGCCTTCTGGACGTTGCTTGGATGTAGCACAATCCTCTGATGCTTAGTAGTAACTCCACACAGTAACAAGATGATTTCCAATGCTTGACTTCATGGTTGTTGCAGGCTTCTTCAAAATCTCACCCAAAAACCCTAGCTTCAAAGGTGGAACATTCCTTGCATGATAGGTTGCCTTCAAATCCACTTGTATTTATAGCGCACATCCAAAGAAGTAGAGTCTTGGATGGATCTTTGGCAAGAATCCTGAAGGAGGAAAGAGTCCTCTCATATTAGGAAACTGTGTCGCCGGAATCGGTCGTTCGATTTCTAGACTTTGGCTTAGTGTCGACATTCTTATCTTCATGTTGACACACTCTTCATAATTGGTCTTCTGATTTTATGAAATCGGTCGTTCAATATGCACTATCTTCAAACAAGTATCCCTGGGAAAAGCAGTCATCCGATTTCTCCAAATCGGTCCTCTAATTTTCTGCTTGGTCATCAATCCAAACATTCTTCTCTTCACCAATCGAAAGCTTCTCTTCATCAATCAATAGGTGGATACTTTGTCTTCACCAATCTATAGCCTTGTCTTCTTCACCAATCGAAAGGTCTTTCTCCAATCGATTGGCCTGTCATAATTAGTTGACCGATTCATGGAATTCGGTCGTCGGATTTCCAGTTTGTTCACCAACCGATTGGTCCTTTCTTCATCAATCGATTGAGGCTTTCTTCAGGTTGATCATCTGATTCTCAAAGTTCAGTGACGGATTTTTGCTTTTCCTATGGATGTAGATTTTGTGTTAGTTTGTCTTGTCCTCTGTTTTGTTCAAGTCTTGGCCTTAATGATATTGACTTATCATTGTGACTTTGGCCTATTTTTTTGCACATCTAATATATAAATTAGACCATTAAATTAAATATAAATAAATCAAATATTTGAGTCATTAACATGAACACTAGCCTTGTGTTTTGTGATGTTATCAACATGAATGGAACTAAGTGTTTTTGTGATCATCAAAATCTACAAAGTACAACAGAGTTATGTTATGCCATGTTATTTCTTTTGCTTGGACTATATAGACAGTGATATGTGGATCATAATATTGATGAAATAAGAGTAGTTTATTTTCCACTGTAATATTCTTCTCTATTTGTGTATAACTTAACTTATGTGACTATCATTGGGGTCTTCTCCTCTGTAGCGACTTGTTCTTGTCTGACGTGAGTTGGTATAACCGTATCAGACGGAAGCGGACCGTTACATCGACCCTCCCACGTTGAGGGTCATTTGGGCCGTGCTCATGGGTGGTCAGGGGTGCTGATCGTACTTACTTTCCGGTGCCTCCATCCGGAAGCTCTTCACGCGTGCGACAGCGGCTCTTGGATATTTTCATCTCCTGAATTGTCCTTGGGTTGGCACTATGGGGCCTATACATACGTTATGTGTGGACTGAGCTTAAGACCTGATTTTTCTAGGACGGCCTGTTAGCAAGATGTCCAAGGTCATCTTTTGATTTTGAGCCGAATTGAGTCTGGTGGCTTTTTGAGGTCTAGATAGTGAGATTCCCCCTCTTCAAGTTCAAAACACAATTAAAACTAAAGAGGAAAAACTATCCAAGAAGTGGAACACTCATAATTAGGACATAAGTCTTTGTTGTTATTATTTAAGTTTTTTAAATATCCAACCAACAACCAGACTATGAAACTATGTAGCATAAGTAGAACCTAGCTTACACAAGCATTTTTTTTTTAAAAGAGGAGTGTGGCACTGCATCTAAGGCTGTCAATGGGTCGGGCCCATGTTGGCTTATATGAGTCCGATCTAGACCCAACTTATCAATATGTAAGTCCAAGCCCGATCCAAGCCCGAGTAATGTCGGACCGGGCTGGGCTGGGCTCAATATTTTTATAAAATTGTAAAGTCTGACTAAGGTCCGGCCCAACTCGAATACTTAAATAAAAATTAAATTAATAATAAAATATATATTTAATAATATAAAAAATATATTCTCACTCAATTAAATAAAGTTTGATGTTACTTATTAATTTGTTTGAAAAGAGAGTTTTTAACTTTTAAATAAGTAAAATAACATATTTTAACTAAGTAAAATTTAATATTTGAAAAGAAAAAAAAAGGAGAACGGGTCGGGCCGGCCCATCGAGCCAAACTCAAAGTTTGAGTCCGCTCATGGGCCTAGTCGAGCTGAAATTTTAGGTCCTACTAAAAATACATGAGCCGAAAATAATCTTATGATCCGATATAAAATTAGGCCAAATCCATAAATCTGTTGGACCAACTCGGCTGATTGACAGCCCCAACTGCATCACACCTGTTGCACCGACGGAACTCTAATTGGCGCAGCATTTCTTAGAGTGGAGATCCTCTCCACCCGCGGGTGGAGGGAACTCCATCAGTACAAGGGGTTTTGGGCTTTTTTTATTTCAGCCCCTAGATAAAAAAGAAATAAAACAAAACGCAGGGCTGAAACAAAAAAAAACCCAAACCCCCCTTGTACTGATGGAGTTCCTCCACCCGCGGGTGGAGAGGATCTCCACTCCATTTCTTATGGGGTCAGCGTTTGGCCCGCCCTCCGCCGGTGCGGCCCAGCCCGGGCTTCCCGGTCCATTAAGGAAAATGCAGGCAGCAGCAAAACCCTAGACGTATAAATAACGAGAGCCCTCGAGCTGTGCAGGCAGGTGGGCTTCGGCGGCGGTGAGCATTTGGCTTTGGGGGAAGCAGCAGAGGAAGGAGATGGGTAAACCTCTCTCTCTCTCTCTCTCTCTCTCTCTCTCTCCGACCTGGGCGCCTGCGATGGAGACGCCTCTCTCATCGCTTCCGCTTCTTGATGTTTGCTTTAGGTGCGTACAAGTACGTGTCCGAGCTATGGAGGAAGAAGCAGAGCGACGTGATGCGGTTCCTGCTGCGCGTGCGCTGCTGGGAGTACCGTCAGATGCCCTCCATCGTCCGCGTCACCCGCCCCACCCGGCCCGACAAGGCCCGCCGTCTCGGCTATAAGGCCAAGCAGGTAATGTGTAACCCGCCTCTCATGATCCCCCCCCCTCCCGGAAGGTCGAACAGTAAAAATGCGGTGTTGCGATGATGTATGGCCTTTGGAGAGCCAGCGGTTGTTCGATTGCACTGGGTTTCTGGTTCTTTGGCGCTTGTTCCGCGTTGTTTGCGGTCCTGCGTTAGAATCTTTTTCGTGTTTTTCTACAGCCTTGGTGATCTAGATCTAAATCGCTTCCGCTCTAATTCTGACAATGAGCAGCACATTTAGTTCCTTAGGTTAGCACTGAAAGCTCGTAGGGTCGTAGCACATCCGTGGTTTCATCCAGTTTCTTTTTCTGACCTGGATTTCTCATGATATGCTCAATACTTAGTTCGCTGTTGGCTGTCGGTGTGCTAGCTTTGTTTATGAATTTGATGCTGTTTATTCTTGGTTAACTTGCGTTGATTGTATGTTTTAGCTGCCGGAACATTTTCGTTTTCCAACTTTTGCTAAAGATGTTTTGGAAGAATGGCTCTTCTTTATGAAGAAGCGGTGTTTATTCCTTGCCTTATTTCGAAGTGGGAAAATGGAGATTTTGAATCGCATCTCTCTTCTCCAGACTTCGGAAGAGGGAAAATGAAAACGTAATGTCCAATCCATGCGACATTTACTGAGAAGTTCATGGCTGTCGTTCATAAACATTTTGTTATACCGAACATGTCAAGGTTCTCCGATCAAGATCATTCTTTGTATCAACATACTTTCACTCCCTTGGTCAATGTTTTCCTCTTTTTGCCTGGAGTGGCATCTGGCTTCTTTCAACAGCATATTTCTTGTTGCTTTGATATTAATTGTACTAAGTTTGGGATGTGTGACTTAAGAGTGTTAATTGTAAATATAGTTAAAACTGCTAAGCTTGGGATATATAATTTAAAAATGTTAATTGTCAAAAATATAATTAAAACTGATGATAATGCCTTTTGATTGTACTGTCGGCACTATTTCATAATTCCTAACTTTGTTTAATCTTACATAGTATGATGTCTATATTTAACATGCAATCTTGAACTCTCTATTTGTAGTTCTGTTGTATCAGGAAATCGAAGAAAGGCAGTTTCCTACCCAACAGCCGCTCTCATGATGTTCTCTATTTTTTATACTCCATCTGATGTTAGAAGTACCTTGCATACTTGTATGCGCCAGACAACATGGTGTAGATGATTAGCCTCCTGCTAGTCAGGAAACTTTGTCACATCAGTTGATCAGGCTTTAGATCTATCCTACATCATTGCCAGTGTATACATTGCTTGGTGTTGAGTAACTTACAAACGACGAAAGCTTATATATGATGAAATTGGGGCATACATGAGGGACTGAGTGTTTACCTTGCTTTATGTGTGATTCTGTTCCTGTCGTTACCTATAGAGATAATGGAATCTGGAAATAGAATTCAATTTGTGGTGGCATGTTATCCATGAACTTTGTTGTGGTGGAAGATTAGTACCACAAGTATATGAATGTAGAAATAGGCATTTAGTGTGACAGGAAAGGATCCTTCGCTGATGTTTGTTATTTTCATTTAAGGCCAGTGTGTTTTAGAAAGCACAGACTACTGATTCTATCTCTTATATATCTTGGTCCTGATAATTTATGCATGCTGTTTATGTGTAGTGTTATGAGGGGATGCATGCATGAAAATCAAATTGATTTTGTAAGGTTTTATGGTCATTATCAGTTTGCACTGCATGGGTTTTGCGTATTCATGCAGTTTCTTTGATGCACTTTACTCGGTTGTTAGGAGAAATTTTCCCCCTAATGGTTCCATTGGGGTATTCCTAGTTTCTTATAATTCAGGATGTGTTTTTTTTCATTGAAGGGTTCTTCTAATACCACACTTTATGTAGGGCTATGTCTTTACCGAGTGCGTGTTAGGCGTGGTGGTCGTTTGCACTGCATGGGTTTTGCGTATTCATGCAGTTTCTTTGATGCACTTTACTCGGTTGTTAGGAGAAATTTTCCCCCTAATGGTTCCATTGGGGTATCCTAGTTTCTTATAATTCAGGATGTGTTTTTTTTCATTTGAAGGGTTCTTCTAATACCACACTTTATGTAGGGCTATGTCATTTACCGAGTGCGTGTTAGGCGTGGTGGTCGGAAGAGGCCTGTGCCAAAGGGTATTGTCTATGGAAAACCCAAACACCAGGGTATCACACAATTGAAGTTCCAGAGAAACAAGAGATCAGTTGCGGAGGAAAGAGCTGGAAGGAAGTTAGGTGGTCTGAAGGTTCTCAATCATACTGGATTAATGAGGTGAGAGTGGCTACAACTTTCCTGGTTCACACTTTTGACTCTGCGCAGGCTAATATTAGGTTTCTTGTGTGTGTGTTTTTTTAAATATAGGACTCGACCTACAAGTACTACGAATCATTCTTGTCGATCCTGCTCACAATGCCATCCGAAATGACCCCAGAATCAACTGGATTTGCAAGGGTGTTCACAAGCACCGTGAACTCCGGGGTCTGACTTCTGCTGGAAAGAAGTATCGGGGTTTACGAGGAAAGGGTTCACTTGTATCACAAAGCCCGGCCTTCAAGGAGAGCTACCTGGAAGAGGAACCAAACCAAGTCTCTTCGCCGTTACCGCTGAGCTAGATCACCAAATCATGAGAAATCTATTAGTTGTGCGTTGTGCTTGCAAATTGAGTTGGTTGTTGGTAGAACTTTTGTTCGTTTTTATGTGCTTGCGCCTGAGGGCGGAGCCACATCGGTTGTTCTCAAACCCTGGATTGCATAATTTAGCTGTCGTAGACATCATTGTTTTGATGCTTTGAAGTTGTCTCTCTCTTAAACCTAGCAAATGGTATTATATCGTTGGGCAGCGTTTTCTTCAGAATTTGTATATTATTTTGGTTTTTAGGCGCTGATTTTGCTTATTGCTGGATTTGTGAGAGTTTGCTTTGCTTTGCTTTCAAGGGCTTTAATGCTGGCGGAATTACTGAGCAAGTGGGTTTAATTTTAATTGGTTTAATTCAGGCATGTGAGGACGGGGCTGGTACCTGTTAGGCACGTTGGTGATTGGGATTCTCACATCTCTACTGAAATGATTTCTTTTGAGTGGCGTGTTATCCCCTTAAAAGTTTGCATCTCTTCCTTTTGTAACATGTATTTTTAGTAGCCTTTTGTAAAAGTGTCCCCTGCGTTAGTGTTCTATTATGCTCTTATTTAATATTAGTTAAGTTTTACTAATTTTTTTTAAGCAAATCTAAAGTATCGGTAATCGCTTCTAGTTTTATCATCCTCCAAGTTATAGGAGTTATATTTACATGGTATCTATATCACTAATGAGTATATTACATCTTGGCTCAATATTCACTAAGGTACAATGTATGAATCTGAAAATAATAATTATACTTTGAGAGTCCTAAGAATTTCTTATCTGCTTAAGCATTACTAATATAATTCATGCATCTGAAAACAATAATTTCTACCTTTGAGATTGTATCCTGTTATTCAATACTGGCTACTAGCCTATCACATGCTTCATCTATCAAATAAAATATACTTTTTTAAAATATTACACTCAAGAAAGCACCCTATATATAAGGATTTTTTAAGATAATTATATATTAATAATTATTTCTCTAAATATAACCAATTCTAATATATTATGAAAATATACATCCCCCCAACCATGTGAGTAAATTTATCACATCTTTAACTATCGTTAATTTTTTCTCCCATGCACTTCCTACATCCTCCCTTTCCACGTTAGCCTCCTATGTTTTCCCACCTCTCCTCCTTTCGTGGACTGCTCTTCTGCTCCTTCCCCTCCGTCGTCTTCTCCAAGAAACAAAATAGAGAAAGAACGAAGAGGAGCCAACATCTCCTGTTTGGGCTTTGAGGAGTAACTACTCACCCATTGGTAAGCCTTCTTCTCCAGCCAGACTTAATTATACTGTAGCGGTCCTCACCATTCAAACATGTAACCTAATAACGAGCTTGACCCGACTTTGCCTCTCGTGAACGAGCCGTAACCTCGCAAGGGATATCAATCACATGTCCATAGAAATATAAAAGAAACAACTCAAATATATATAAGATGTCATATCTCACATATTTACATGAAATACATAGTCAGTTCTAAACTAAAGTCAAAATAAAGTACAGTGACCTGGGGCATACCCCGAGGTGAACAGAAAGTAAAGACTATACTGCTGGTAGTGTAGACCCAACTCCGCTACGGTGCGGCTCCAAACTAGACGAAGCGGGAAGCCTCCTGCTCTCCCTCACCTGAAAGGGGTAGGGATGAGCCTCACAAGTCACTGGCTCAGTAGGGAAACTCTCCAAAAGCCGTACAAAACTAAACTCACAAAGTACATAAGCAGGAAGCTACACTAGGCAATTTACAGAATCATCTACGCATGATATTAAAGCTGTAAATAACATTTATCACAAGCTATTAACAGAAATTAGCATTTAGTAAATAAACAACAACCTCGTCCAAGTGTACAAGCTGAAGTAGAAAAACTCTACACTCGGGTCACGAAGATTGGTTCGTGACACCAGCAACTAACCCGGACACAAACTTTTGATCGTCATTTAGATAGTCGAGATAGATAGCACTCGAGTGTAATGCCAAACACTCTAGTCATTTAACTCCCATGGGCAAATAGCACTTTCGGCCGCACATCCTAAGACCAGACCGGGCCCTTTATATTGCCAGGCGATGGTTATATTATTTATCTTTAGACAATCAGTCAATGGCCAATAGAGAGTACCAAGAAATAGATGAGAGTACTAGATGAATAGACGAGATAGTGGAGAGAGTGTGAATAGATGAGCGAGTCGAGTATAGATGAGAACTACAGGTCATTACACATAAAACGTCGAGTAACGGGCGATGGTAACAGTTGCACAACACGTGTGATTGGTGTTGGCAGTCTGGTGGAATTCACTATCCTTCCACTGGCCATGTTATGCACAGGCCCAGAGGTCCGGCGTGATTCAAGATAAGAGCAAACTTCTAATAGTCGTTTGGATCATATTGATCCCTAAAGGGTATCATAGGTGTTAGGATACAACCAGCTCGTCACCATGTGGAATCCATGGATAGAGGAGACTTACGGAGGCTTGAACAAGGATTCACTAGTCTGGCGGAAGGAATATCCGACGGAGAGTTCGTCCAAGTCAAGAGAAAGTGTATATATAGAAAAAAGTGCTCGACGTTCTAAAGGAATTCTAGAACAGTGGAGCGTCGGTAACAGTATTTCCAAACCTCGCAAGAAAAATGACGACAAGTTCATTTTAAAATATGGTAATTTGAATTAAATTATCAGATGTACTATGAATATTTTCACACCAAGTCAAGCCATATTGGATGGTTCAAAGTGTGTGCATATGTCATGTAAAATCATGGACATGAAAGGTCATGTGAAAGATTTAATTATTAAATTATATCTAAGATTAACAACTTTGTTTTCTGTATTTAAGAAAGTTAACAGGGCATGATATTACTGTAGAAAATCAAGACTTGTAGAAAGAGGGGGTGTCATACAAAAACCCCAGATCGCGACGTACCCCTGTAAAGGTCACGACAGGTCGGCCAGAGCAGGCTGCCAGAACGCGACAGGGTGGCCTGTCGCGTTCAGAATGCGATAGGTACTGTGTCGCAATGGCCTGAGAATGCGGCCTATCGGCCGTCACGTTCTCAGGTCCTGCGCCTAAGTCCGAGCAGGAAAAGGCAGCACCTTGCGGTCCAGGTTGCCCTATTTTGACATAGGTTCGTTCACAAATTCATAACTAATTGCACAGTGGATGAAAATCATGAAATCACTTGCAAACTAATCTAGACATGTGAGGGTACTTACAATAAATAGGAATTGAAAACGGACATGGTTTCAGCATGCTTCAAATAGGTTTATTCACGAAGAACATGGAATAGTGTACAATTGAGATGCAAGAATAATTCGAGCAATAGGATGGATGAAATTTAGGGCTTTTAGGGGCAAAAAATGTCTAACATCTATAGGCATACACACCAGGTCGGCCTTTAGGTTATGGTCTCCGATCATTACATCGGTAGATGGGAAGTATTTGTCACGTCCCGAGAATTACGCAACGGATAATTAATTCAGATAATTCGAGTCGATATCCCGATGAAGTAAACAGTCGGCAAATAAGCCTCTAACTAGCACGCACTAAATGTGTATCCACACAACATCATATAGGGCCCAAATATTAAACTCAATGGAAATTGTATTCAAATCTCATATTTGTTTCAAAGGAACTAATACAGGACTACGACTCAATAAAAAGAAAAAGTACATTTTATTCCTCACTTCCTACTACATGAATATAACAGTCAAAGCAAACTACTATAACTAGACTCATAGTTGGAACGTTCATCACTCGGACGCATTCCCATCTCGACTTGCTCTTCCTCTTGAATGTCATAATCACCTAGAATGGTTAAAAGTAGGGGATGAGCAAACTAGCCCAGTAGGATTTATATCTCAATGTGCAGGTAATGATATAAGTGATTAACAATTTAGAACTAGGTAAGCACGATGATTGTCATGATATGCATGTACGAACAAAACTCATTAAAACATGATACATGAACAAGCTAGATAGAGTGATCATGATAGAAAGATCTAGAATGATATAACGAGCAAGAGATGATTAGTAGTGAGGCATGTAACTAGCACGCAAGATATCACTTAAATTGCAATTAATGCAGGACGGCCATATCACGCAAGCAAGCAAGAACGCACAAGCACGATCATATAACACTAACCAGGCACGTAATCACTAATGTACACCAAGGAAAGATCCACCAAGAATGTACACTAGGACACGTGTATGTGGTTATTGTATCTATCATTCAACACGACACACACGACTCCCAGTGTAGATACAATGCCAATAATCATTATACCCCATGGTTAACAATATATTTATGACTCTCCGTCATTGAGGCTAGACAGGAGCCCTTGGACACTCGCCGTGCCCAGTCAGCATCTCACTTCAATTTTAAATGTAGATACCCACAGTCATTAATAATGGCCAATGAGAGTTTCAATAAGTAAGCATGTGTAATGTCATGTTCATGATGATGATGAGAACAAGTAATAAGTAAATTGAACATGATTTCATGATAACAATGGTCAAGAGATAAATTAGCAGCATAACGCATGATTTATACTTTAGTCCAATCTTTACATTAATGGCTTGAGTCTAGATTTTGAATCACACTCACGAGAACAAGAGAAGAAAGGAAGTGCTATCTATCTCAGGGAACTTCAATGATACAACCAACTCGGTCTCCATGTGGGAATCCACAGAGTACGGAGATTTACGGAGGTCTTAGAGAAAAGGTCGCTAGTCTATCGATTCGGAATGACCGATAGAGAGCTTCCAAATCCCTAAGAAAGGGATGCCTAGTAGTGCAAGTGTATAGTGATGTACACATCTCAATCCACAATCCATCAGTTTCAAACTTGCAGAAAGCACTTAACATGATGACATGAGATGAAACTATGCGTTTAAATGATCATGGATTGCAATATTTTAAGATAACAAATTATCATTTTAACATGGTAGCACGGTAAGAAGAGTGAATCACAAGTTACATGAATGGTCATATCATTAAGAAAGTAATTAGAATAATATTCATGTAATTATGACTTTTAAATGGGTTAATCACTTTTAAGCCATTAAACAGACATCACATAATGATCAGACCCAAGACATGCAAATTACACACTAGATACCATGTTAAACAGACCTCGGGTAAGCTTGGAAATACGCGTCCTACACAGTAGACGCACTTCAAAACACATTGCAGAGTGTAAACCAGCGAAACGGGGAAAAGTCCAAATCGCATCCACCCTGGTGGCCGCCTTCATGCTTGAAACGCGTCGGGGGAACCAGACGCATTCATGGAAATCCATTTTATAAAAGCATGGGCGGGAAAACTGCCTGAAACACGTCGGGGCCTACCGCTGCGGTTTAGACTGGCGCTGACTCCCAGGTGGGCGCGAAGACCCACACACGGGTTAACTCGTCAATGCATTAAACGCATCGGGTTCTGCAGACACCTCTCACCGAATCGCGTCGGCCACATGCGAAGTGATTCTAGATGCTTTAAAAGCGTCGTCTGAACCAGACGCGGTTCAGAGACAGACCGAAAACGTAGGAAAATTCTGAAACACAGGGTTCGATCATGCAATGTCCTATCTATATCTAAACTAGGGCTTTTCGGATAAAAGTCTCTACATGAAAGTTGTTGGAACATGGAATAGGTGCAAACTATGATTTTTAAATAATTTAAAACGACCTCAGGATGTGCGATAAATCGACCTGAATGTGAAAAGTCCCTGACATGCGCGACCTTGGAAAAATGCCTATAACTCAAGATCTACACATTGAAATTCGATGAAACCAATTGGAAATGAAACTAGACTTGATGATCTATACATTGATATAAATTTGTTAATGTTTGGCCTGAGAAAACCGACCTTTTGGGTTGAGGAAGTTTCGTTCTTCAAAAAACCCTTCTTCAGACCACTATTTGAAGAACGCCTAATACTCCGTGTATACTACATGGAAATTGTGCATTCTAGTTGGGTTAGGAAGTAGACTTGACTCTCTTTCTGTTGGGCTACAATGTGTATGATGACATGTGCATAAATGTTTTTGATGATGTGTGACATAACTGATGTTGTGTAAAATGATGTGTGACATAATTGATGTTGTGTAAATGTTTGGAACATGATAAAAATGACAAGGACTTGAAAAAATAAATAAATGGAAATCATGCTTTTATTGATCACCTATGTATTCATTGTATCTCACTTAAAGTGTTCTCAATGTAGGTATGAATGCATACAAGCCAAGCAACAAGATCTAAGTGAAAAAGAACAAGAAATAAACTTCAAGTGATCACTTGTCGAGAGTCAGGAAGTTCCCCGTCGGCAGATAAACCCATCCAGAAAAAACAAGCTACTGGAAGTTCAACTGGAGCAGTAGCTGTCGACAAATGCAATGTACCTATCGATAGATACTGGTGCCTGTCGACAGCCAACAAATCCTTGTCGACAGATAAGGCCTTCCAGCAACATCATGGTTCTGGAAACCAGATCTGAGTAGTAGCTGTCGACAGCTATGAAGTGCCTGTGACAGACGAAGAGAAAGTCAGAACCGATGGTCAGGATATGATATGTATTGGGGTGATCCTTTCAAGCACGACTCCATACTTGGACACCTATATATATAGACCATATGAAGGTATTTTTACAGCAAGAAGCCACCATACCAAAACCCTAAGCAAAACCCAAGAGAAAAGCTTCTCTCTACTGCTCTGCTTCAACCCTTCGTCCAATTCGTGGATGATCCATCTCACAAGTGGAGTTGAAGCCACTTCGTCCACAATTCAAGCTTCTCCATCAACTGGGCATCATCTACATGAAGCTTGGAGTTCTTCTGGACAGCCACCAAGAGGAGTTCTTCATCTGGATTTGTTTCTAAAACTCAGAACTCTTCTGTTCTTCTACTTTTTAATACTTTGTGTGTGTGGTAGTGGTTCAAGAGACCCTTGTGCTTGATCCACGTGTGGGTTGTTGTTCTGATTGCTTGTTTTCATCAGGCAACGTGGGTGTGTGTGTTGTAGAGTTGAACTCGTTGATAAGCAGTAGTTCTGCGTGTGTGTGTGGACGGTAGACGTAGGATACACAAGTTGCGTACTCCGAACCACCTTAAATCTTCGTGTCCTATGGTTTGAACGTTTCACGATGTTTGGTAGGCACGTTGATTATTCACACGCTAGATAGATTGTTATTTGTTCTACTCACAATCAGCACACACGTCATAGTTCGAAATTGATATAAATCTGTTCAAGATTTCGATAAGTCAGTGTTGGATCAAAAAGAAGGCTATAGTGCTTTTAATTCGTAGTAATCTATTCAACCCCCTTCTAGATTACTGTTGTAGATAATTCCGCATATCTTTCAATTGGTATTAGAGTGAGGTTTCTCCGATTTACTGCTTTAAAAGCTTGATCTCATGATCATGAGAAGTTCGATCTCATGGAACCTAACAAGGGGTTTATGGTGAAGGACACTCAGTGTCCAGGCCTCCCTTCTTTGATGGCACTGACTACACTTATTGGAAAAACCGTATGCAGGTCTTTCTGAGAGCTCAAGACTACGAGCTGTGGAAGATCATCAGCAAAGGCCTTATAAGCTGCCTGCTGACGAGGACACCTGGACCAGAGAACAGATCCACAGAGGTACATTAAATTGGAGTGCATTGAACATGATGCAGTGCATCGTACATCCGAAAGAATATTCGAGGGTCTCCACATGTAAGTCAGCAAAAGAGATGGGACAAATTGGAACTCATATGCGAAGGTATGTCTGAGGTAAAGGGAAACCAAAGCAAGCATGCTAGTATCTGAATATGAGATATTTAGAATGAAAAATGAAGAAACCATTTTAGATATGTTCACTAGATTCATGCTAATAATAAATGGGTTGAAAGGTCTCAAAAAGGAGTACTCAGAGAGTGACTTAGTAAGGAAGATACTTCAGTCTCTTCCATCCTCTTGGCATACTAAGGCCACTGTCATTGAGGACTCTAAAGACCTTTCAACAATGAATTGGATGAGTTAATAGGATCCCTGATGACTTATGAAATTAACCTGAAAAGAAAAGAAACTGAGGTTAATCCTAGAAAATCCATTGCTTTAAAAGCCTCTAACAAAAGTTCTTCAAGTTCCAAGAAAGAGGCACAAAAGGAAAGTGATGAATCTGAATCGTCTAGTGATAGTGAGAATGATGAAATGGCCATGCTCACTAGACAGTTCAAAAAATTCCTCAGGTTCAAAAAGAAAGGCTCAGGTAACTTCAAAACTTTTCCAAAGAAAGATTTTTCAAATAAATTTGATTCCAACAAAAAATCTGACATGATTGTGTGCTATGAGTGCAAGAAACTAGGGCACATGAGAGGTGAATGCCCAGAGCCAAAGAAAAAGCTAAAAAAGGACAAGTTCACTTTCAAGAAAGCCAAGGCAATGATGGCGACTTGGAGTGATGAAGACGAAGACGAGAACGCACAAGGAAGCTCTGGAGATGAAGAAATTCAGTGCTTAATGGCAAGGAGTGAAGAATCAAATAAGGTAAACTCTTCCTTTGAAAACTATACTGTTGATGAATGGGAAGAGGCATACGCCTTGCTCTTTGAAAAATTTTGTGAATTCAAGTCTGAAAATAAAGCACTGAAAAAGAAAATCACTAATCTTGTTTCTAGCACAAGCACTGATGATCAACTTGCAATCATGTCTAAAGAAATTGACTTACTGGAAATTGAACAGGAAGGTCACTATGAAGAAATGGATTGCATGAAAGAAAAATTATGGAAAATGAAAAGGAAAAACAAAGTCTAATCAATTCTCTTGAAAAACTTCAACATGAAAATCAAGAGATTCAGAAAAAGTTGGAACAAGCTAAAAAGGAATTAAGAGGAAAAACTGAAGACCTTTCAAGATTTGTAAAAGGAAAAAAAAATTGGATGTGGTTTTGGGAGTGAAAACAAATGTAACAAGGCATGGACTTGGATTTCAACCAGAAAAACAAAAGAAACTAGGAGAGAAATTGATTACATCTCTTCTAGATTGCAGTCCAAGTGCAGGCAAGCAAGTTCAACCTATAGGTAAGCAACTGAAAAACAAACAAAAATCATCATCTGTTCAACAAGTGAAGAAATCTATCGACAGACCCAATGAGAGCTGTCGACAGGCCTGAAAATACACTGCAAAAGGAAAGCTATCCAGGCAACAAAAGGTAAGATGCAAGCACAAGTTCAACAAAATAGCAAAAGAAATGTCTTGAGAAAAACTCTATCATGCAATTACTGTAAAAAACTTGGCCATACAGAAAATCAATGCTGGAATAAATTAAACAAATTGAAATGCAAGCAAGTTTGGATTCCAAAAGCATTTACTTTTTGGCATGAATAAAGAAACAGGAAGTCTTAAGTTTTCTGGAAAAGGGTTAATAACATCTATCTAGTTAATTTAGATGAACTAGAAAATAAAAATTTATGTTTTGTTGCAAATAAACAAGATGAATTGACTTTGTGGCAACGTAGGCTAGGCCATGCAAGCTACAATGTTTTGCACAAGATCATGAGGATGAAACTGGTAAGTGGTCTTCCTGAGATTTCTTTCAATAAAAATTGAGTTTTTGTGATGCATGTGCACAAGGTAACAAACCAAAAGTCTTTCAAATTAAATGCCCACTTAATCACTTCAAAACCTTATGAATTGTTGCACATGGATCTTTTTGGACCTACTAGAACATTAAGTCTCAATGGAAAATGCTTTCGGTTTGTCATTGTAAATGATTTTTCTAGGTTCACTTGGGTTAAATTTATGGGTCACAAAAATGAAGCACTGAAAATCTTTCAAGAGTTCTTTAATAAGATCGAGCATGACAATACAAACAAAATATGCTCAATCCGCACTGATCATGGGGGAGAGTTTGATAATATTTTATTTTCTGAATTTTGCAAGAACCAAGGTATAGATCATAATTTTTCCTCTCCAAGGACTCTGGAACAAAACGACGCAGTGGAGAGAAAGAACAGAACTTTGGTGGAAATGGCTCGCACTCTTCTGGTTGAAAGCCAACAAATCCTTGGAGCTTAGTTTCATACCTATATAAAAACAATTGGCAGATATCTTCACTAAACCTCTGTCTGAAGAAAGGTTCACATCATTGAGAAGAGAATTGGGTCTGTACAAAATTCAATGAAACCAATGCCCACTTATGGAGTACATGACCTTTGTGCATAGTGACTATGTGGTATATCAAATGGTGAGATGTGGAAGAACAAGTCAGACTTGTTTGGAAACTATCATTATGCGTGAGGAAACATCCTCCACCAAGTATCCATAGTCAAGTTGCATATAAAGATCATCAACTTCAAATGGGGCAATTAGTTTCATTCATTTTTGGCTCATTTATCTCTAAAAAAGGATGAAAGTTTGGTGCTCATATTTTTATGAATGTTAATTTTCTGTGAAAATGCTTACTTGGATGTGTACATCATTGTTTGAATTGCTTGAATGTTGAGTTGTTTCATGCATAAACTATGGGGGAGTAAGTCAAGGTAAGATGAGTGAAATGCTTGAGAGAAACCCTTCACATTCATTGTTTAATTATCTCTCAAAATCTTAGTCTTCATCTCACTCAATTCAAAGCCTCAAAACCCATTTACCAAGTACCTGTTGACAGCCAGATCACCAGCTGTCGACAGATCCCCTCATCCAGAACCACATTTCTTCTGTGAAACTGTAGCTGTCGACAGCCCCTTCTTCAGCTGTCGACAAATGGGCTTTTCCAGAACATCAGTTCTTCTGTTTCTCAGTAGCTGTCGACAACCACATTATTGCTGTCGATAGATGCTCTTCAATTGTGAAAACATCAACATTTCTTGGAAATTCTTCATGAGTATGTTCATATTATTGATGCAAGGGGAGAATTGGGAATTAATATTCATTACAACCTTTCATACTCACAAAGTATCAAAGACATTGAATTAATCACAATGATTTTGAAATAATATTGTGCTTGAGTCTAGGTTGTGTCATCTAGAAGACATTGAACAAATCTAATGGTTTTAGCCTAACTCACTTGAATAACTCCCTTATGGTTGATCATATTTCTAAAATGGATTGATAAGTAAGAAGGTTATTGAACTTAATGTTTTTACATTGGCCTTTGACCTTAAATAACCTTTGACCTTGATTTTCAAATTAAAAAAAGGAGAAAATCTACCTATTTCTAAACTTAAAAGTTCAAACAAAAATTGTGAAAAGGGACAAAGGCAGAGCAATGATGAGCATTACTGAGTAACCGGGGACATGAGCATAAAAAATGTCTATCTTCGTGTCAAAAGTTTATTCATTACCTCTACACACTGGTATAATGGTCACTCACACTAAGTAACTGAGGGTATGGGCATCACCAATGTCTACCTTCACGTCAAAAGGTACAAGTGATCCTAATTACCACTTTTCCAAATTTAACTTGACAAAATAAAATAGTTCAATACTAGAAATAGAGTGAAGCCTCCATGTTGTAAATCAAAGGCAATGTGTTGTTTATTGTCAATTGCTCATGTAGACATTACCTTCATTTACTAACTAAACATCACCCACCTAGATATATGATTTTCTACAACGGTTTTATTCAATGGGGTTATCTTATTTTCATATGTTTTTGAACGATGTTTTTTAAATGTTACAACTTAAGATTCCCAGAGTATTATCTCTTAACCATTGTAGATTTTTATGTGCCTTAATACTAGTGTTTGTGACACTTTGTAGTGGGTATCAACCTATTCTCCACCTTGAAATCTCATTTGGACACTCATTTCCCTCTTAAAATTCTTCAAAAATCTGTTCTAGCAACCTTTTGGCTAGTAGCTGTCGACAGCTACAAGGCGCCATCGACAACCGGTGGCCTGGGCAGTTCAGAAGCCCAAACGGCGTGCCTTTTGGCTAGATTTTGTGGGCCCCCATTTCCTTCAAACTTCCTTTAAATATACCCAACGGGGAAAATACACTTCTACACCCTCTCACCTTCCTCCAAAAGGTGTTCTCCTCCCTCTCTCAACCCTAACCCCTCTCCAGGGTGCTAGAACCCAAAATCTGGTTCTCCTGTCTCTTCTTTCTCTAGTATTTCTCCTCTTCCAAATTCTTTTCTACCATGTGCATCTTCTTCTCCATGGCTCCCAAGAAACGTCTCATCACCCGTCGACGTCTCATCTCGCCCGAAGTTGGCAAAGGTTCAGGGGCACCTGCGGAGCTCAAGAGCAAACATTGGGATGACCGTCTTCCAGAGCTTGTCATTTCCCAAGGTCTACACCTCACCAAGGTCTGGGGTACTTTCACCAAATTTGTCCAGCCACGGTATGTGGACTTCGTGTCCTTGGACGATATGTTTCCAGGTCTCCAGCCCCTATTTGACACTCAGGGTTGGACAGTCTTTCTCTATTCTTACAAGCGGTATTCGCCAACCGCTGTGATCGAGTTCTTCAATAACCTAGTGATGACTGCTAGTAAGGATTTGTACACCACGGTCAGAGGTATCCCTTTTCAGATCACATCTAATCTCTTTAGCCATACTTTACAAATTCCAAACTCCGGGGCCGATGTCTCTGTCTACCATCCCCTACCTCGGAGTACTACACTCTCATTACCCAACAGCCTTATGACACCACTATGGAACATGTCAAGCTAAATGCTAACTCCTTTCCTCCTCTACACCGTCTGATACATCACCTTTTCACCACCCTTGTTGCTCCCAAAGATGGAAGCAGGGAACTCGTCACTGCAATACACAAGTCCCTCTTCTTCTTCTTCCTCAACACACAGCAAATCAACCTTCCTCAACTTATGGTGGACCTCATCACAGAATGCTTCACTAATCCCAGAGGTCTATGCCATATGCCTGCCCCATTACTTCACTATTATCCTTCATTGGCATTCCCATTTCTGATTCTGAGTGTGTCACTCTTAAATCTCGTAGTGCCTTTGACCTTACTGCGGCACATTGGATGGGCTACAAGTTAGTGGATGGGAGAGTCACCAGGACTCTTAAGGGTCAGGAGTAGGAAGCTGAAGAAGAATCTGATGGTGATGAAGCGGGTGATGAAGACCACCCAGAGCCCATGGATGCTCAGGGAGGTGATGATGATGATGATGATGATGGTGATGATGATGATGATCTAGAAGACCAAGCACAACTGGCTCAAGAACCTTCTCTTCGGGATTTTATTGCCAGTCAGATGGCCCAAATGCCGCAACCAATTACTACTGGCTTTGAGCATCTCAATGCCCACTTTGATCAGCTGCAAGATCATGTCAACACAAGGATGGATGACCTTGCTGACACTCAAGTGCAAATTCAGCATTGCCTCACCCGTCTCTCTACTGAGTTTCAGGAATTCCGTCATCCCACTGCTCTTGGGAATGACGATGTTTAGAGAGTCTAGGATTTAGTGTGGAGTCATCTGTGTATTTTTATTTTCACTAGGTTTGGGTCAGGAGTTAGGTGTCTTGTCAGTTATGTCATTTTCCTTCTTTTGTCTTTATTTTCTTCATGCACTTGATGTCTTCTTTTGTAACTGTGTGCACCTTCAGGTCCATTAATGAAATCACAGTTCATTGAATTCTCAGTTCTTATAATCCATGTGTTCATGTACTATCTTTTTGAATGATTGTCAAAAGGGGGAGAAACATCAATTGTAATTTTGTCATCATCAAAAAGGGGGGAGAATGTTGGGCTACAATGTGTATGATGACATGTGCATAAATGTTTTTGATGATGTGTGACATAATTGATGTTGTGTAAAATGATGTGTGACATAATTGATGTTGTGTAAATGTTTGGAACATGATAAAAATGACAAAGACTTGAAAAAAATAAATAAATGGAAATCATGTTTTTAGTGATCACCTATGTATTCATTGTATCGAACTTAAAGTGTTTCTCAATGTAGGTATGAATGCATACAAGCCAAGCAACAAGATCCAAGTGAAAAAGAACAAGAAATAAACTTCAAGTGATCACCTGTCGACAGCCAGGAAGTTCCCTGTCGACAGATAGACCCATCCAGAACTAGAAGCTCAACTGGAGCAATAGCTGTCGACAGATGCAATGTACCTGTCGACAGAAACAGGTTGCCTGTCGACAACCAACAAATCGCCTATCGACAGATAAGGCCTTCCAGCAACATCATGGTTCTGGAAACCAGATTTGAGCAGTTGCTGTCGACAGTTATGAAGTGCCTGTCGACAGACGAAGAGAAAGTCAGAACCGATGGTCAGGATATGATCTGTATTGGGGTGATCCCTTCAAGCACGACTGTCCATACTTGGACACCTATATATATAGACCATATGAAGGTATTTTTGCAGCAAGAAGCCACCATACAAAACCCTAAGCAAAACCCAAGAGAAAAGCTTCTCTCTGGTCATCAATCTCTGACAACACTCACCTCTTCTCTTATCACTCTTATTCCTAAAGTTGAGAACCCGTAGACTTACTCGGACTTCAGACCGATCAACTTATCAAACTTCCTGTACAAAATCATCTCAAGGGTAATATCTGATCTCCTTGGTACCCTCCTTCCCACTTTGATTTCAGATGAGCAAGGAGCTTTCGTCAAAGGGAGAAGTATAGCTGAAAATATCCTGTTGACCAAGATTTGCTCCAGCATCTGGGAAGGCCTTGTAGAGGGGGAAATTTGATCATCAAGCTAGACATGGCAAAGGCTTATGACAGACTTGAGTGGGATTTTGTTAGACCCCGAATTTTTATTCTCTTTTATGTATATGAATGGTGTGTTGGAGTTCGCTTGTTGTGTGCATAGCATGCGTAGTTCATTGTGCCTACTATAAGTTTTATCCTTCTCTTGAGCGTGAGCATATACGTATATATACATATATATATATCTGTATATGTATATGTATACGTCTATTCGCGTAGAAGTGAGCAATTAGCTAAATTAAGAAGTAATATGATGTTCTCTTTTCTTTTCCAAGAATCTTAGACTTAGAATGATTGAGTAATATTATGTATGTATTTTCTAAATATTGAAGAATATCCTATACTACCTATTTCATGGAATTTTGTATGAGAGTATATGAAGTACATATGTGTATGTACGTATGTATGTTATCTTATGCGTGTGACAATTGTATACCTAATTCTACATGCATAACACCTTGGTGTACTTATATATGCATATGTATGTTTAACTGTAAACATGGTTCATTGCATGGTTAGTTAATGCGTACATTGTACTTCGTACATTGCATGTACATAAAAAGTTCAAGCATGGTAGGTGTATTTAGTAGTTTATATTGGGATTCTATACTCCTCATGAATAACATGCATGTATTTTTATGATAATTAGGTGAGGATAGTCAATTGGCTAAATTATGCATATAGTACTTAAGCAATGTTAGGTAAAGTTGCGCAAGTTAATCTAATTATCGGTTCGCATGTTGTATCCATCTATTTCAAGCATAATGTACACAAGTGTGCTACACCCGTGTGTGTATACTATATATATGCCAAATCAAGTGTGTATGCATAAGTATATATCTACATACATCTCATCTTAGTGTATTCATGTATGCTTGTGTATGCCTAGGTATAAATGCTATTGATTGCCCGGTGTAGTAATATACATGTTATACCTTATACTTTGTATGCGTATGAAGATATTCATGTGAGTGTTGTTATCTTAAATGTACCTATGTATGTATGTGTAGGATAAGTAGTAATTATTGGATATTTGCGTGGTGTAGTGGTGTATACACTATACTACATAGATTTCATGTGCATGTATGAGTGGGTTAAGCATGGTTCTGCATGATTTTAAGTGCTGGTAGAAGAGTGTATTGGCGTCAACATACATGGACGCCCATGTTATGTCAGCGTCCATATCGACGGACGCCAACCCTATGTAGCCGTCCAGGGATGTGGACGTCAATATCCCTAATTTTCTGTGCTCTACAGAGCACAGAGAGCACTCATTGGGCCAGGCCTCTGATTGGGGAGATGTCTTCCCAACGTCTCTCTTGTCCCTTCAGCCCCTGCACGAGCCCCTCTTGCCCCCTTATTCTTTAAAACACCTCTCTTTGCTATCCTAGAGAGCTCTTGGCTCATTTTCTAAAAAGAAACCCTAGCCGAGAGAAGAGATGAAGGACTGACCTTGAGAGCTCAGATCTGGTGTTCTGAGGCTTGGATCCGGCGATCTTCTTCGACAAGGAGGAAGTCCAAGCATAGGAGAAGGCTTCCCCGGCGTTGGACTGCGGCTTGCAACCCCCTGGAACCCGGAGCAAAGGATTTCTGGAGGCTTCTTGGCAAGAGCCAAGGAGAGCTTCATCGGCTATTTTGATCCGTTAGAAGTTTTCTTCAGGCAAGTAAACCCTAGGTCTTGAGCCTAGATATGTCCCCTAAGTCTCAGGAATTTTTGTGGATTTTAATTCGTGTCCTGGAGCCCCTATTCTGAATCTTTTTCCAAGCTCGGTCTGTGTTCTTACACAGACAGGAACTTGACGGCAAGAGACCTTGCCGTCAAGTGCATCTGTTAACGGCATGCGATAATGCCGTCAACCCCTGTAAATGGCTAGACATTGACGCTGAGTTCGTCAGGACAGAACCGTTAACTGTTTTCTCTCCTCTAAATGACTATTTTCGATGGGTTTCTCGCGATGAGGATATACTGTAAACCCTATATGTTATGTAAGATATCTATTGTAGTGTGTGGATGGGTTATTGGGCATGGTATGAGTAATGCAATTTAATTGTTTTGTGAAAATGCATGTATGTTAAGATAATAACCTTCTTGATTCACTGTTTGGATGATTTAGGAGGGTCGGAAAGTGCTAAATGTTGCGAGCCATGTATGCATGCATCAGTCATCCCCTACAATTTCTATGGTTTTTCCCATGTTTATATGATTTGTTAGAGTTTATGTTTGGAAAATAGAGAATATGTGTAGGACTATTAAATTCTCTAGTAATTGTGCTTGTGCAATAAATACAGGTAAAATGTCGTGTAAATACATGCATGTCAGGTCAGGGCTGAGGCATGTTAAATCAAATGCTTATGCTAGGTTTCCATGCTAATAGGGATTTCAAATAGCATGTAAAATAGATGTTTGATTTTCTGTAAATTCTATTTAGCTCAGAAAAATCTGAAACATTGAAGGTATGATCTTGAACCCGAAAATAGCATGTGGTTAAAATTTCAGGTCATTTGGACCAGTATATAAAGAGTTATGTGTTTTTCATGTGAAATGTAATAATCTACGTATGTTATCGTAATGTGGTTAGTTATTGCTTGAACCCAACCTGATTAATGAAACTTCTGGAATGTTAATTATGGTCATCTGTAGTAGCATGGTTAGGAGAAAAACAGAGTCACATTGTGCATGAGAGAATGAGGAGATGTGAGTGTTATGTGTAAAATACGTGTTAAAACTCGGCATGAGTAAAGTGTAAAAGTTGTGCCTATGTGACACTGCTACCCTAGAGGCATCGGGAGCCGTATATAGAAAAGTCCCTATAGAAGGCTCCATGTGATATAAGTTTGTCCCAAAGGCATTGGAAAACCCCGGAGGTGGACAAGTACCACTGGATAGGGTGGAGAGGGCTTCTCCCAGTCTGCGCAGTTACCAAGATTCACCGCTGTATTGCCTAGGTGGTGAGTATGTGTATGAGTTGTGTCATGCGTTGTGCTATGAGTTGTGTTATGAGTTGTGTTGAGAGCTGTGTTAAGGAATGAGCATGAGCTATGAGATATTTGTTAGTGTCCTCTACTAGTGGTTAGGACTATGTGTCATGGCAAATTGTTTAAGCAATGAAAAATGAACAAAGTGTGAAATATGTGAACATGGCACGTGGTAAGTGCAATCGAGGTGATACATGATAAGTGAAAGTGGTAGAGTAAATGATGTGGAAACGTGTAAATTGTGTAAGTGTGAACATGTGTACATGTCAAATGTGTAAAAGTGAACAATGTGAATGAGTAAGTGTGCAATCATGTGGGATAAATGTGTTAGATTGTGAACTTATGATATATGTCATGAAAGTGTTAAATGCATATCCAAACAGCAACCTAAATGTATGCAAAACGATGTTTTACTTGTGTAAGAATGAGTAGAATCCATATTAGGAACTTCCCTTTCAAACATATGAAAATCTCACGCTAATTGCTATCATGTTGTGATTGAATTGTATATATATAAATAGCTCTCACGTGAATGAAATGGTAGTGAGCATGTAATAGGATTTTCACGTTTGCAAAATGTTGATTATGAATATGGCAAATGCATGAAAAATATTTGGATTCCATGCTAGTTGGAAGGCTCAATTAGTATAAAAGTTTTATACTTAAGTGCTCGTGGATTGCTAAATGGTTTCACCATGTTTTAACCTTCAAGTCATGCTACAATGTGAACCATGTGCATGTGATTTTATTATGTTAAAACAGCAAGCAAATTGTATACATAAATACAAAAAGGTCATGTAAAAAGCAAGTAGTCATCATGCTAGCTTGTTCTTTTCTTTACGCTCAATTGTATGCTCTAGTAGTAGAAATATCCATGGGTTAAAAGAATGTGTGGACGAATCATGCTACATGTTAAGTGTAACTAATAAGTGCATGTGTATGATGTAATGCTCATGATTTAGAATAGAATTATGGTAGACTAAAGCATGCTCCTGTGAAGATAATATGTCTTACTAGTTGAGAGTAAGGACCATGAGTACCTTCGTGATTTGATGATAGTGTGCATCTCTTTAATGTTAATGCCATATTGTGAGTGTGACATGTTTAAGTTTAAGACTTTGGTTTGCTTGCTGAGTCTTTGGACTCACTCTTGCTTCGGCGTACAGGTTGACAGGTATCTTTTTCTAGAAGAAAGCTTGGTGATGATCGTCATTAGAAGACTATTTTGTGGAGCTATTACCAGTTGTACCTTTTTTTGTTCTAGCACGAAAAGGATTATTATATGGACAATATTTGGACAATGTAGTTCTTTTATCTTGTATTAAGGTGGACATTGTCTTTCAATTTCGCTATTTAGATTGTGGAATGTGTGTTAGTGATGGGTAAGAGTTGAGTTGATTATTTTATTCCGCTGTACTCTATTGCTATCCAGGTACATATCAACCTATCGACTAGTGTTGGGTACATGTCCCACTGTGACAACGCCCTTTATACCGATGGGGATTGGTATAATCGTACCGGTATGAAGAGGGTCGTTACAGATTTTCTATATGCAGTCCTCAATATATTCGAGTTCTCATTCCAGGCAATTTCAGTCCTTGAACCTCTCCTTTCCAATTGCTGGTTTTCCATCTTGCTTAATGGCAAAACTCATGGCTTCTTCAAGTCGTCCAGGGGGTCCGGCAAGGGGACCCGGTATCCCCAGCCCTTTTCATCCTTGCGGAAGAAGCTCTTAGCCGAGGTCTCACTCACTTGTTCCAACATAGTAGTGGCAGCTGGTTCCAAACCAATGCTAGATGCCCAGCGGTCTCACACCTTCTATTTGCTGACGATACTCTTATCTTCTCCAATGCTTCTGTGAGGCATATGTTCAGACTTATGTCTTTCCTCAATAGTTATGAAGATGCTTCCGGTCAGCTCATTAATAAGCAAAAAAGCTCTTTCTATGTACCTAAGCATGCCACCGAAAGCCTCATCCAGAAGATCAGCAAGACCGCGGGCTTCATTAGAGCTAACTTCCAATCAAGTACCTCGGAGTTTCTATATATTCTGGGCGCCAAAAACCAGCTCACTTTGCCCACATTATCTCCAAGACGGTCAGTAAGCTGCAAGGATGGAAAAATGACTTACTCTCCTCGGGTGCTAGACTGATTCTAATACAACATATCTTATCAGCCCTTCCAATCTATACCATGAACGCCATGCCCATTCCTACCACCGTTGTGAAAGCCTTCAACAGAATCCTCGCTAATTTCTTTTGGGGTTCCTACGAGGGATCCCCGAAAAGGCACTGGAAGAGCTGGAACACCATTGCCCAGCCGAAGGAGAGTGGGGGCTTGGGAGTTCTGAACCTGCAACACATGCAAATTGCCTTTAGGACCAAAATGCTGTGGAGAGCTTTGACTACTGATTCCATCTGGGCCAGATTCTTCAGGGGTAAGCACCTGTTTAAGTGTCACCATTCCGAAGCTCATTTCCCCTTCATGTTGGCTGCAGATAGAAGATTATGGCAGCAGATGGCCCACATCATTCACAAAAATCACAGGGTCATTTCTATGGACAGCACCCCACACTTATTTCTGGTATGATATATGGACTGGGGAAATGCCTCTCAAAGAATTTATACCTGAAGACATATGGAACAACATGAACCACAAGGACTGCACTGTCCATCAGGCCTTCACCAACCCGATGAGAACTCAGCTGCAGACTGCTCTCCAGTATTGTCCCAATCAGCTGCTGTCCCAGTTCCTTATTACTAATGACAAAAAGGACACATGGATATGGTCTTCTAGTGCAAATGGCGTTTTCTCCACCAAATCTGTCCACTCCATTCTTGCTCCAGCAACTTCACAACAATGGGCAGCTCTGTGGTCACCTCATACTCCCCTAAAGTGGTCTGTTCTTTTATGGCGGTTAATGCTCAATATCATTCCTGTGGATGAGACCATCAAAGGAAAAGGTGTGCCTCTTGTTTCCAATGCTCTTGCTGTTCTCACCCCAAGAAGAAAGTGCCCTCCACCTCTTCTTCAAAAGTACCACAACCAACCAAATCTGGTCAGAACTCTTCCATTTTTTGAATTTCAGCAACATGGAGATTAACGCTGTGCCAGATGGAGTGACAGCCTTCTTAGCATGCTCAGAAGTTATGGCCACTGCAGGGCGTCTCACTCGTTGCACCTTTATGGCAGTTTTATGGGAGATTTGGTGCAGCAGAAATGCAGCTAGATAGAAAGGTAAGGAAATGTCGCCAAGCACATCATTAATCGTTCCATGCTTTCCGTTCGGGCAATCTACACATCCTTTAAGTTTCAAAAAATCCCTCAACCGTGGCTAGCTGCTTTCCGTCAGAATGAAAGTGGACAGGTGAACTTGAAAACCAGAATTCCGAGCATCGTTCCATGGCTCACGCCCATACCGGGACGTCTAAAGCTGAACATTGACGGGGCATTTAAGATGGAAGCGGGAGGCGGAGGAATCCTTCGTGATCATGAGGCAATATGTGCTGGGCTTTTGCCGGGCATACCATGATTTGAACTCAAGCCTTGCAGCTGAGGCACTGGCACTCAGAGATGGCCTCTCCATCTGTTGCAGCAAAGGAATCACCGAGGTGTTGGTGGAGATAGACTCACTCAATCTCCTCCAGATTGTCACAAAACAGACTGCCTGCCCATGGGACTTTGCTTGCATCTTGCAACACATCACTGCCAAGACATAAAACCTGAAAGCAGTAATATCCCACACCCCAAGGGAGGCTAATAGAGTTGCAGACTGCCTAGCTAGCTTTGCAAAATACTGTCATCATCTTGTCATTTGGGATCTTTGGACCGATCTGCCTACTCTTATAAAGGAACCCTACCATTCTGACAAGGTGGGGTATCCTCCCATTAGGTCCTAACTTTACTTGTACTCACTTTACTTATAAATGAAAAATCCACCCCTAGCCGCTTGGGGAAGGTAGTGGCCCTCTCACACTGTGAGGCCGCCACTACCTACCTCCTTGGTTTGGATATATTAAAAAAAAAAAGCTTCTCTCTGGTGCTCTTCTTCAACCCTCCGTCCAGTTCGTGGAAGATCCATCTCACGAGCGGAGTTAAAGCCAGTTCGTCCACAATTCAAGCTTCTCCATCAACTGGGCATCATCTACACGAAGCTTGGAGTTCTTCTGGATGATCACCAAGAAGAGTTCTTCATCTGGATTTGTTTCTAAAACTCAGAACTCTTCTCTTCTTCTACTTTTTAATACTTTGTGTGTGTGGTAGTGGTTCAAGCGACCCTTGTGCTTGATCCACGTGTGGGTTGTTGTTCTTATTACTTGTTTGCATTAGACAATGTGGGTGTGTGTGTTGTAGAGTTGAACTCGCTGATAAGCAATCATTCTGTATGTGTGTGTGTGGACGGTGGACGTAGGATACACAAGTTGTGTACTCCGACCACCTTCAATCATCGTGTGCTATGGTTTGAACGTTTCACGTAGATGTTTGGTAGGCACATTCATTATTCACACACTAGATAGATTGTTATTTGTTCTACTCACAATCAGCACACACGTCATACTTCGAAATTGATATAAATCTGTTCAAGATTTTGATAAGTCAGTGTTGGATCAAAAAGAAGGCTATAGTGCTTTTAATTGGTAGTAATCTATTCAACCCCCCTTCTAGATTACTGTTGTAGATAATTTCACATATCTTTCACTTTCCAGGGGCATATGCCTTGCACGATGGGATTTAGGTTTACCCTACCCTTGGTCGACTCCAAGTGGACGGGTTGCATAGGTCGTAGCAGACGAACAGGGGAAGAAGATGACCTTCTTGTGGTCGTTCCACAGCTCCCCAGCTGCCAAGAACTCCTCCACACGACCCCAGCAAGTGGTAAAACTCGTCCCTATGGTTTAGTGGAGAGTATTTGAGCATCCATGGGTTTTAGGAGTCCTAATGCAACAAGGAAAGCCAAGTTGCAGTTTCAGCATATTACTTTCCTAATTTGAGGATTTCTTCCTCCATTGGAGTGCCTTGGCCATCAAGAAATCCTAAAGGATGGCTAGGCATGAATTTGGGTTGCCAAGAATGCATGATTGCATCCCAATTCAACCCTAATTGCCTCTTTCTAATTTCAGCTTATTTAGGTTACGAATTTCCATGTATTTTCTTGCTTCATTTGATTTTTGGTCCAATGTTGTTCATTGGCTCAATTATGATATTGGGTCATTAATATTAATGTTGAAGTCTCTCCAATATTTTTATTTAATTTATGATTGCGTCGTATTTCCGTGTTAACAGTTTTCTGACTTGTTTCCTTATTTGGATAATCGGTCACCATGTGATGTACACTTGGTTAATAGGATTTTTCGTTGCACGAATTTCTTTGTGGAACACTTAGGAATAATGTGTGGGGTTGATTTATAATGTTTACAAAATTTTCCGATGTGTTTTAGCACATACGATAATGATACTATATGTTTAAATACTATATTATAAAAATTATTTATTTCCATTTATTTGAATTTTTATGTAATTAAATTTTTGGGGTGCTACAGTATTTGTTCAATTTCTCCTTTTCTCCTAGTGGTGTTGTGACAGAGAACTCACATCCCATAGATATAGGTATAGCATTCAGAGTATCAACAAAGTTTTTAGATTATGAATGATGAGTTGCTCCAATATCAAATAAAACAAATGCTGATAAGGAAAAACTTGTAGGGTACCTTCTACCATGCCACCTTCCTCAGTGGGCTCTTCATCATGTAGGCTTACAGTCTGCTTGTTTCTTAGGCACATTAGGGCGCCTTTCGTTTTCCTTCAGTAGCGGGCACTCGGGGATGCGGTGCTCGCGGCTTCCACAGCGCAGACATGCGCTGACTTCCTCCAGCATTCATCTACTGTGTGACTTGGCTTGTCACAGTGCTTGCAGTTGCTTTCACCTGGAGTGTTGGGGACAATAGCTTTGAGTTTTCTTTCTTGGCTGGGTCCCTCCGTGATGTTGAAGGGACGCTTCTTGCCGTTGGTCGGCTTAGCAGATGATGGACTAGACGTCATTTCCTTCTTCATGAACTTCCCTTTGATGTGGTCAGTGAAGTCCGTAGCATCCTCTAGCAGTTGAGCTTCTTTACCATCTCGGCATAGCTGGATGTCGAGAGGGGCTAGTTGAGTGATGTATTGTGGCCTAAGGCCGTTGAGAAAGCGCTTAGCCTTCATCCTTTCAGTGTTTACCAGATGTTCACATAACGTTCCAGTCTTGAAAACTAGGCTTCATACTCTGCCACACTCAAGCTACTGTATTTAGAGCAGCAACTCCGTAGCCTTCTTCTCTTGGTCACGGTCCGAGAAATATTTAGAGTTAAAGCTTCCTTGAATTCGGCCCAAGTAAATTGACCATTACTCTGGTCGCTTCTACTGACTCCCACCAAGCACGGGCACCTTTTCTAATTGGAAAGTAGCTAGTAGCAGCTTATCCCCCGCTGCACATTGCATAACACAGAAAATTCTTTCCATCTCTTTTAGCTAGTGCTCGCCTCATCCGGATCCATGGATCCACTAAACCTGGGTGGGTTTAGACTCCTGAAGTTACGATGCAGCTCGCCTGTACCGCCACGATTTCCTCCTCCTTGGGTAGCTTGCATGATGGCCGTGTGAGTTCTTGGATGTTTGTTGCATGCCTCTCATTTGAGCACGTTCAACAGTCATCTTGTTTGCTTAGTTCCTACAAAGTAACTCATTGTTAGGATATTGATGTGAAATTTAATTTGTGCGTGTGTGAGTTCATTTTTGCTAGTTACCCATGGTTCTAACCACATCTCACATAGGTAGGGTAATTGACTCTAGTCGAGGCTGGTCAACCGAGATCATTTTATACTTAAGAACAACCTAGGCTCTGATACCACAAAACTGTCACGTCCCGACGCGAAATATCAAACGCGAGGCAGTTGCAAGTAAAATGGGTACAGAGCGAGTACTAGACATCAACCATTGGAAAAGAATAAATACTAAAGCAAATTCTTCTCATTAATAATTTCCAACGTCTAGTTACAACCACTAATATCAGAGCCATTCTATAGGACCCAATTACATTGAATAAAAGCAAAGGCTAAACTCAAACTCTAACAACTACTAAGACGCTAGGGTATTCTTGACCTTACTCTTGGTCGTTCCATCCTCTTGAGTGTAAGTCTCTTCCTCGGTCTTACCTGAGAACACATAACCAAAATGCAGGGTGAGCGCTAACGCCCAGTAGGACTTAAATCTCAGGATCAAGCATGCTTTAGACAATTAATGTATTAGAAAGGCGAAGCAACTAAAGATAGAACGAGATAGAGACAAGCAATGTAAGATATAGCACGATAGCATGTGATGGAAATAGCACGAGTTTCCAAATATAGTACAAGTGTCGAGTATAGCATAAAGAGCAAGATGGCCAGAGCGCAAATAGCACAAAGTATAGCAATAGCACAACGTGTATAGTATAGCACTTTGTTGTCAATACAACGAGAGAATTTAGCACTTTTGATTGTCATTTAGATAGTCGAGGTAGATAGCACTCAGTGTAAATGCCAAACACTCTAGTCATTTAACTCCTATGGGCAAAAGCACTTTCGGGCGTACATCCCAGACCAGACCGGGCCCTTTATATATTGTCAGGCATTGGTTATATTGTTTATCTTTAGACAATCAGTCAATGGCCAATAGAGGTACCAAGAAATAGATGAGAGTACTAGATGAATAGACGAGATAGTAGAGAGAGTGTGAATAGATGAGCGAGTCGAGTATAGATGAGAACTACAGGTCATTACACATAAAACGTCGAGTACGGGCGATGGTAACAGTTGCGCAACACGCGTGATTGGTGTTGGTAGTCAAGTGGAATTCACTACCCTTCCACTGGACATGTTATGCACAGGCCCAGAGGTCCGGCGCGATTCAAGATAAGAGCGAACTTCTAATAGCCGTTTGGATCATATTGATCCCTAAAGGGTATCATGGTGTTAGGGTACAACCAGCTCATCGACCATGTGGGAATCCATGGACAGGAGACTTACGGAGGCCTTGAACAAGGATTCACTAGTCCGACAAAAGTAATATTCGACGGAGAGTTCGTCCAGTCAAGAGAAAGTGTATATACAGAAAAAAGTGCTCGACGTTCTAAAGGAATTCTAGAACAGTGGAGCGTCGGTAACGGTATTTCCAACCTCGCAAGAAAAATGACGACAAGTTCATTTAAAAATATGATAATTTGAATTAAATTACCAGATGTCCTATGAGATATTTTCATACCAGTTAGGCCTATTGGATGGTTCAAAGTGTGTGCATGTGTCATGTAAAATCATGGACATGAAAGTCAGTGAAAGATTTTATTAATTAAATATATCCAAGATTAACAGCTTTGTTTTCTGTGTTTAAGAAAGTTAACATGGCATGATATTACTGTAGAAAATCAAGATTGCAGAAAGAGGGGGTGTCATGCAAAAACCCCAGATCGCGACGTACCCCTGTAAGGGTCGCGACAGGTCAGATCAAAATGCGACAGGGTCATGCATAGGTCGCGACAGTCGGCCAGAGCAGGCTGCCCGAACGCGATAGGGTGGCCTGTCGCGTTCAGAACATGACAGGCACTGTGTCGCGACGGCCCTGAGAACGCGGCCTATCGATCCGTCGCATTCTCAGGTCCTTCGCCTGAGTTCGAGCAGGAAAAGGGCAACATCTTGGATTGCGGTCCAGGTTGCCCTATTTTGACACAGGTTTCGTTAAAAAATTCATAACTAATTGCACAGTGGATGAAAAATCACAAATCACTTGCAAACTGATCTAGACATGTGAGGGTACTTACAATAAATAGGATTTGAAAATAGACATGATTTCGGCATGCTTCAAACAGGTTTATTCACGAAGAACATGGAACAGTACAGTTGAGATGCAAGAATTAATTCGAGCAATGGGATTGATGAAATTTAGAATTTTAGGGGAAAATGTGCCTAACATCCATCAGTACTCTAATTAAAATTTCATAGCAGGGGTCAAGTATTCATAAGGTTCTAGATTTTAGATGAAAGGTCGGGGTCATGATAAGTGCAGAACTTCAAAAATCAAAACTAAATATTGGCTCCATAGAAAATTATGATACTAGAGGGCTTTTTTTCCTGATGGTTGGAACAATCTACAAACAAAATTTTATAACTTTTTCTCATGAGAATGCATACCTTTGACTCGTTTGATCTTCTAGGGTTAGGACTTGAAGAACTCAGTTGAAGCTTGGTCCAGCCTTCTCCCCTGAATTCCTCTGCTCCTTGGTCTCTCTCCTCATCCAGCAAGCCCCAACAACATGTTAGGCCGGCCTGGAGAGTTAGAGAATATTTATGCTTGTGGGTTTCTATTTCCTATTAAATTCTGAGATTCCTATCCTATCCTCCTTCTAAGCTTTCCACTTCCTATTTGGGTTAGGTTGGGATGCAATTTCGTGCAAACCAATTAGGGTAGGCTTAGGAATCCAATTTCAACCCAAATAGCTATTTTAATGATTTATTACCCCCTTTTCTATTTAGGCAATATTTAATATACGAATTTTGGGTATTATTCATTATTCCTCTTTTAAAATCCCTATTTTGGCCCCAATAAATTCTAGAGGATCCATTTAACAAAGTCCATTACTTCTTTCATTTAATGGGTTTTAATTAATTCCCTTTTCTTTGATTTTTTAATTGATTAAATTTTTAATATTATTAAATTTTATTTTCGAAAAATTCAGTTGCTACCCACTCCATTTCCTGCCACCTCATCCTCCCCTTCTCTTGCTTCCTCCACAGCTATGAGATATGGTTAGAACCATGGGTACTATTAAAATAAACCCTCACACGCACAAATTAAATTCCATATTAATATCTTAACGATAAGTTACTTTTGTAGGAACTTAAGAAATTAAGATGACTGCTGAACGTGCTCAGATGAGGGGCATGCAACAAACAATCCAGGAGCTCACCCGTGTAAAGGATCGATAAAAGATGTGGACAAGATCTAGAAGGGGGGGGGGGGTTGAATAGATCTATGCCAAAATGCGGAAGCTAAACCAATTTGGAAAGTCCTTTGAATCAGAGTTAGATAGAGCAATTTTCACAGATCTGAAGAAAATTAGTGAGTTAAGCAATTGGAGTGAGTAAACAAGTTGATTAGATAGATTCAAACGATCCTATGCATTCATCTAACGAGGAAAAAATTCAACCACAAACATATCAATGCACAGAGATTTTTAGGTGGTTCGGAAATCACACCACGTGACTCCTACATCCACCCTCCCCGCAGTGAGGATCCACTAAACAATCTGGGTTACACACCCCACACTGGAGCCTGACAACTCCACAAATGAGTTAGACAACTCACACACTACCTAGAACAAGACTACTCTAGAATCTGAGCAAGACTGCTCAACCACACAACTTGAGTACGACGACTCAAAAACCTGAGCACACAGGCTCACAACCACTTGCTAGAACAAAAACAAAAGATGCAGATCCTCTAGCAATGATCTGATCTATTAAGACCAATTCAAGAAAATTGGTGCAACAGATTATGCACAATTTCTAGAATAACCAGGAAGAAACAAGAAAGACTTTAGACTCGAGGTGACAATTCTTGTTCTTCAAAAAACTCCCTTGTAGAGGCCGAATTGGAAGAATCTTGATCACTTGAAGTCCCTGGCCGATCTCTGCAACTTTGATCTTGGGATCTCCTTGAGAGCTTCACAATTGCTGGCTTCTACTTGATATGCTCCTTTGAAGTTGATCCTAGTGCTTCATGCAAAACAGCCCTTCTGGGAAGGCTTTCTAGTGTCGACCTGATCTCATCTCGTGTCGACCTGCTTGGCCATCTGAAAACAGGCCTTCTGGGAGAGCCATCTAGTGTCGACCTGCCTGCATTTGGTGTCGACCTGCTTTGGCTATCTGAACAACAGCCTTCTGGGAAGGCTCTCTAGTGTCGACCTGCTCTGGACTAGTGTCGACCTGAGATGGACTTTTCTTCACATTTCTGCCTTTGTTCTGAACCATTGTGTCGACACCAGGATGGTTGTATCGACACTACCTTTGCAGAAAATGTTTGTCCCTGAGAAATAAACACATAAATCATTAGTTAATATATTATCATGAATTCAATGATAAATGTGCTTGGAAACATGCTTTTTGAATATTGTAATTTCAGGTGATGTATTTTACATGTTCCAATGGTTATGCATTAAAATCACAACTTGTCATCATCAAAATGTGAGGAGAAATGAATTATATTCACACTCAACCCAACAATCTCCCCCTTTTGATGATGGCAACATTAAGTTCATTTGGAATTGGAAATTTCAATGAAATGTGATTTTAAGCATTTTCATTTTCTTTTATTTATTCTTGTCAAGGACCTTTGAACAATTTTTAGTGACATTGAAATTTATACACATGATAGACACAATGTTACTAGAAATAAGCTGTTTCCACACAAAGGTCAAGCAGCTTGACAAGCATTCATCACATTCACATTCATTCAAAGATTTGCAATCACATTTAAGGCACAAAAATAGGCACAAAAATTTCTATTCATTTCATTTCATTCATGATGTGAACATTACAAATCTTTCAACAAACTTCTCCCCCTTTGACATTATCAAAAGAAGTACATTACGGGGAGAGGAGGAGGAGGAATGGGTAACAAAATAGTCTCAATATCCGTTAGCCTCTTTTCCATTGAAGTTAGACTAAACTTCATTTGGCTTGGATAGTTGAGAGTCTTGTGTGCAGAAGATTCTCCATTCTTTCTGAATTTTTGACATTGAAGCTTGAAGTGCACTGAACTCATTTGACCTTGGCTGTGAAGAGGAAGATGAAACAGTTGACCAACCTGGCCTATTCAATATCTTTGAATTCTTTCTTGAGTGCAGACATTTCTCCATCAATGTGAGCAGAGAGATTCTTCATGCTCTCCAAGTCATCCCTAAAATGTGCAAATGATAGTCTTGTTTTGCTTATCTCAGATAGTGTCTGCTTGGTGTTGAATACATCTTCTTGAGAATTTTCCAAAATTCCCTTAAGAACAGTTTCAGCTTTTGTTGGTGCTCCTTCAGCTCAATCGAAGCATCTGCCATTGTCCCAATCAACCTGGTGACCTTTGGGCAACATAGTCTGAGGCTGCCTTTTGCTCAATGAATTTAGCAGATACTGTGTTCTCCAATCTTTGAATCCTCAATTCAAAATTTGATGACATGGTCTGAATAGAGTTGTTCAAGGTGTCAAACTTGTCATTTAAGAAGGTGAACAACTCGGTGGAACAGAAGGTCCACCAAAGGAGAGGATGCTTGAGCTGGAGGTGGTGGAGAAAATGATGGGTTTCAGGTTCAAGGTTCATGGAGGAGGAGGGTTGAGGTTGAGGAGAGTGAGGGGCAATGAAAGGTTCCTCAACTTCATATGCCAACATGAGGCTGATCCTCATGTAGAGGAGGCTGGTTCTCATGTACTTGAATTGATCCTCTGGAGGCTGATCCTCTTGGACTGGGAGGCTGTTCTCTTGGACTTGAGGCTGTTCCTCCTTAACCATAGGGGCCTCTACTGCAGGTGGTCCTCTCCTTACCTGATCACCAACAATCCTAAAGCCCATGAATTTTCTGAACATGCTTAAAGCAATAGATGTTGGACTTAGGAATCTTCCAGATTTCTCATTGTCAAGAGGCACACCAAAGTGCTTGAAAATTGCAGTCAGATGGGCTGCATAGGGAAGTGATCTATGCAAGTCTGCCCTGGTGGTCTCAGAGATAATCTGGTACATGATTACATGAAGGTTTATCTTGAGGTTCTTGCTCATACAGAAAAGGACAAATCTCTGGATGTCCTGTCAGCCTATGTCTCCCACCACCTTGAGGTGTGATGATGGTAGTGAGCATGTGATGAGTAAGTCTCAACATAGGGGGAAAGGTGTGGTATTGAATTTGTGACATGGTTTGCTTAATAATCAGTCTCATCTGCAGGCAAACAGTCATTATGTGTAGGCTTCATGAAGTTGAATTCAAAGTTGTGGTAGTCTTCTCCATCTCTGGAATCTTGAAAATAGAGGCTGCTATGTCTGTAGCATGTCTATGATGTTGCCCAGCTAACTAGCCCAGAGGGGGGGTGAATGGTTAATAAAAACTTCGATCTCTAATTAAAATCTGTTCACTGAAAGGATTGCACAACTTGATAACAAGGTTAGAGTTAGAGCAAATAAGACAACAATCACACAAAAACACCCACAAGACACAAGGATTTTTATCCTGGTTCGGAACTCCTCTCCACAGGAGACCTACGTACCAGTCCCTGAGCAATATCTCAGGATTTCACTACCAAGGGTACAATCCCCCTTAAGGATCCTTACACCCAGCCTCAACTGGTCTTCCTTCAGCCTGAAGGGACAACAACCACCCTGGATACCACCAGGTCTTCCTTCGTCCAGAAGGGAACACAACCAAACAAGAAAAAAGGTTGTGGAAACAGGCTCAGACTCTAGCTTGACCAGCAACACACTGAAGCTACTACGCCCGAGAGAGAAAGAGATTTAACAAGGTTTTTCTCTCCAAGGACTACACAAGCTCTCACAAATGAGAAAAATCTGATTGAGCACAGAGAGCTAAGAGCTTAGAACAAGGTTGGAGTGGAAGCTTCGCTCTTCTTCAATGTTCTAACGACTCGAAGAGATGGATTTCTTTCTTCTTCTAAAAATCAAGCGTTGTTCTCACTTCTCTCATCTCTTTTCCGTCTTGAGTCTTCTATTAAACTGCTGATTCAAATTCGAACGTTGAAGTGTCCGTTGTCTCTTATCCTTGTGTACTAGACTGTCACTGAGGAAGCTTCTGATCGTCATCTTTATCCTTGTGTACACGCCAAAGAGATTCTAGAACTTTGTATCTTGTGTCCAACGTTGTCCAGATGAGTCTTGTCAGATATCTGTACATATCATCAATAAATAGAGGACAGCTAAGCTGCTGTTTATTGTTAGTACGATGGAACAGATATTGCAGAATATAGCAAGCTCCTTCTGTCTAAAAAGTACGTAGACAGAGTAGCATAGAAAGGAAGATATGTCTGCATCATGGAGAACGATCAGAGAGCATTTACTGCATAGCAGTCAACGGACAAGATATGACTTTGACTTGTCAACGCTATTAAAGGCATTATACTGATACATCAAGAAATTCGATAAAAGAATCTTGCTGACTTCAAACTTATGAAATCGTTATGAATTATAGCAATCGTTATGAACTGTAAAGAAATAGTTGTGATAACTTATGAAGTCGTTACAACAAGCAAGTCGTTACGATCTAAAGAAATCGTCACAAGAAATCGTATGACTATCAAGTTGTAAGGATCGTTACACGAAATTGTTACACAAAGCAAGGCGTTATGAACGTAAAGAATCGTTATGACTCTAAAGAAATCGTTATGAATTCTAAGAAATCGTTATGAATTCTAAAGATCGTATGAACTCTAAAGAAGTCGTTACGAGTTCTAAAGAAATCGTTACGAGGTCTAAAGAAATCGTTACGGCTAGAGAGTCATTGCGAGTTCTAAAGAAATCGTTACGAGGTTAAAGAAATCGTTACGGCTAAGAGTCGTTGCGAGTTCTAAAGAATCGTTACAAGGTCTAAAGAACCGTTACGGCTAGAGAGTCGTTGCGAGTTCTAAAGAAATCGTTACGAGGTCTAAAGAAATTGTTACGGCTAGAGAGTCGTTGCGAGTTCTAAAGAAATCGTTACAAGGTCTAAGAAATCGTTACGGCTAAGAGAGTCTTGCGAGTCTAAAGAATCGTTACGAGGTCTAAAGAAATCGTTGCGATGTCTTAAGAGTCGTTGCGATATCGATTTGTTTTGAGTTTTCCCGTTCAAAGAGGAAATCGTTCTGCTTATCAGGAAGCGATACAAGACTTGGATAGAGTGAGATGAACTTACCAGATTGTCTTGAACTTTCATTTTTCTTTTTTCCTGTTCTCAAGACTCAAGTAATCCATTAGTGTTATTTGTTAATCATCAAAATTAATATATAAATAAATGGAAAATATTTATATGGGGATAGTTTGGTCATCATATGACAATCCCCTTAACCTTTGACTTGTACCCTACTTCTGTGCATTCCAAATTTGATAGAATTCTTGTACAAGTCTAGGGTAAATGATACGAAATTCTGATATGAAAGACTGCCAAGTCTGGAATTTGAAGAAGTTCAAGACTTCAGGAAGCAACAATGAGTTCACTGTCATCCAAATCCACTGCTCTGGGTTTCAGGATGGTCTTCCCGGCACTTAGGGTTTGGAAGGGGGTCTCCTACTGGGCTGGGAGGACTCTGAGGAGGAGGATGAGGATGAGGATGAGATTTCTCAGAAATTCAGGAGAAGAGTCTAGGGTTTTTCTCCTAGGGTACATGGACCCTTGACCTCGACCAGAGGAGGATGCCCTACCTCTCTTAGCAGATGAAGATCCCGGCTACTCTGCAGGATCATGGCGACGCTTGGTTCTCTTTCTCAGTGGAAGGAACCTCATCCGCCGGATTGGGCCTAGCCGACGCCTTGACTTTGCTCCACGGTGAGGAATTTGCTTGGGTGCCATTGAAGCAGAGTGGAATCGGGGATGATGGAGATGAGAGAGAATGAAGACGACGGATGGAGATGGTATGGAGGAGATAAAGGTGGAAAGGATTCAAATCCTACCGGATTCCAGGAAGAATGTGACCGTCGGGTCGACCTGGAGAAGAAAAGAGGGGTTTTGGATAACCTACCCCGCAGAAACAACTTGCGCTTAACTGGCGCCCACGTTTAAATGAGTCTGCAGGGGGGTCGATGTCGACACTAGAGGATGGCAGTGTCGACCTGAGTCAAAGTGTGTCGACACTAGATGGAGTAGTGTCGACCTGGCCTGATGAAAATTTGGATTTGAGTTTTGAAAAAATTGTGAGCTAGTGGGATATCTTTATAATGATAATCAATGGGTGGAATGATCATTTCAAGGATATTAAGAGACTAAAAAATCATTTGTTAAATTTTGAAAAATTCACATAATTCAAGTTTTACACATATCCAACAGGATATGAGCATTCAGTGACTGAGTCATTAAATGATAATTTGAGGGATATAAAACTTTAACAATCAACTACACACTACCATATTCTTCATTCCAAGAGATAAAAAAAATCTTTTAGACTGAAAACAAGTGTGTTGACAGCAAACATTTTTAAGAACAACTTGATGATGGATAAGAATGATCTTTAAAACAAATTCTCCAATGACATAATATTTTGTTTTGAAACAAACTATCAAATGAGATATATCTTGTTCACTCAAGAACTAATACTTTTACACCACTATAGTCCCTGGATACTGAAGATTTATCAATTATCAAGTCTCAAAGGGGTAAATGATGACCTTTCGACATAAAATTATGTTTTTTGGACGCCAATATTTCCAGTTACTCAGTCATCATAAAATTAGGCACATTTATTTTGTTTTGCATTGATTTTTAATTTTTAATCCCCTTTGAACATAGATAACATTAGTGCCTCATGACATACATGACACTTCATTCATTGTGAAGGTGTGCAGTTTCTCAGCACATGTGCCATTGCTCTGTTGAATGGATAGATTTTGGAGAGTTTTTGACAAAAAGATATCATCTATATCCACATCAATTGCAAACAAAATATGTTTAAGATCAAGACAACACATTATCCTTCAGTCGTAGAAAGAAATCTGAATTTCATAGTTTTGAAGATATAGGTGAGAGTTGACAAATGAATGTAGTAGATCACTCAAGGGATCATTTTGAGACTCTAGACACCTGAATGAGGACATCATGCAAGGAAATTGATGTAATGCAAGAAAAAGTTTTGAATTTTGCAAAGGATATAACTTGTGAATTCTTTAGCTCCCCCTGAGATGAGGATTTCAACCACTTTTTCATCAGAATAAGATATGCAAGTTTTTGAAATCAGGAAATAATTCTCTTTAAACAATAAAAGCTCCCCCTCAACAATTGCATATTCATTCCTTGGTACTTGGCGGAGACACATACTCTCGCATAGTGAAAGTGTCCAGACAAGCAGAACTTGTCCTTCTTCAAATCACCATTTGATATACCAAGAAGTTCAACACAATGTGAGGTGAAAAGTTCATTGTCAAACAGAAATAGACTTGAAATAGAGAGAGATATGAATCAAGGAAGCAAATGAGTAAGATAATGCAAAGAACTCCCCCTCAGAAGATGCCAACACTCACCCAATCCCAATGGACATTTGTAAAGACCAGTTCTGTCCTTAAGGATGAGAACCTACTGTCAGGAAGGGGTTTAGTGAAAATGTCAGCAATTTGCTTTTCAGTTTCTATGAAATGGAGTTCAAAAGATTTCTTTGCTACCTCATCTCTCAAAAAATGATGCCTAATTTCAATATGCTTAGTTCTGGAATGCTGAATGAGATTTTTAGACAGATTTATTGCACTTGTGTTATCACAAAGGATGGGAACACAACCTAACTCTTGGTTGTAATCAAGAAGTTGATGTTTCACCTAAAGGATTTGGTTTCCACCATACCTGCTGCAACATACTCAGCCTCTGCAGTGGACAGAGCAACTGAATGTTGCTTCTTAGAAGCCCAAGAGATTAGGCACCCACCTAGTATAAACACAAGCCACTTGTGCTTTTTCTATCTAATTTACAACCAGCATAGTCAGCATCACAATAGACAATTAAATCTAACTTGCAATTAGCAGGATACCAAATTCCTAAATCACATGTTCCAACAAGATATTTGAAAATTCTTTTAACAGCTAGCATGTGACTTTCTTTAGGATTTGATTGAAATCTAGCACACAACACACACACAACTGAATATCAGGTCTAGAAGTTGTAAGATAAAGTAGAGAACCAATCATACCTCTATAGGTCCTGGGTCTACTGACTTACCATTTGAGTCTTCTTCTAGCTTAGCATTAATAGCATTGGTGTGTTTGATGCTTGAGGTTATGAAAGTCAACCTTTTAAGAAGTTCTTTGACATAAGTGGTTTGACTGATGAAGATCCCCTCATGAGTTTGGTTAACCTGCAATCCCAAGAAAATTTTAGATCTCCCATTAAACTCATTTCAAATTCATTTTTCATTTGATTGGAAAATTCATTACACAAGCCTTTATTGGTTGATCCAAATATTATGTCATCAACATAAATTTGGACAACAATTATTTGATTATTGACTATTTTTGTGAACAAGGTTTGATCAACAGTTCCTCTAGAGTATCCTTTTTCAAGCAAAAAGAGCTCAAACGGTCATACCAAGCTCTTGGAGCTTGTTTAAGACCATAGAGCCTATGAAGCTTGAAAACATGGTTAGGATGTTTTCATTTTCAAATCCAAGAGGTTTTCAACAAAAACATTTTCCTTGATATATCCATTTAATAATGCACTTTTAACATCCATTTGATAAACTTTGAATTTCATGGAGGATGCAAAAACAAGGAAAATTCTAACTGCTTCTAGTCTAGCTACATGGGCATATGACTCTTCAAAATCAATTCAAACTCTTGATTGTACCCCTTTGCAACTAGCCTAGCTTTATTTCTTATGACTTGACCAGATTCATTCAGTTTATTTCTGAAGACCCATCTAGTGCCAATGACTGTTTGGTCACTAGGTCTAGGTACTAATCTCATACTTGATTTCTTTCAATTGATGAAGTTCATCATGCATGGCATTAATCCAATCAGAACTTGATAAAGCTTCATCAATTGACTTTGGTTCAATTTGGGAAATTAGAGCTAGTGGGTCATCTTCAATAGCAAGCATAAATGATGATCTAGTCCTAACTCTATCATTCAAATTACCAACAATATTATCTAATGGTGATCTCTCAAATTCGATGTTCAGAAATTACCTGTTGAGGGTACTTAAATCTGGAGCAATGTTACCTGATCCACTTGAAGATGGTGAATTGGTGTTCAAGATCTCACTATGTCTTCAAGCTCCTCAACAGTTGGTGAAGAGTCCACAATGAAGTCATCCTCTTCACTGTCGTGTTTTTCCCTGCAAGATTTAGAAGTGTTAGTTGAAAAGGAATTTTCATCAAATATAACATGAGGAGACTCTTCAACAGTTTTGTTTTTGAGAATGTACACTCTGAAAGCTCTTGACACTTCTGAATAGCCAAGGAGATGCTTCCTGACTCTTAGCATCAAACTTGTCAAGATTTTCTTTTTTATTGTTGTGTACATAACATTTGCACCCAAAGATTTTGAAATAAGAAACAGTTGGCTTCTTTTTTTTCAGTAATTCATAGGGGTTTTTCTTGATTTTTGGTCTGACCAATGCTCTATTGAGAATATGATTTGCTGTGTTTACAACTTCAGCCCAGAAGGATTTGGGCAAATTACTCTCAAGGATCATGGATCTAGCCATTTCCACAAGAGTTCTGTTCTTTCTTCCACAACTCTATTTTGTTCTGGAGTTCTTGGTGAAGAAAACTTGTGGAAAATTTGAAGTTCAGCACATAAATCAGAAAAGGATTGGTTTTCAAATTCTCCCCCATGATCAGTCAAATATTTTTGATTTATATGAATAATTTGTTAGGGCAGTGGTACAGAATTTCCTGAATCAAGGCAAGTATCACTTTTGTGGGACAAGAAAATGACCCAAGTAAATCTAGTAAAATCATCAATGATTACAACCCATATCTCTTGCCACTTAGACTTAGAATTCTTGTTGGGCCAAAAGGTCCATATGAAGTAGTTCTAGTGGCCTAGATGTGAGTACCTCATTGAAGTTCTTAAAAGATTTCCTGGTTTGTTTACCTTGGGCACAGATCCCACAAACTTGATTTTCAACATTTGAAAAGGATTCAGGAAGACCCTTAACCAGATTCAGCCTTAACAATTTATTCAAAGTTCTGAAACTTGCATGGCCAAGTCTTTTGTGCCAAGTCCATGCAATTTCATCTTTATTTGCAACAAAACAGAGATTTTCAGAAAAGTTTTATTAAGGTCAATCATATAAACATTGTTTTCCCTTTTCCAAAAAATTTAATTTTATCAGTTGATGAATCAATTCTTTTGCAAAAATCAGATTCAAACACAACTTTGTGACCTTTGTCACATAGTTAGCTGATGCTGAGCAAGTTGTAATCAAGACCATCAACTAATAAAACACTATCAACAGAGTTTGAGGAAGTTTGACCGACCTTTCCAGATCCAATGATCTTTCCTTTATTTTTACCTCCAAATGTCACTGAACCACCCTCCTTTTCTAGCAGGAAGAAAATTGGCTCTATCTCCAGTCATATGTCGTGACACCCACTGTCAAGGAACCACACATTTGAATTGGGTGCACGACCTTCCTGCAACATCAATTAGTGGAGAGAAAATTTTGGTACCCAAACAGAGTTGGGACCATCAGAAAGTTTGGACAATGTTAACAAATCTTTTCTCACCCAAATTTGACTTGTTTTTGACTTTTGTTTTATTACTTGTGGTTTCTCTGTCTTTTTCACTTTCTTCTTTTCTTTTGGGATGAAAACACCAGTGTTTTTGTTTTTGATAGAGGGGTGTTTTTCATTTGAGCATGAGAATTCAGATGTGGAGGTGGAAACCAAGGACTTTGTTGGTACATCAGAAAGTTTGGATAGAAAATTGAGGATGATACCAACATGGGTTGTTATACCATTGACTCCAAGAATTGGTCCAATCAGCTTGATATGCTCTTGGAGGTCCAAGGTTTTTATCATAATTTCTTTTGTCTTTTTATTATTTTTCAGATTTTTATTTGAATTTTTTATTTTGTGGTTTATCTTTGTTGGTGTTGAGCAGGTCGACCTCTCTTCGACTGGTGTCGACACTACAGCCACAGAAGCCTTCTTCTTGTGGACTAGTGTCGACCTGTCAAGAGATTGTGTCGACTTGGTTGCCTTGTCTTTGTTCTGAGTTTTTGGACTTTTTTGTGTTTTGCTTGATTTTTGTTTTTGACTTCTGTATTTTCAAGACTAGGGCCCTTAACAAATTGATTAGTGGTGCTTTATCCTTCTTTTCACCGGATTTGTCTTTCTTAGATTTTTGTTTATCAAACCTAGTCCATGAGATTGATTTCATATTTGTTCCCAACAAGGCCTCCAATTATCTTTGCCATTTGTGAATGTTTCAATGGCTTTATCTTTTTGTCTTAGCTAGTTTTCCAAAATTTGATTTCTTCAATCTTTTGTTGTTTATCTTGATTTCTTTTTCAGCTTTTCAGATAAGTCTTTGAATTCATTGGTGGCCTTTTGAGAAGCTAGCTTAAGTTCATCAATCAAATTCAGAAGATCTTCTTTTTCTTCATTTAATTCGTTACTTCATTTTCAGTTCACAAATTCTTTTGTTGAAGGATTGGTTGTGCAAGATGTTTTCAATTTTCTTTTTGATGTGTTTGTTTTCTTTTCTCATTTCAGATATTTTTCAACTAATTCAGCATAAGCATCCTACCAATCTTCAACTGAAAAATCTTCAAAAGAAGTGCTTACCTTTCCATTTGAGCTGTTTGCCATGAAGCAAATCTCCTCACTTTCCAGAGCTTGAGGATTTTTCTTCTTCTTCTTCACTTGAGTCTTCATCAGACCAAGTGGCTACCATGTCCTTTGGCTTCTTGAATTTGTGAATTTCTTGTGCTTTTCCTTCTTGTTTTCAGGACATTCTCCCTTCATATGTCCTGGCTTGTTGCACCTGTAGCTATGACAACTTCGTCAGATTTTTGATTCTTGTTAGAGTTTGCATTAGAAAATGATGTGTTTCTTTTACCTGAAGAGTATTTATTTTTACCAGAAAATTTTCCTTTTCTATATTTCAAGAATTTTCTGAATTGTCCTGGTCATGAGGGCAATTTCATCCTCATTTGACTCAGACTCATCAGAACTGGTTTTATCCTGACTTTTGTCTTTGTTACTTGATGAGGCCTTTAATGCTACTGGCTTGGTTTTGATTATGTGTTCCTCATTTCTCTTTAGATTAATTTCATATGTCATTAAGGATCCTATCAACTCATCCAAGAGATTTTGGTCAAGTCTTTAGAATCATCAATGACAGTGGCCTTTGTATGCCATTGAAGATAGAGAGCGTAGAATTTTTCTTACCAAGTCAGCATCAGTATAGTCCTTACCTAAGGCCTTCAGTCCATTGACTATGATCATAACCTGGCAAACTTTTCAGAGATTGTCTCGTTAGATTTCATCATGAACAATTCATATTCAGAGACAAGTATGTTAGTCTTGGTTTCCTTACCTTGAGATGTTCCCTCATAGAGTACTCAAGCTTATCCACATCTCTTTGGCAGATCTGCACATTGAGATTCTAGAGTACTCTTTGGGGTGACAGCACATTGAATCATGTTCATGACACTATAATTCAATGTAGCTCTTCTTATTTGTTCCCTAGTCCAGGTTTCTTCTCTCCTTGGTTTTCATAGGGTCCTACCTCCACTACTTTCCAGATTTCATAGTTTTGGCTCTTAGAAACACTTGCATTCTATTTTTCCATAAGAATAGTCCGTTCCATTAAAGAATGGTGGCCTATTTATGGAATGGCCCTCAGCTATGAATCCTTTGGAATCCATTTAATTAGACAGATGGTGCAAAGAAGGAAACCTCAGCAAGCAAACAATCAAGCAAACAAATCACACAAAGTACTCAGAAATCACTCAGATCAAATCAGATCAGATGTAAACCCTCTCTGATACCAATTGAAGGATCGATAAAAGATGTGGACAAGATCTAGAAGGGGGGAGGGGGTTGAATAGATCTATGCCACTAATGCGGAAGCTAAAACCAATTTGGAAAGTCCTTTGAATCAGAGTTAGATTAGAGCAAATTTCACAGATCTGAAGAAATTAAGTGAGTTAAGCAATTGGAGTGAGTAAACAAGTTGATTAGATAGATTCAAATGATCCTATGCATTCATCTAACGAGGAGAAAATTCAAACCACAAACATATCAATGCACAGAGATTTTTGGTGGTTCGGAAATCACACCACGTGACTCCTACATCCACCCCTCACCCGCAGTGAGGATCCACTAAACAATCTGGGTTACACACCCCACACTGGAGCCTGACAACTCCACAAATGAGTTAGAAAACTCACACACTACCTAGAGCAAGACTACTCTAGATCTGAGCAAGACTGCTCAACACACAACTTGAGTACGACGACTCAAAAACTGAGCACACAGGCTCATACCACTTGCTAGAACAAAAACAATAAGATGCAGATCCTCTAGCAATGATCTGATCTATTAAGGCCCATTCAAGAAATTGGTGCAACAGATTATGCACAATTTCTAGAATAGCCAGAAGAAACAAGAAAGACTTTAGACTCGAGGTTGACAATTCTTGTTCTTCAAGAAAACTCCCTTGTAGAGACCGAATTGGAAGAATCTTGATCATTGAAGTCCCTTGGCCGATGCTCTGCAACTTTGATCTTGGGATCTTCCTTGAGAGCTTCACAATTGCTGGCTTCTACTTGATCTGCTCCTTTGAAGTTGATCCTAGTGCTTCATGTGATCTATCTTCAAGTCTTGTTCTCGGAGAAGTGTGAATTGGTGTGGGAACACAGGAGAGAGCAAGAACAGGGAGGTGAGACTCTCTTGCCGCCGCTTGCAGGTTTCTGGAGGCTCTAAAGAGATTCTCTTGGGATGAGTGCCCATAAGAGGGTATTTACCCTAAGTATCCGGAAGATACCCTTGGGGTACGTGGGTACATGATCCAAGAATGATCTGACATCTCCCTAGGGTGCCACGTGTCCAGGGGAAAGTTTAAGTCATAGAGATTCCGGAGTGTGTCGACCTGCCCATGAGGTGTGTCGACACACTCTCCCAGACTGGCAAAACAAATCCTGGGAGAGGTCTCTAGGGTCGACCTGAGATGATTCATGTCGACCTCATGTCCCAGACAGCAAAATAGCCCTTTTGGGAAGGCTCTCTAGTGTCGACCTGATCTCATCTCGTGTCGACCTGCTTTGGCCATATGAAAAATAGGCCTTCTGGGAGAGCCATCTAGTGTCGACCTGCCTGCATTTGGTGTCGACCTACTTTGGCTATCTGAACAACAAGCCTTCTGGGAAGGCTCTCTAGTGTCGACCTGCTCTGGACTAGTGTCGACCTGAGATGGACTTTTCTTCACATTTCTGCCTTTGTTCTGAACCATTGTGTCGACACCAAGGATGGTTGTGTCGACACTACCTTTGCAGAAAATGTTTGTCCCTGAGAAAATAAATACATAAATCATTAGTTAAATATATATCAGGAATATCAATGATAAATGTGCTTGGAAACATGCTTTTGAATATTGTAATTTCAGGTGATGTATTTTACATGTTCCAATGGTTATGCATTAAAATCACAACTTGTCATCATCAAAATGTGAGGAGAAATGAATTATATTCACACTCAACCCAACACCGTGCATTCTGCAAGCTGCACGAGGTGGTAGAAATCGCGGTGCAGGCAAGCTGCATTGCAACTTTAGAAGCCTGAATCCACCAAGATTCAGTGGTACCACCAATCCGGATG
>CM024758.1:56935799-57041094 GCA_014218235.1 Colocasia esculenta | reverse complement strand
ATATTGTAATCCATGTTGTGACAAATCTGGAACCATGTTAAATCAGTAGCTTCATTATGTTAGGATCATGTTTATATGTGTAAAATGCCTAGAATCCATGCTAGGGACAATTAATAAGTATGTGCACAAATTTCCATGTTTGGTTGTTCACATGTTGTATTTTAAATAAATTTGTAACTCTCATGCGTAGGGTTATGGTTGCTAAATCATGTGAAAACCAGCAAATTAAAGTGTGTAAAATGTTCGTGTACATGCACAAGAATGTGTAGTTTCCATGCTTGCTGTGTTTGTTTCATGTACGTAGGATAATCATGCCAAGTGCTTTCATGTTTTAGTTAAAAGCAAAGTAGAATTTCATGAGTAGGAATGATTAGAACATGTGTTAGGAATTTATCTTGATAGGAAATCTGAAAGCATGCATCATGTGTTACTTATAGAATTATGATGGTTGGTTATTTATTTCAAACGTTAAGCATGATACATGTTGAGTTTTTGCATTGGTGTGTGTAGAGCCTACTATGACATGTACGTGTATGGTATGAGTGGTGTTACTTGCTGAGTCTTTAGACTCACTACTTGCTTCGGCGTACAGTGTAGTTGGTGACGTGGCACCGTTGGAAGACAGTAGAGACGGACTCCGAGCGCGAAGATTAGTCTTTGGAGTACTTGTGACTTTTGCATTTCATAGTATGTAAATTGAACGTTGTATTAGTGTTATCATGGAAAGAATGTATAATGGTGGACATTTATGTATTAATTTTCAGCAATTTAAATTATGTGAACTTTAAGTTCTTTAATGTCATTGTAATTTCATGTATACTAAATGTGGATGATGAATGAATGAAGACAGTAGTTCTTTTTACTTCCGCTACTCTGTTCTTATATTCACGTATATCTCAGCTGAATGTATCGTTGGGTAAATGTCCCACTGTGGCAAAGCTCGCTATACAGACGTGGGTTGGTATAACGTACCGGTATAATGAGGGTCGCTACAGAGATTGGTATCAGAAAACCGGTTGAGATTGCACATGAATATACCTAAGTCATCATCCCATTACATGCTAAGTATGTCCACATGTGTAGAAAACCTAATAAGAAGTGAAAGATAGATAAGAAAATGGTTAGAAAACTTAGTAACCTAGCTATAATGGTGGCTGAAATTTATTACAGCCATGGCTTCGAGAGGTAGGTGTGGCGGAGTGCCGGCCCGTGAGGACGAGCCGCGACGTGACGAGCGGCGGCAGCAGGCCCGGCACCGCCAGGTCCTGTACTTCCCCCACCGCCACTTGTGGACTACGGAGTATTCATGCAAGGTCTGGTGCAAGCCATGCAGACGCAGGCTCATACCCAGGCAGCACTCCAGGCACAGTTGGAGGCTCAGGTTAGGCTAATGAAATGATTTATAGTCTATTTTAATTGCTTATGTGATATTGTGTTGATTGTATATTGTTGCTGTGATGTAGCAGGCTCAAGGACCAGCTCAGGACCATGGTGGACCTTCTACCATGGAGAGATTCAAGAGGATGCTGCCACCCTCTTTTAAGGGGGAGAGCGATCCTTTAATGGCAGAAAGCTGGATGAGGGAGATAGAGAAGATCTTCCGAGCCATCAGGTGTGCAGATGACGATAAGGTTACGTTGGCCACCTACATGCTACAGGTATGTGTTGATTTTGTATGATTGCATGTTTTGTTTAGTTAGAACTGTTAGTTGAGCTTACGAAGGTGTATTGCAGAAAGAACTGATGTTTGGTGGGCTTCATTGCTGCGTACCCGGTTCGAGGACGGAGCTATCGACGTTGCTTGGGATGAGTTCGTGAGGCTCTTTCGACCCAAGTTCGTCCCGAGCATGTGCAAGATCGGATGGAGCAAGAATTCCTATCTTTGGCTCAAGGCTCCATGACCGTGCTGGAATATGAGGCAAGATTTTCTGAACTTTCTAAATATGCACCTCATATCGTGACAAACGAGCGGAGGAAGACCAAGAAGTTCGTGACGGGACTTAAGCCATCACTGCAGATGAGACTCGTGGCGTTTGACCACCGCACGTTGGACGAGGCCCTTAGTGCTGCGTGTAGGCAGGAGGGAGAGATGGAGCAATATCTAGAGGAAAAGAAGGCTTCGCAGAAGAGGCCAGCAGTGACATTCCAGCGGCAAGACAAGAAGAAAACAGTGTTCCAGACACTGCAGCGAACCGTGGCAGTCGGCAGTTCACAGGTACCTTCTGTATGTTCCCCTGGTGTGAAAAAAGAGTGTCCCCACTGTTGGAAGACACACGGTGGTTCCGAGTGTTGGTTGGTAGCGGGTAGATGCTTGAAGTGCGGGAGCAGCGACCACAAGATCAAAGATTGCCCAAGACTTCAACAGGGAGCTCAGCATGGGGCGCCAGCCCCAGCAGTAGCGGTACCGCACCAGCTATAGGAAGACCAGGAAGGCCTCGAGCCCCAGCTCGAGTGTTTGCTTTAGCTCGCGAGGACGCCGAGCAGGCGGAGCATGTCACCGAAGGTACGATTTTGCTTTTAGGTGTGCACGCTCGAGTTTTGTTTGATAAGGGTGCTACTCACTCGTTCATTTCCGAGCGGTTCGGTAGGTAGTTAGCCCTAGAGTCAGGCATAGAGTCTGAGGATTTAGAGGTCCCTTTGTCTGTGCACACCCCTGCGGGTATGGTATCGACTAGGAAGTGCATTTCGTCGTTACCTGTGTGCATTGAGGATAGAATCCTAGATGGGTGTTTCTTCTTGCTAAAGATGAAGGACTATGATGCTATTCTTGGTCTCGATTGGCTGGAGGAACACTATGCATTAGTGGATTGTCGTCGGAAGAGGATCATTTTCCGCATTCCTGGTGAGGATGAGTTCTCACCCCTTGCCAAGGAACTGGGCAGGAAAGATGGTCATCTCTGCCATGAAGGCGATGCGCATGGGGAACAAGGGTTGTGACGCTTTTCTTGCCAGCGTGGTGTTAGTACCAGAGGCTGATGAGTCACCTACTCTTGCGGAGATTAAGGTAGTGCAGGATTTTCCAGATGTCTTTCCTGATGACTTGTCTGGATTGCCACCGGATAGAGAGATAGAGTTTACCATAGAGTTGCTTCCGGGCACCTCTCCTATCTCGAAGGCTCCATATCAGATGGCACCTGCGGAGTTAGCCGAGTTGAGGAGGCAGTTGCAAGAGTTGCTTGATAAGGGATTTATTCGCCCTAGTGTTTCTCCTTGGCCGCACCTGTATTATTCCTCAAGAAGAAAGACGGGTCGCTTAGGTTGTGCATTGACTACAGAAAGCTGAACCAAGTGACTGTGAGAACAGGTATCCCTTACCTCGTATTGATGACTTGTTTGACCAGTTGCGAGAGGCATCAGTCTTTTCTAGGATTGATTTGCGATCTGATTATCATCAGTTGAGGATTCGGAGTGAGGATGTGTCCAAGACGGCGTTTAGAACCCGTTATGGACATTATGATTTCTTGGTCCTTCCTTTCGGATTGACCAATGCCCCTACAGTGTTCATGGATCTCATGAACAGGGTGTTTAGGCCTTACTTAGATATCTTTGTCGTAGTGTTTATTGATGACGTGTTGGTCTACTCTCCGGATGAGGCCGCGCACCGTCAACATCTGAGGTTAGTGTTAGAGGTTCTTCGTGAGCACAAGCTGTATGCAAAATTCAGCAAGTGCAATTTTTAGTTGCACGAGGTTCATTTCCTCGGGCATGTTATCTCCGGCGCTGGTGTTGTAGTTGATCCAGCGAATGTCCAGGCAGTTATGGATTGGGAGGTTCCCAACCCCTTCGGAGATTCATAGTTTCATTGGGTTAGCTGGTTACTATCGGTGATTCATTGAGGTTTCTCATCCATCGCCGCCCCCTTGACAAAGCTGACGAGGATGGGTGAGAAGTTCGTATGGTCTGAGGCATGTGAGCGTAGCTTCCAGCTATTGAAGGCTAAGCTTACTTCTGCTCCGGTATTGGTATTGCCTAGTGGTCTAGAGGGCTTTTCCATTTATACGGATGCGTCTCAGATTGGTTTGGGCTGTGTGCTAATGCAGCAAGAAAGGGTAGTGGCTTATGCTTCTCGTCAATTAAAGGAGCATGAGAAGAACTATCTGACTCATGACTTGGAGCTCGCAGTAGTGGTTCATGCACTAAAGATCTGGAGGCACTATCTTTATGGTGTCAGATTTGAGGTGTTTACCGACCACAACAGCTTAAGTATCTTTTCTCCCAAAAGGAATTAAACCTGAGGCAGAGGAGATGGATTGAGTTCTTGAAGGACTATGACTTCGACCTTCAGTATCACCCTGGGAAGGCGAATGTCGTAGCGGATGCGCTTAGTAGAAAGAGGTCTTCGCTCCAGCAGGATTGGAAGATGTTGGAGGATGCGGCGTACTCTATGATCGAGTTAGAGCCATCGCTGTGTCAGGCTTTTGTAGCTCTCACTATCCCTTAGATCCTCTGTTTTGGATGAGGTGATCGAGCGACAGGGAGCCCCCTAGACTCTTAGAGATAGTGGGTAAGGCGGGCATCGCTCGTGATGAGGACGGTGTGATTAGATTTCAGCACTGTGTTTGTGTCCGTGATTTGGTAGATGTTCGTGAGCATGTGTTAGCGAAGGCTCATAGGTCGCGATTCTCTATTCACCCGGGTAACACTAAGATGTATCAAGACCTGAAGAGATCATTTTGGTGGTCCGGCATGAAGAAGGATGTTGCGGATTATGTGTCTAGATGTCTAGTATGTCAGCAAGTGAAGGCCGAGCGACAGCGACCATCCGGCCTTATGCAGAGGATGGATATCCCAGTGTGGATGTGGGAAGCTATCACTATGGACTTCATTTCGGGTTTGCCTCGATCTAGAAGGGGCAATGACTCGATTTGGGTAGTTGTAGATAGATTCTCGAAGACTGCTCATTTCTTGCCTATGAAGAAGAAGCAGTCAGTAGAGAGTTTAGCTAGATTGTACGTTAGCGGTATCATTAGATTGCATGGTGTACCGAAGTCGATCATTTCGGCTTGAGATCCGATTTACTTCGAGATTGTGGAAGGGTCTTCAGGATGCTTTAGGTTCGGAGGTGAAGCTCAGTTCGGCGTTTCATCCCTAGACTGATGGACAGTCCGAAAGGACTATCCAGACACTCGAGGATATGTTGAGAGCATGTGTCTGGATTGGAAGGATGATTGGGAGCATCATTTACCTCTTGTGGAGTTCGCATACAACAAAAACTTTCATGCTAGTATTGGTATGGCTCCATTCGAAGCTTTGTATGGTAGGCCCTGCAGATCTCCGTTATGTTGGGAGGAGACTGGTGATAGGCAACTAATCGGACCGGAGTTAGTTCAGGAAACATCGAATAAGATCCAGCTTATCAGGAAGAGGCTTGTTGCGGCACAGGATAGGCAGAAGAGCTATGCCGACAACCAAAGAAGGATTTGGAGTTCGAGGTTGGCGATCATGTCTTCTTGAAGATATCGCCTACTCGTGGTGTCGTCAGATTTTGCCGGCATAGTAAGTTGAGCCCCAGGTTCATTGGCCCATATGAGATTCTCAGACGTTTGGGCAGCGTGGCATATGAGCTAGCATTACCCCCAGTTTTTGCTAGCGTTCACCCTGTATTCCACGTATCTATGCTCAGGAAGTATGTCCGAGATCCGTCTCATGTGATTAGTCATGAGCCAGTGGAGATCCAGCCAGATCTTTCGTATGTCGAGCAACCAGTAGCGATTCTTGACCGGAAGGTTCAACCCTCCGGAACAAGAGTATTGCGTTTGTGAAAGTTCTATGGCGGAACTTCTCACGAGAGGAGGCTACTTGGGAGCTCGAGGATGCGATGAAGAAGAAGAATCCCCTTTTGTTTGAGTAGTGTCGTTCTAACACTGAGGACGAAGTTTCTTTTAAGGGGGAGAGGGTGTAAGGCCCTCGAAATTTGTTGCATTATTGTAATGCATGTAAATAATTTGTGTCGTATATGTACGTATGTATGTATCTACGTATGTATTAGTGGTATACTTATGTGTATGTGTATAGCTTAGGTATAAATAATGAATGTATTGCTTGATGGTAGTGTGTGCACAAAACTATATAGATATACATGTATATATGCATGATGTACATGGGGTTCTGCATGTTTTAGATTTATGGACGAAGGCCAGATTGGCGTCAATCCCATAGCCGCTTATGTGGTGTCAGCGTCAACCCCATGGACGCCAACACTAATCTTAGTGTCCAACGATATGGACGCCACTTCTCTGACCTGCATGCGTTGCAGAGCCAGAAATTCTGGAACCTAGGCAACTCACCCATTGGGGAGCTGTCTCCCAACGGTCTGAGAGCCATCATGTCACCCTGTGCGTGGGAGAGAAGCCTCTCCCATATATCTAAACCCGAATTTTTGCTTCCCCAACCCTCTCTTTGCCTCTTTACAAGAGAGAAAGAAGAAGAAAACCCTACTTCTTAACTGAGGAAAACCCCCACTTTGGAACCCAAAATCCCACAACCTGAAGATTGTTCCGGGGTTCTGCTGCTTCAAGAAGTTTGCTGGATCGACGAGGAAGGCCTCCCCGACCTCGGAAGGCACTGGAGCTTGCTCAGGAACCCGGAGTAAAGCATTTCTCAGAGCTTCATGGGACTGCCCAAGAGAGCTTCTCCAAGCCCTAGGTCCATTGGTGTATTTTTCTAAAAGGCAAGTACCCCATTCATAATGTCCCTGTATGTGTCTAGATGATTTTACTATTTTTGTATATTTTCCCTCGTGTCCTAGACCCTCAAATTCACCCCATCTTTGGAGCTCGGGTCTGTGTTCTGCACAGACTTGACATTGACGGCAATGTCCCTGGTCGCTAAGATCATGCTTAGCGTCCATCGACTATGCCGTTTACCATGAATTAGCGGCCAGAGACCGCCGCCAAGTTCATCTGGACAGAACAGTGACCTGTTCTGCCCTTCTATACAACTATTTTCGATATGTTTCACGATGAGGATATACTGTAAATCATTTATATGTATGTATAATGTTGAGGTGATGGATGTGGTTTGTGTGGATGGATTATCATGAATGTTAGGACTTAATTAATTCATGAAGATACATGTGTGATGAGTTTTAATCTTGTTAAACCATGTTTGCATGATTTAGGACAAGTCTAATGCCCTAATTTGTGAAGATTATGCATGTGAGGTTCAGTCCCTGTTCTAAATTATGAGATTATTCCCATGCTTGTGTGAATTATTGCGAAATTGTTTAGGAAAAATAGAGATCATGCTAGGTCATGATAAGTCTTCCATAAATTAATGGATTGTCCAATAAATTCAGGAATAAATTCTGTAGTTCCATGCATGTTAGGGTTCAGACAGTGAGTGGTTAAAACTGTGTTTGTGTTTAACTCCATGTTAAATCGACTTGCGGATAGCATGTGAAATTAATGTTAGATTTTATGTAATTTTGTTTTAGCTCAGAAAAATCTAAATTTGATTGTGTGATTCTAAAACCGAAAATAGCTTGTGGTTAAAATTTCAGGTCATTTGGACCAGTAGATGATACAATATGAATTTTTCCATGTAAATTGTGAATTTATGCATGCCAATGTGAAACAATTCGATTTAAGGTAATCCGACTTGATCGGTGATATTTACACGAATGTAGATTTTGAAATCTGTAGTGTCATGCTAGGAAAGCAGAGAAATGTGAATGTGAGTGAGAAAGTGAATGAAATGAGAATGACATGTGTAAACCCATGTGTAAAATCGGTAAAAACGTGGATTGTGTAAATTGTGCCAAGTGTGACATTGCTTCCACAGAGGGCAGTGGAACCGTATTGGGGAAAGGTCCCCCTGAGAAGGTTCAAAGTGTAAGTGACCCTAAGGGCATTAGGGGGAAATCCTGGAGGTGGACAAGTACCACTAGTTTGGGTGGAGACTTGTTCTCCCGGTCTGCGCAGTCCAAGAGTAGCCATTGTATTACCTAGATGGCGTCTATGTGATGTGATGTGTTGTGTCTTCTTTGGTGGTTTGGACTATGTGTCATGGCACTAAATGTGAAAGTGTAAATGTGAATGTGTTAATGTGCATGTGTTCATGTGTTAATGTGAAAGTGAACAATGTGTATGTGTATGTGTAAAGTGCAATTTATGTGAATTGGAAATTGTGTAAAGAAAATGTGAGACCAAAATGTGAGGATATGATATTATAATCCATGTTGGGACAAATCTGAAACATGTTAATCAGTAGCTTCATTATGTTAGGATCATGTTTATATGTGTAAAATGCCTAGAATCCATGCTAGGGACAATTAAGGTATGTGCACAAATTTCCATGTTTGGTTGTTCACATGTTGTATTTTAAATAACGTTGTAACTCTCATGCGTAGGTTATGGTTGCTAAATCATGTGAAAACCAGCAAGTTAAAGTGTGTAAAATGTTCGTGTACATGCACAAGAATGTGTAGATTCCATGCTAGGTGTGTTTTGATTCATGTACGTAGGATAATCATGCCAAGTGCTTTCATGTTTTACTTAAAATGCAAACTAGAATTTCATGAGTAGGAATGATTAGAGAACATGTGTTAGGAATTTATCTTGATAAGGAAATCTGAAAGCATGCATCATGTGTTACTTATAGAATTATCATGGTTGGTTATTCATTTCAAATGTTAAGCATGATACATGTTGAGTTTTTGCAATGGTGTGTGTAGAGCCTACTATGACATGTACGTGTATGGTATGAGTGGTGTTACTTGCTGAGTCTTTAGACTCGCTACTTGCATCGGCGTACAGGTGTAGTTGGTGACGTGGCACCGTTGGAGGAGACGGTGGAGACGGACTCCAAGCGCGGAGATTAGTCTTTGGAGTACTTGTGACTTTTGCATTTCATAGTATGTAAATTGAATGTTGTATTAGTGTAATCATGGAAAGAATGTATAATGGTGGACATTTATATATTAAATTTTCAGCAATTTAAATTATGTGAACTTCAAGTTCTTTAATGTCATTGTAATTTCATGTATGCTAAATGTGGATGATGAATGAATGAAGACAGTAGTTCTTTTTACTTCCGCTACTCTGTTCTTATATTCACGTATATCTCAGCTGAATGTATCGTTGGGTAAATGTCCCACTGTGGCAACGCTCGCTATACCGACGTGGGTTGGTATAACCTTACCGGTATAATGAGGGTCGCTACATAATTTATTGGCATCCAGTATGCTATGGAGTGGGTACCTGACGACATTTTTGCCTATAAAGGAAATGTAAACACAATTAGTAGATGATCATAATAATAATTAAATCTAGATTAGGACTTTAACGAAGATCAACTCCCACTATTTTTCGACAGACTGTATAACCCTCAGATATACAGAATGGGAGACTCCGACGGTCTGCTAGTGGGGATCGGAATCTTACAAACTCATAGCATGACCTTGTGGATAGCACAACAAATCATACTATGATCTGAAAGCGGTCAACTCTTGACACTTGCATCTCTTGCAATATCCGATCTTATTTTGGCCCCTGAATTTTAATGACCTTGTGGATAGCACAACAAGTCATTAAATCCAGTCTAAGCAGTACCATCATTACATAACGAGCATAGATTTGGATGTAGCCCTTGTGGATAGCACGACAAAGCTACACCGTTCCTCTACCCTGTTTAAGGCATCACCATGCCCTAGTTTTAGTCTGTCATTAGATTTGGCAAGCCTTGTGGATAGCACAACAAACTTGCCTGATCTAATGGCAATACTAAAACTATACTGATAGAGGGCCACGTAATTCATTCTTAATGATTATGCTACGGATTAAAATTTAAACGAGGAGGGATTTTGACATATTTTATCTTGTCTCTATATCTGCGTGCTATTGATATATAGAATTTGGAATATCATATATTTAATTATATATATCATAGCACATTCCACATATATCATATATATGAAGAAAAATGATGGATGATCATGGACTTTAACCTAGAGTGGCATTACCAGAGCCAGTTGGTAATCCACAAACATGGCAAACATATGGTAGCCCCTCATCGTATGCTCTTGCTTGATGTAACTCTATCTCCATGAAGGTCTTGCATAGTACTCTCCTCCATCTCCGCCAATCCACTTCTTAAAATTACAAGTAACATTAAATTGGGCTCGCATGCCCATAAATATACATCAGATAATAATAAGAAATCTTGAACAAGTCAAGGGGAGTACATAACAGGAGGGAGATAGAATGTACAGCCCGGATTTAATAGAGGGAGAGAGGGAGGCACTCAGTCCTCATAAATTACATCACATGCCATAAACCATAAAAATCATCACATGATATCTACGTCAATGATCATCCATCCACACATCAACACATCACATGCATCAATAGGCAATTATCACATAATTACTACTGAAATAACTTTTATTTCAAAAATATAATAATTATATTTTGAAAACTATTTAACTAAACAATTTAGCTAATATGGAAAACATCTAATCAACATTACATAAACGGCATTCAGTGTTACTGCATGAATCCGCCAAAATTTACTGTTAATTAATTTAACAAGAATCACATTCTTAAATTAATTAACATGCTTTAATTAGATAAGAGGAAATAACTAAAATAATTTTAGAATTCCCTTAAACTAATTAAATATTGTGCCAAGCATCTAAAAATTAATTTACAGAGAGCTAAAATAATTTTAAAACTCTTAAAACTAATTTTCAAATTTTTTAGAACTTTTAAGATTTTTTTTTGGCTTTTAAAAAATTAAAAAACTATTTAAGAACTTAAAAATGGGAAAGGGGATTTGGGTCAGGCGGATCCGGTCCGATCAGATCCGGCGCGAAACAGATCCGCCCACTCGGGACCTGCAGGGGGTCCGCTAGCGACTTACCTGCGGGCGGACCCGCGCACGGCCCGCGGGCGACCCGCGCGCAGCCCGCGGACGCCCCGCGTGGGGTCACTCCCTCCGCCTGAACGGAGGGCCGGCGGCCCCCGCGCCGCCACCCATGGCCCCCAAATGCCCCCAAGTGCCCGAACAGAGGGCGGCTCCGCCGGAGGCCGCCTCACATGGCCCCCAAATGCCCAGAAAATCTCTGAAAAACCACAAAAATTACGGAAAGCGCCCCTTCCTGGACTATCCAAGAAGCATGGCGGCGGCATCTTGCAGGGGGTCGTGTGGCCTCTACAGAGGGCCGAACGACGCCACAAAGGGTTCTTCGCGAAGCCCTTGGTACCAGGAACAACTTCCATTTACCAAACAGGAAGTGCACACCCCATGTGCGATGCAAGAACGCGGCAAACTTGGCGATTCATGCAGAACGTGAATCGGCAAAAACACATGAAATGAAGTTCACATGGTTCCGATTCCGACCGTACCAGTAACTTGGCTCTGATACCACTGTAAGGAATCATACAGAACGCAGAGGAAACGCGATTCCCTCCGATAGATATCGTTGCGGGTGGTCGGAATCGAACAAAAATGGAGAACCGACATGTAGGAAGATCCGATCTTTACCTTTGTGGGGTTGCGAAACTCCCGAATCCGGGGAGGAGGTAGCACTGGAGGCGCTGGTGCTTCAAGTTGTTCAGGTGTCCCGCCTCTAGACGTATCCACGCGAGCTCCGGACACAGACGTGATCTCCTCGGTCTCCACGCGTCTCCCAGATCTCAACTCCACCATGTGCCAGAGAGAGAGAGACAGAAGGTGGGGGTGCCCAGGGAGAGAGAGAGGAGGTGGCAGCCAGAGAGGACCCTGTAGCTTGGGCCAGGGTTTAACTCTCCATGTGTATATATAGACTCTACGGTTTTTCACAAAACCCAGTTAATGTCTATATCGGTCATCCTGCCTAGTCTGCTCGGAACTCTATTGCGTGTGACCCTCTAGGCCGAAGTGCTAGTCCAGTTTTCAGCCCATTAAGCCCATAACTCTTTATTGACTTACTGTAATTAATTAATATCTCATATTAATTAATTACACAATCAATTATCGTCTCACGTTAATTGATCGGGCTTCCAATCAAGTTGGGTGCCAAGCAACACCACTTGATCCTGGAAAGCATTGGGGTTCAGCAACCCATTCAAGGAACCTTTTGTGTCAACAGATACCACGTGACTATAATTCTTCACTCGTACAATGCTCCCAATGCACTTAGGGTATGGTAAACTGTCAAACCCTAATATGCACACTCACTTGGATTAGATGCCGCACAACAATATCAGAAAACTCATTTTCTTATAAGTAGTCATGCCCTGGCCATGGACTATCAGCATCTTTCCCTAGAGCATTCACTCTCTTATTACCGAGAGCGAGCGATCCCATGTTGACCACACAATCACCTTCAAAGGTATTCCGCTAGATCCGAACACTTAACTGATTAAGACCCCATGGCTAGAGATCTATAGTTAAGGTCAAAATCTAGAAGTCCACTGACAAGGTGTCCTTGGTGTCTCAGGTCTAAGGACCAATCACGCCATGGTGACAATGAATCTAGCTGGTTGATAGTTAGGTAACATTACCATCCCGCGATTCATAACGGATAAGTTCAGTGAACTCATTCTTCAATGAGCACCTACAGATTCACCTTAGTGTCTCCACACAAGTTTCTATAAGACCAGTCACTCTCATCATATGAGTAGGTGCAACCTGTACTAGTCTAACCGAATATTCGATGTCCTTCTCGAATATCTTAATCCCATTGTTATGATCTCATCATAATTAGTATCCATTGCGCATATTCATGGGCTTCATAATCAAATAATAAACGAATTACACATAATGATTATAAAAACTTTATTATTATTATTAAAGAATAAGATTGTACAAGTTATGATTGGCTTGAGGACACCCATAACTAACAGTCTTGACCTCGAGAGACTCGACTAATCATACCAAGCCCAAATGGTAGGCAACTTTTGTCAATCACAACTCTTGTGATTGCCGTCATCATTTGGCCTCCAAATCACCATGGCCCAGAGGGACTCCGCCAACCATGCTGTTTGGTTAAGTCAACACCATCATTACTAGATGAGTTTGATTCGGTGATATGCTCCGAAGGACTCGGCCAAGCATACCCTGTCCTCAAGTCATCGGTAACATCTACATGTCGTAGGCCAGATATCAAATCCCAATATAGGTGAGCCTAGAGTGACTCCGCCAACCCATTCAATATCAAGAAAAGATGTTTGCCCTATAATGATGGAAGGCCACGTGAGTCAATCTTATTGCCACACGCTTGCTGACTTAATATATTAGTAATAGAGGGATTTTTTGTTTGAGTGGTCTCATAGCTAAATAATGTCCCACACATATATTTAGCATATACTTACATCACATGCAAATATGTACCTAGTAGGTGCAGAAATCAATATAAATCATATATATAAATAGTCACACCAGATGATCAAGGACCAAATTCTAGTGTGATCAAGCATGAGCCAAAAGACTTTATCACTAAACCCTATGTGTGTACCCAACACATCCCATGCATGGTGTTCATCCTCCTCTTCGTCATTAGCTTTGTCGGTAATTCCATGCTTCTGTCGTGCCTTTGAGAGTGATTTGAAACAATTACAATAATTACGAATGACTATAGGCACGCAGGCCCAAAAATGTACATTTAATCAATTAAGAAACCTTGATCATATCAATGGGAATTACACCATGGGAGAGGTCGAAATACACAATGATTTTAATGTGAAAGAGAAGGGGGCTCGCAGACCCCAATGAATCACCATCCACACATAGATCCATGATCATCCGCCTACAATATACACATCACATGCATATATATAAGGTGCTATAAATTAATTAAACACATTAACTAATAAAACTATTAGATTAACTCTTAATCTAATACATGGATTAACTCTTAATCAATCTGAATTGATCAAAGTATCAAAACCCAAACATCATAGCCTAATCTTGGCTCTGATACCACTGTTGGAAATCTACATGGGGCATCACATGCACAGCGGAAGTAAAATAAAGCAAAAATCAATTTCCATTCATGTACTTGATCGGACTATGATGTACGGTGCATGTAAACATATATACAATTAAGGCGTGAGACAATCTCACCTAGGAAGGATCGTATATCCCCTGAAGTGCAAAACTAGTCCTTGTTTGAAGGAGCTCTCGCGAGACTCCCTCTAGCGGTATCCACACAGTGGATGAACGGCGATGACGATGACCCCTCCTACACTGGTTGTGCCACTCCTCATAGTGCAATGCCACACAGTGACCAACAACAGCAAGTAGGAGCAACAACAAGAGGGCTCAGCCCTTCTAGTTCTTCTTTTGCGTAGGGAGAGCACATGAAGGAGAGATGGAAGAAGGATGAAGAAGGTGGTTTCTCCTCTCAAGCTCTAGCCCATGAACTTCAAAGAGAACCCCCTTCTATTTATAGAGAGCCTAAAGGACACCTCATCAGCGACACCTCATCATGTCATGATTACAAGGGACACCTCGTCCTATCATGATGATAAGAGGGACACCTCGTAGGGACACCTCGTCATGTAATCATGACAAGGGACACCTCACAGGGACATCTCGTCATGTCATGATGACAAGAGGGACACCTCGCAGGGACACCTCGTGATGTAATCATGACAAGAGACACCTCACAAGGAGTGGGACACCTCATAGGGACACCTCATCATGTAGTCATGACAAGGGACACCTCATAAGGACACCTAGTCATGTCATGATGGCTAATGATGATGAGGTGTCCTCCTTCTAGAAGGGGTGAGGTGGCATGATCCTAGTATGCTCCCTTAATGGATCTTTGTCAAGGCTTATTGGGTCTTACCCAATAGGTCCATAATGGGGTAAATAAGGCTTATTGGATAACTTTTATCCAATCATCTATTCCTCGCGTTATCCACCTTATGTGTGTGACCCTCTAGGCCCAATATCGAGCTGGCCGTGAGTTGCACCTGTCAGAACTCCTTCTGACTTAGTGAATTATTATATCCATAAAAATTCACTCAACTCATCGATTATGAACATACTACACCATTATGCCATAATCCTCAGACAATGCGAGTGATCAAATTCATTGGACTTCTCTGCCCACAATTACCGTGTACCTGTAGTCCTTCACCCATCTATTATCCTAGAGACCGTATATTAGGCATGGTGTTGTCAGGCCTATACAGAATATGTTAAAGTCAAACTCATATCAGATTCTCCCGGAGAACTCCTCTACAAATCTGATTGACCCTAGACAGGGATTTGCCTAAGTAAGACAATATGAGATATTCCTCCCATGATATCAAGAGTGCATGATCCTCTGTTGACACATAATTACCTTCGTAAGGTTGGCTACCATTCCCAATGACTGGCTATACTAGACCTAGAACATCCAAACCTATAAATCCAGTATCAAAGAATGGAGTACTCAAACAAGACATCTTTGATGTCTCATGTCTAAAGACCAGTTACACAACTAAGACTAAGGAATCTATATCTGACAATCAGGTATCATTAACCATACAGGTCTTCGGGAACGGATCATTCAGTGAACTCATTCTCCAATAAGGACCTGTACCATATACCTGGTGTCCCCACACAAGTAGCTATGCGACCAGCTGCATCCATCACATGGACAGGTATATGGCACACTGGTCTTTCCGGTCATCTCAATGTCCTTCTTGAGTAACGTATGAGTAGGAATTTTTAGGATCTATGTTTAAAGAGTATCGGCCTCATTATCAAGATATCATCATGATCCATTTCCCATTATACAGACCTATGGACATCACAACATACATACGCATGGAATATACAATGAGAAAATACCATTATGATATTACCAAAAGAGATTGTACATAATTACAAGTGTCATCACTCACATGAATGGCTTGCAGGGCACCTATAACTAGCAAACCATAGTGGCATTCTATGGTGTAGTTCCATGTAGACATTTCTATAATAGCAATGTCTTATTGGCCATATCATTTCATAAATCTAATAACATGTTTTCATGCAATTAATATCTACATGAAATTCTATTATGCTTTTTTTCGTAAAATCATGCATAATTAGCAAGAGAACAATATAAATTACACAACTCATTTCATCATTTCAGAAACCATCTTTCCACTATACAACAACAACCTATCATGATACTACATTTACTGTTTATATCAAAATTCAACCTTCATGTCCGTTTTCTCACACCTAATGATTTCCATATACATTTTCATCATTCAGAAAATTGTAGCAGTGAATACAGTGTTCAGAAAATTCTGAAATTTTGACAATAATTCTCTTCCTAGTCATGCATCACCCATACAAATTTACACATTTTTTTGAATTCAGTATCATATCTTAAGATTAATTTTCATATACTTGGACTAATTAGCATGACACAAAGTGTAAACGAACCATACATGTATTGTGTGAAAAATGAACATGACGAGTCTGTATTTCCATCTAACAACAATAAAATCTCTCAATCATAATGTCATAACATGGATTAAGCACATAACTATTTCTCTTTCTCCTTACTTAATGAAAGAAAAATCTTTAAAAATTAATATGCATAGCCCATACAACACTGCCATGACATTTCTGTTGTATAACAATACTGACTTACGCAGAACAGAGCCTAACCGAAAACCATATACATGCATGGATCACAGTTTATGAACAATAATCAGATTTGTAGAAAAACAGCACAGATGAACCTAACGCCAATGTATGTTGCTGTTTACACAGGTTAACGTCAACATACCATGTCGTTAATATCAGTTAACGACGGTACAAAGTGTCATTAATATATATAGACATCCAATACTTTGACGTTTACATGAAATAAACGATGGTCGATGTTTACGTTAAGTTCTTCCCGTGAGAAACCCAGAAAACATACATGAAATACCAGAAGTTTAACCCCATCCTACTCTTTTATTCATTGGTTTAAAAATCAATAAAAATGATAAATCTATAAAGCCTAATATCCTAAACCATTCCCCCATGTTACTTGCCTCTAACTCTCCTTCTGGAGTCATGAAGAAAAGGTTGAAGATGCCCGCCTTGGATACAAGGCAGTCCATTCCACCGTCTTCAATCGCCCGATCCGCCCACCAGAATAGCACCTAGGCTTGGTGATCCATCTGCACATGATTCTTCAAGTTGACTCACTGTCCAGCTCGCTTCGATTTGCACAAATCGCCGCACAGCAACTCCTTCATCGACCCTCTTTTCTCACCTCTAAACTAGTGAAAAACCCCTTCCTAAAGGCCAAATCGGGGCCTTATAAAGACTCCTATGGTTTACCCAAGCTCTAATCCTCACCCATGAACCCAAAACATCCCGATCCATCGATTAAATGCCCAGAAAATGGCCGATCTTTCCTCGCCGGAACGGTAGCAGCAAACTTGCTAGTCAGGTTAACATCAACATAGGTTGTCGTCGACCATGAGGTACACGTCAACAGGTTTGACCGAAAATAAAATATTTCAGAAAAAATATGAACGGCACAATCTCCTGCCGTTAACACCAGTAGATGACAATCGATCATGCAATCTACTATAGTCAACGGCAGTGAATCTTGACGTTAAGTTCATCAAATTTATAGTTCAATATTAGATGCTGGAACACATACACCCAATTTGCATAATTCTAACCAGCAAAAGATCTAGGGCACTACACCCTCTCCCCCTTAAAATAATCTTCATCCTCGAAGATTGAGTTAAAACACTAACCAAAGAATGACGAATATTGCTTCTTCATCATCTCTTCTTGTTCTCATGTCGCTTCTTCATGTGAGAAATTCCTCCACAAAACTTTCATTAAAGGAATAGACTTAGATCTCAATTCTTGAACTTTCCGATCTAGAATCTCTATAGGCTATTCTTCATAGGACAAATCTGGCTGAAACTGCACTGATTCAAAGCTAATCACATGTGCCAGATCTTGAACATATTTTCTCAACATGGATACATGAAAAACTGGGTGTACTCTTGCCAAGGATGGTGGCAAGGCTAACTGGTATGCCACATTCCCCATCTTCCTCAACACCTCAAAAGAACCAATGAATCTAGGATTCAAGTTACCTCTTTTTCCAAATCTCACTACACCCTTGGTTGGTGAAACTTGAGAAATACATGATGTCAAATCTTGAAAGTCATGTCCTTCCTCCTCGATTCCGCATAACTCTTCTGGCGATCTTGCACTACCTTCAATCTCTACACACTCACTGGATCTTCGCTAAAGTTTCTTGTACCACTTTTGGTCCAACAAGATGTCGATCTCCTTACTCCTCCCAACACAATGGGGATCTACAAGGTCTCCCATATAATGCCTCAAATGGCGCCATACCTATACTCGAATGGAAACTATTATTGTATGCAAATTCCACAAAAGCTAGGTGGCGTTCCCAATCTCCTCCCCAATCAAGAACACAAGCCCTAAGCATATCCTCCAATGTCTGAATAGTCCTCTCGGACTATCCATCCATTTGTGGATGAAATGCTGAACATAGCTTCAACTGACTACCGAAAAATTACTGCAAACCCTGCCAAAATCGAGATGTGAACCTTGGGTCACGATCTGAGATGATTGACTTTGGAATGCCATGCAACTTCACAATCCCACGTATGTACAGCCTGGTCAAGCTCTCTACAGACTGCTTCTTCTTCATAGCAAGAATATAAGCACTCTTTGAAAATCTATCTACAATCACCCATATAGAGTCATTCTCTCTAACTGATCTAGGCAAGCCAGTCACAAAATCCATCGTTATCTACTCCCATTTCCAATGAGGAATATTCAGTTTCTGCATCAAACTTGAAGTCCTCTAACGCTCAGCCTTCACCTGTTGGCGTATCAAACACTTTGCCACAAAATCTGCAACATCCCACTTCATGCCAAACCACCAAACAAATGTTTCAGATCCTAATACATCATTCCACTACCTGGGTGAATAGTGAACTGCGATCGGTGAGCTTCTTCCAAAATTTCAATTCGCAGGATCACATCATTAGGGACACATACCTGATGATTCAAACGAATCCAACCATCTTCATCTCTTACTACACTAGATTTCCCAACCAATTCCGGCAATAGTGGATCATTCTTTTGCAAGGCAAGAACCTTATAATGCACTGAAGATCTAATGATCAACTGAGCCAAGAACATGCTACACAATTGTGGTTCCAAAATGGCCAATGAACAAGTTGCATCTTCCAACATCTTCCAGTCCTGGCGCAACATCTGCCTCCTCCTGCTTAAGGCATCCGCCACCACATTAGCTTTTCTTGGGTGGTAGGTAAGCTCAAAATCATAATCCTTCAAGAATTCAATCCACCTCCGTTGCCTCAGATACAACTCATTCTGGGAAAACAGACACTTAAGGCTCTGGTGGTGAGAGAAAAGTTCAAACCTCACTCCATACAGATAGTGCCTCCAGATTTTCAAAGCAAAGACCACCGCTGCAAGTTCTAGGTCATGAGTCAGATAGTTACGTTCATGCTCCTTATGTTTCCTAGAAGCATGCGCAATAACCCTTCCACGCTGCATTAGAACACAACCAAGCCCAATCTTCGAAGCATTCATGTAGATAGATAAAGCATCCACACCATTGGGCAACTCTAGTACTGGCGCTGTAGTCAACCGAGTCTTCAGCTCCTGGAAACTTCTTTCACAGGCTTCGGTCCACTCGAACTGAACTCCTCTCCTCATCAGCCTTGTCAATGTAGCCACAATAGAAGAAAACCCCTCTATGAATCGTCTATAATAACATGCCAAACCAAGGAAACTCCTGATCTCGACAGACGATCTAGGCATTTCCCAATCTAGAACTGCTACCACCTTTGTCGGATCCACAGAAACACCTTCTCTAGATATAACATGCCCCATGAAATGAACCTCTGTCTTATAAAAATTGTACTTACTGAATTTGGCATACAGTTTGTGCATTCTTAAGACTTCAAGGACAATCTTCAAATGCTCTCGGTGAGACTCCTCATCAGGCAAGTAGATCACACATCATTAATGAAAACCACAACAAAAGAGTGAAGGTACTGCCAAAAAATATGTTCAACAGATCCATGAAAACAACTAGAGCATTCGTCAAACCAAATGGTAAGACCAAAAATTCATAATGCCCATATCTTGTCCTAAAAGCCGTTTAGAAGAATCCTCCGGCTTGATTCAGACTTGATGATAGCCAGAACAAAGATCAATCTTAGAAAACATAGAAGCTCCATGCAATTGGTCGAACAAATCATTAATACGCAGCAAAGGATACTTGTTCTTAATAGTCACCTGATTCAGCTTACGGTAGTCAATGCACAGTCTCATCGACCCGTCTTTCTTATTCACAAAGAGTACAGGCGCTCCCCAAGCTGACACACTTGGTCTAATAAAACCCACGTCTAGCAATTCCCAAAGCTTCTTCCACATTTCGCCAACTCTGCTAGTGCCATACGATAAGAAGCAATTGATATAGGTGAAGTACCAGGTAGCAACTCAATACCAAATTCAATCTCCCTATCAGGTGGCAAACAAGATAAGTCCTCGGGAAACACATCACTAAAGTCCCGAACGACCTCAATATCTTCCACAGTCGGTGCCCTCTTCGAATCCATAGACATCATAACACTAGAAAGAAAACCACTACAACCTTTGTTCAACATCTGAGTTGCCTTCAAAGTTGAGATCACAAACTTACTTGTCATATTCTGGGTAACAGATCGGAAAATTCATCTTCACCATAATCTACAAAATGATTATCTTCCTCCTATAATTCATAAGGGTGTAATGCTCCTCGAGCCAGTCTAAGCCCAAAATGGCATCGTAGTCCTTCACCTTCAACAGATAAAAACTACAAGGCAAGTCTCGCTCTTCGATACACACATGGAGGGAAGAAAAACACTGCCCAGTCAACATGGTTCCAGCTAGGGTATGAACCGACAATGGAACCTCCATGACCTCAGAAACTATATCAGACTTGTTCATTATGACCCTTGCAAACTTCTCAGATATAAAACTATGCGTAGCACCAATATCAAATAAAACACGAGTATGCATACCCATAATCAAAATCGTACCTTCAATGACATGCTCTTTCATCTTAGCCTGATCTCTTGCTAAAGCAAAAACCCGAGCTTGACCCCTCGGTCTCCCTGCTGCTCTCGTTGCTGGTCTATCTACTACTGTGCCGCTACTGCTGCAGTCTGCTGTGCCATCTTCGGGCAGTCACGGATCTTGTGGTTCTTTTCACCACACCTCAAGCATCTACCAGAAGTCACCCAATAGACGTCTGCTCCGTGATGCTTCCCACACTGAGAACATAAAGGCTTCTCCGCAATTGTACCACTGCTTGTAGTCGATGTAGCCACTCTTGCTGGTACTACTGCCCTGGGCTGGAACACTGGAGTCTTCTTTCTTTTGTCCTGCTGCTGAAATGTTAATCCAGGCCGCTACAAAGAAGCCTTCTTCTCCTCCAGATACACCCCCATCTCCGCTTCTTGCATGCATGCCGCTGACAATGCCTTATCCATCGAATGATGTCCGAAAGCCACAAGTCTAGTCCTCAAGGACGGCTTCAATCCCATCACGAATTTCTTCACTTTCCTCCGCTCGTCAGGTACTATGTGAGGCGCATACTTCGATAGCTCTGCAAATCTAGCCTCATACTCTAACACACTCTTTGACCCTGGGTGAACGTCAAGAACTCCTGCTCCATGTGATCTTGCACATGCCTTGAAATATACTTTGCTTTGAACAGGCAAACAAACTCGATCCATGCAACCTCAACAGCTCCATCCTCGAACTGTGTGTGTAGTACTGACGACCACCACACGTCGGCATGCTCCTGCAGTATATAAGTGGCTAGAGTCACCCGTTCTTCTTCCGTACAACATATAGCATGAAAGATCTTCTCCGTCTCACGCAACCAACTCTCTGCCATGATTGGATCACTCTCCCCCTTAAAGAAAGGTGGAGTCATCCGCTGAACCACTCCATCATCGATGTACCTCCAATACCTGTCTCATGAGTAGGTGCCTGTGCCTGGGCCTGCACTTGTGCCTGCAAGGCAGCTGCCATATGTGCCTAGGTCTGCATCGCATGCACAAGTCCTTGCATCAGTGCACCATAGTCCACGGTGGTGGTGGGGGGGGGGGGGGGGGTAGTGGTACGTCTGCCTGCTGATCTGGAGCCCGGGGACCTCTAGCAGACTCATCGCCTTGGGTCGAGCCTGCTCCTCTACGACCACGGGTAGCCATAGTCTGCAAAACAGACATTTATTATGAAAACTTATTATTCTACATAATCTTGGCCTAATTCTTTATAGAGACTTAAGGATATGAACACATTGTTGATATTTCATTTATGTACATACTCAACTTGGCTTTGATACAATCTCTGTAACGCCCCTCATAGACCCGATACAGTTGTACCAACTCACATCAGACCCAAGAGTGGTGCTACACTAGAAACATCCAGCTTTTAACAATTCAGATTGAGTAATACACAAATGACAACTAAGATCCAAAAAAATTGCAACAAAATGAATTTTGCTTTTCTATCAACATTGTATTCAAATACCAAGTCTAGAGCATAAAAGATGAAACTACAATAGTCCAATGTGATAACAGTTCACAAGTCCATAAATAAAACAATGTTCAAATTACAATTTATTCTCACATACATATTCACTCAAACACACTTCCAAGATAAAGAACCAAGCCTCCACGTCCTCACGCTCAGAGTCAGAATGGACTAACTCTTTGGTATCCTCAGCCTCTCCTGAAATGTTAATCAAGTGTGAGTCTACTAGACCCAACAAGGAACAAGGAAAGACAATTCAAGATTTATCATATAAATACTTTTAAAAAATGATAACATACTCAATTACTTATCCTTGATACAATATAGCTCTTTTCTGTCAATGTACTCTAAATCATTTGTCAATCATTCTTCATATAAGATGGTTACTTATCATGTAAAGGAAAACAATTCATATAACATGTGGATTTTATCATGTAGTAGGACATAACATTTAAACAATATTATCTGGCATGGCATATAGATGAAATCATGTAGCATGTAGTCATATCATGTAGCTTGTAGTCAATGTCATGTACTATGTAGTGAATGCCATGTAGCATGTACGTATGGTTGCCAAGACATAGCCCCACTATTAATGGAGATCATGTAGAGTGTAACATTCACTTATCACCTAGGCAAATTAGTGATGAAGTCTTGGTCAGTGTGCAATACTGGGTGAAGTCCTCCCCACCTTAACCAGTAGAACATGTCTACCTTCAAAATTTCAATCTGTTGCCCACATATTCATGTAGTCAATTTCATGTAGGTGAACCATAACCATAGGGGCATTCTATGGTGTAGTTCCATGTAGACATCCCTATAATAGCAATGTCTTATTGGCCATATTATTTCAGAAATCTAATAACATTTTTCATGCAATTAATATCTACATGAAATTCTATTATGCTTTTTTTTCGTAAATTCATGCATAATTAGCAAGACAAAAATATAAATTACACAACTCATTTCATCATTTCTAAAATCACCATTCTACAGTACAACAACAACCTATCATGATACTACATTTACTATTTATATCAAAATTCAACCTTCATGTCCTTTTTCTCACATCTAGTGATTCCCATATACATTTTCATCATTCAGAAAAATGTAGGAGTGACTATGGTGTTCATAAAATTCTGAACTTTTGACAGTAATTATCTTCCTAGTCATGCATCACACATACAAATTTATACAGTTTTCTGAATTCAGTATCATATCTTAGATTATTTTTCATATAGTTGGACTAATTAGCATGGCACAAAGTGTAAATGAATCATACATGTACTGTGCGAAGACTAAACATGATGAGTCTTTATTTCAATCTAACAGCAATAAAATCTGTCAATCATAACATCATAACATGGATTAAGCACATAACTATTTCTCTTTCTCCTTACTTAGTCAAAGAAAAATCTTTAAAAATTAATATGCATAGCCCATAAAACATTGCCATGACATTTCTACTGTATAACAGTACTGACTTACACAGAACAGAGCCTAACTAAAAAACCTATACTTGCATGGATCACAGTTTATGAACAATAATCAGATTTGTAGAAAAACAGCACAGATGAACTTATCGGCAATGTATGTTGTCATTCACACAGGTTAACGTCCACATACCATGTCGTTAATATCAGTTGACGGTGGCACATAGCGCCGTTAATTTATATATAGATGTCCAATACCTTGAGGTTTACATGGAATAAACGACGGTCAATGTTGATGTTAAGTTCTTCCAGTTTGAAACCCAGAAATCATACATGAAATACTGGAACATTAACCCCATCCTACTCTGTTATTCATTGGTTTAAAAATCAATAAAAATGATAATATATAGAGTCTAATATCCTAAACCATTCCCCCATATTACTTTCCTCTAACCCTCCTTCTGGAGTCATAAAGAAAAGGTTGAAGATGCCCGCCTTGGCAATAAGGCAATCCTTTCCACCGTCTCCAGAACAACACCTACGCTTGGGGATCCTTCTACACACGATCCTTCAAGTTGCCTCATTGTCCAGCTCACTTCGATTTGCATAAATCGCCACACAGCAACTCCGCCTTTGGCCCTCTTTTCTCCCCTCCGAACTAGTGAAAAACCCCATCCTAAACGCCAAATCGAGGTCTTATATGACTCCTATGGTTTACCCAAGCTCTAATCCTGACCCTTGAACCGAAAACATCATGATGCATCGATTAAATGCCAAGAAAATGGTCGTTCTTTCCTCCTCGGAATGGTAGCAGCAAAAAATGGCTAGTCAGGTTACTGTCAACATAGGTTGTCGTCGACCATGAGGTAGACGTCAATCGATTATGACGTCAACATGTTTGACAAAAAAATCCAAATATTTCAGAAAAAAAATATAAACAGCATAATCTCCTATCCAGAATAGCCAGTAGACAACAATCGATCATGTCATCTACTGTAGTCAGCGGTAGTGAATCTTGACGTTAAGTTCATCAAATTTACAGTTCAATATTAGATGCTGAAATACATACACCCAATTTGCATAGTTCTAACCAGCAAAAGATCTAGGGCACTACAACTCGTCCATGTTGAGCGCAAACCATACACATGGGCTTTATCTGTAGGGTGTTCTAGAAATTGGTGTAGCTCCTTGTACCAACTCAATTGAAAAATTCACCTCTCAAACAGGTGGTACGCCAAGTAGCTCTTCAGGGAAAACATCAAGAAATTCTCTTACTATCAGAATTTCTTCCAATCCCGCAATGCTTGATTTAATAGGGTCACGGAAGCCAAATACCCTGACAACCTTTCTGTAGTAATTTACAAGCTTTCACTACTGAAATTATTGGTATTCTTTTGGTTTGAGGTTTATCAAAGGTCATGGAATAAATTTCCTCCTAAGAAAGTCACTTGTCTCAATTGGAAATCTAGATTTGCATGGTATTTCGATAGCCAATCACCCCCAAGAATTACATCATAATCTCACATTTCTAATATATCAGATCACCGGGTAAATCATGTCCTTTGACCATGATCTGACTAGTAGGGTAATATTCTTTAAGCTTTTACCCTCACTTAAAGGAGTTGCACCTCAAGTTGTGTGGTTAATGGAACTGACTTTACATCCAACAATTTAGCAAACTCATAGCTAATGAAAGAGTGCGTAACTCCAGAATCAAATAACACAAATGCAGGTTTTGAGTTTACTAATAAAGTACCTTCAATCAATCTGCCTTCCTGCGGGGATCAGGTTCCACATCCTGAATGGCTTGTAATCTTCCTTGCTTTACTTGGGGGTTCTTATTTGTTGGTGCTGTCTTAGCCATCGGGTAGTCCGGAATTCGGTTTGAGTGTACCACAACGAAAACATGCACCCAATTTACGCCAGCAATTCTCAACCTTGCCAAACACGATGGCAATGTTTACAAACATCCTTACTCCCTACCGGAGCTTTGCCTGCCTTCTTAGCAGTGTGCTGAACCTTGGGACATTCCCGACTCATACTTCCTTTTTAGATCTGAGACCCTTCTCCAGATTTCCCTCTAATCTTATCCACAGTTTCGTTCGCAGCTTCAAATGCCAAGGTTCTCTTTACCATTTCTGAATAGTTGTAATCAAATGGGGAGTTAGCTGCGTAATAATAATTGGGACGCAATCCATTCATAAACCTCTTAGCCTTTATTATGTTTTGACAACCGGGCAAATTGAGCCTCATACTCGGATACCGACATTCTTAGGTGCTTTAACCCAGCAAATTCATTCACTTTCTTCTATTGAACCACCTCAGAGAAATATTGTTCATTAACAGTTCTACAACTCTTCCCACTAACTTGATTCGAATCTTCCAGAGTAGCTTCCACAGTTTCCCACCAAGCACGAGCATCCCGATCTAATTGGAATGTAGTGAGACCAAACCTTTTCTTCTCCCGTACACTTAATCATTCTGAATATCCTTTCAATGTCTTTTAGCCAATTCTTAGCTTCATCCGGATCTGTACTTCTTGCGAATCTCCGAGGGTCCAGGCTCGGAAATCCTTGAATAAGCTTGTCCCATTATGACTGTTATTTCTAGCTACTACCTTCATTACACGGGTCAAATCATGCATAGAACTATCCATCTTCTCCAGTTAGCATCACCACAATCCATGATTAAATCAAAGGGAATTTGAAAACATTTAATAATACATTCATAACTTCACAAGCATCCCAATCTTACATTCATCACATATAATTCAATTTCACATACAACACCATCTCTATTAACAAGTCAAATATCTACATTGTAATACATTCCCATATATCCACAAACCAAAATAACACAGTTTTCTCCTACCAAGTTGCCATATACAAAACTCCAACCTCCCTTAACCTCTCACTCCACATACATATGGGAGTTACATATTTACAACTGATTTTTACACAAAAAGAGAGGTATAAAAATAATAAAGATGAGTGATCTAAGTCTTCTCCTAGTTTCGGGTCAGATCTATAACGTTTCCATTGGCGATACTTGTTGTTCTACTCCGGCCCCGTGGTACACTCTCTAGCAGCATCAGTCAATGTGTCCCAATGACCTTCAACTTGGTGGAGCAACAGATCCTATCCCTACTTTGAGTTATCCAGATTGATCATAACTTGGCTCATAGTTTCTAGAGAAGCACAGGGATTGCCCGCCATGAAAGCACCTGCAGTCAAGTTGAGCACCTCTTCCTTATTTGCAGGTGGGCTTCTCGTTGGGCTGAGCATATAATTCTATATCCTGACGTAACATTTCCATGACAGCAACCAACCTTTCTGGGCATTCATGTCCATTCTAAAATAATTAACAGGTTAAGCATTTACATGTATACAAAATTATGCTAACTAATCCCATTTCTACCCCAACTCACTGGTTTCCCAGGTTTATCAAAGTAAGGCTCTGATACCAAATTTCTGTCACGTCCTAATAAAAGGCTATTTATCGGAAGTGATAGAAAAACAGGCACAAAAGGTAATAATTTTATCCATTCATAACGTCATAAGCAGATGTTTATTACATAGACACTCCTCAAAACAACTAAGAGAGGAGTAGATTAAACAAAGTCCTTTTACATTTCTTATTTCACACTACTAAACAGGATAGAACTAGTTGGTTTCGCTTGCCACGATCAGTCCACACAGTACTCAATCCCTTAAGCGTCACCCCCATCTGTATTACCTAAAAATGGTAGAAATAATGAGCTAACTAGCCCAATGAATTCAAATTCCATAGTTCAATTCATAGTTCAAGAGTGTACACATGATAACCAAGACAAGATCAGAACAGAATATCAAAGAGACACACTAGATTTCATAATAGTAATCTTGACGCAATGACAGTAAGCTCAGATAATGGTCAGATATATATAGCTCAAGAATTGTTTCACATATCAGTTACACAGTACAGGGATCATGATGACTATATTCAGAAATGTTTGATGCAATGCCAGACATCCATGCCTTTATCATTCCACGTGGTCCGAAAATGATTTTGGGTGCTCCTCCTAGGACTGGACCAGCCATATTTGCACAGCATATAAATCACAAAGGTACAGAGACCTAATGTCATCATCAATTATTCACATCTCATAAGGTGTTCAAGCATATGAATTTCTCAGGTGTTCAGATTTTATAGACCCAATTACCGAATACCGAGGAATAGACTCAATCGGAGTGCTATTCGTAATTGATAATTTCAAGTATAACTCAGGGTTAGTACACCAAGAGTATATTTACAATGAAATAACAATAAACCTAAGACAATTAAGGGGGGTACTTGGTAGGCCAATAGGGTGAAGTTTAGCAAGGATTCACACATGAAAAAGTGCTGAAATCCGAATCAGGGTCATAGCTGTCGACAGCCAGAAGGGGCTGTCGCAGGTAGAAGTATACAGAGCCCAGGTTTGCTGGCTCTGTGTGTACCTGTCGACAGCAACAAGGGACCTGTCGACAGATCCACACAGTCCAACAACCTGGAGTTCTGGAAGGCATGCGCTTGTCGACAGCTTTGGGCTGGCTGTCGACAGGTAGCTGCAAAACTTCCAGAAAGGACTTTAAATCTATCCTAAACACCCTAACTATAGAACTTATGAACCAAGACACGTTTGATATCAAATTGAAGAGTCTAATTATAGTTTCTCATAGTGGTTTTATAAACCGAACAAACAAGATGCCAGAAGAGTTTGCAATTCAAACTTGACTTGCTTGAAACTAAACATAGTTTAGTACTAGTAGTAGAATCTTGATAGCAATGGTTGGATGGAATGTTCCTACAGGATGGATACTAAACCACAAAATGTTTTATGGATCTAAATCAAAACTTGAAGTATCAAAATCTAAACCGAAGTCTTCATGTTATCCTACAAAGATAATTGAGACTCTACAACTTTATAGCATGTGCAAAGATCAAAGGTGGAAAAGGGAATAGGATTACTTTCTAAAAAGGAACAAGGTTGTCCTCTCCCAACAAGAGTGCTTCTTTCATGACTGGAAGAAGAATAGAAGAACCGTAGGTATAGCCACTAGTTTAATCAACAAGAAATTCTTATCATGTGTGGACAACAAATCTGAACCAGAGGGAATTGAATCCTACCTGTTAAGAAGGTGAACCTCCACGTTATCCTGAGGAAAGAGCTTAACCAGTAAAGAAAACTCCTTCCAAAGTAGATAACTGCTAGCATCGTCAGTAGCTTTAATAGTAGGTTGACTCCAAGTAGAAGTAGTTGTAGTTGCAGTACAAGCAGAATCGAAATAGTTGCAGCAACTATGAAGTCAGGAACTCCAGTAGCTCCTCTAGCAACATATCCTATAGCTCCCCCCCTCACCACCACTCTTCTAGCAGCAAGAAGCAGAGGAAGACAAGAACAAGAGCAAAGGTGTGGAAACGAAAGGTGTGGAAAGGTGCGTATGAGGGAGAAGTGGCTTTTATAGCACAGCCAAGTTCTCATGCAAGAGGACACATCCATGCGCAGGTGTAACAGTAAAACCCCTTGTGTTTTACTGCCTACACCTGGTTCATGCCTCCTTTCACCCCCTTACACCTCAACCCACAACGTGTAAGAGGTTTAACCCAAGTTCTATCCTTATCCTAATGGGTGGTGGCTCCTCAAGGATTCACACGTAAGCTCCCATAAATAACACAAATTGGTTACCGTAATTACTCCATAAATCAACTGGTCCATTAGACTTAATGTAAACATGTCCAAACAAATCAGTTTGTATTGAAATTTAACCATAACCTAATATGATCGTTTTACAAATTATGAGGATTTTTATTCATTTTTAGAATTTATTTTACAGTAAGTGAAAAATCACCCAGAAATGTCGCGTCGACTTAATCTCGAAATCCGCACGTCAAAAAATTCAGATACTTACATTTCTAAGATCTCCATATTTTTATGAAAATTATGGTGTTCTCAGATTTCATTTTCGTTACAGTTTTTCAATGTCGCCCTGTGGGAGCGCGGACGTTCCGAGTACGACACTGGGGTAACATTAGTTAATACTATCACCCAAATATCAATTATTTCAATTTAAGACTAATGCGTAAGTCCAATAACTTTATTATTCTGTTTTTTCTACAAATAAAATTCTGGGGTGTTACACTAACTCTCTACCCATTTTTGGCTCTGTTTTCAACCTTAATTAGAAGATAAATAAAGAAAAGTGGAGGATAAAGATTGAAATTTGGAGTTTAATGGGAAAGAAGAAGTTTTAGGCATGTTAGGACTCTATTAACCATCAAAACACCTAACCTCATCCCTACCCAAACCCAAACCATGGCTGGAGCTTGGAGACGAAGGGAGAGGCGGAGACCGTGGGAGCTTGGAGAAGAAGGCTTGGACAAAGGAGTTTTCATCTCCAAACTAGGGTTCCTCTTTGCTTCAACAAAGGTAGGCAATCTCTCAAGACAATCCATGTAAAAATTACCCTAGGAAGATTCATGTTCCTGAGTAAAAGCCCTCTAGTTTCACTCTATTTTGATCTCCCATGAGGGAGAAATAATTCTTTGAATCTCTATCAGTTCCATGTACTGACTCTTCATGTTTACTCTTAAGCCTTGAGCATACATAACCCCATGCCATGAGAAAATTCTCATAATACGAGATAATGTTAGCTTTCAAACTACTCTAGTTGCCTAATTTTCATCATGTATCATCTCTAATTAATTCATTGAACCTTGACTATGCATGTGTAGGTCATTGAAATGTAACTTGATCAAAGTATGTCTAACCTTGTATATTCTCAATTAATTATGTTTGTTGATAGATCTATATGTCTACTTTCATTTAAACTAGTTTTGTGATTTTAGGATCACTGTGCAATTTTCTATGGAATTTAGAATGACTAGATATCAAAGACGATGCACCCTAGAAAAAAGGGGAAAAGGGGCGACCCTACCTGATAATCGCGTCGGCGCAACCCGCCGCGATATCAGGTGTCGTGCGTCGGGCTGTGGCGTCGCGTAAAAAATGCGCGGCATATGCCGCCGTGATTTCCACCCCAAAACCGGGCCAACCAGCTGGTCCCCTGATGCGCCCGGCGCCCCGTCGCGATCGAATCGCGACGGGTAGGCCCGCCGCGATTTAAGAATTCTGCCGGAACTATAAATGTGCTTATGCCCCTGTTGTTTAGGCTAGATATCCCTTATTTAGCCATGATTAAACCATGTTATAGATAATTGACTTGGTAAATTAATAAATGGTAATAATCATACAAATTTAATTATTTAATGACATTTCATGATTTATCATAATCTCATGTTTCTTTACACTTACGCCACACATACCTTTATTTGCCATTTGACCTAATAATTTAAGCAATATTGTATCTGATAATTAGCGAAATAAATGACTAAATTTCCCTATTTAATTATATACTTTTTTAGTTTTATACGCGTGTTATGAATAGCGTTATCGTTTTTTCTCTCTCGCCTTCGAGCACTTGAGGCACGACGGACTCGTTTGCTCCCACTTTCTCTGACTTGGACCACCTCGCCATTGGAATACTCTTGACTGGGCCAGGGACTCCTGTCAAGGCTCCGTAAGTCTTCTTGCTTTGGCGCACGTCCTTAGCCGACGAGCTGGTGTGTACCCTAAAACCCGTTACACCTTAAGGATCAGTACGATCCATGGCCTTAGTATTTCTCTCTTTATCTTGTGATCACGCGGACCATCTAGCCTGTGTAATAGCACGACTTGGGCGGTGATGATTTCTACTAGACTTTCGGTACCCAACCCGGTGCTGTGCAACTGTTACAATCGGTGGTTAACGATGTTTTACGATATTGTCCCTATCTCATCTACTATCTATATCCTCTCATCTGTTCACATTATCTCTCTACACTCTCATCTATCTCGTATACTACTCTCATATATCTCTTGGTACTCTGTAAGTAATTCTTACGATTGTCTAAAATAAAGAAATGACTAATGCCAGTGCACGGGGGACGATCTGGTCCAGGGAGGAGCACCCGGAAAGTGCTAGTGCCCATGGGAGTTAAAATGATCAAGGATGTGTTACGGCATGCATCCAGCGCCATCATACTATCTAGATTAATCTATGACAATCAAAGTGCAATTGTTATCGTCACTAGTGCACTATTGTGCAATTTACATGCTATATCGTTACAAGGCCATTCTATTATCGTTCTCGTTGTGCCATTTTCCCTGTGCAAGATGCTATTGTTCTCTCGTTATCGTTACTTGATCTACATGATTATTCACTCTAGTTAACTGCCATTAAGACATTAATTATTTAAACCATGAGATATTAGTCCTACTGGGCGTTATTCGCTCATCCTGCATTTATTTAATGTGCTTCAGGTGAGTTGATGATGACCACACTCATGAGGACGAGACTGAGGATGACGTTCAGGAGTGACCTTGTCAGCAACCATTGCCTTAGTAGTTAGTTAGTATAGAATGAGTCAGAGAGTTTTGATGTATTAGTTTGATTTTCAATAAAGTACTCGGGGCCTAGTTATGGCTCTGGTCAGATGATGTAATAGTTAGGTCATGACGTTGATGGAATATTAATGGACTTGAAGTTTATTTGGTGTTATTCCATTGTGAAATGGTTGTATGTATTTCTCGCTCTGTTAATATTTAATAACTGTAATCGCGTTCCGATATTCCGCATCGGGGCATTACAGGAAGACCAACAGTGGCTGGGTGTTATAGACTCCTAGGGATTGTACCTTGTTAGTGTAATCCAAGAGTGTGCTTGGAGACTAGATGTAGGGCTTCCATTTGGAGGTGCCAATCCAAGATAAGTCCTTGTGTTCATGTATGTGATTGTCTCTTAATTACTTCCACATTGCTACTCTTTGTCGCACGCAATTTACATTCACTAACAAAAGTTCAATATGGTGATTTGGTTTTCAAATTTTTGTCTACAGCTATTCACCCCCCCCCCCTCTACGTGCCTTGCTGCCAACTATCTGAGCCAACAAGTGGTATCAAAGCCAAGTCTTTTGAAGCAAAGAAGATCTAATGGTCTAGCAACAAAGATCTATGGCAGCTCAAGGATATGTTGAAGGCCAACCTATCAACAGAGCATCCCTGTTTGACGTTGAAGATTACAACTACTGGAAAATAAGGATGGAGTTCTTCGTCTAGGGATACGACTATTAGATGTGAACTATCATCAAAGAAGGAGATCTAATAGTGCTATCTCCAAGAGAGAGTGGGGGTAGACAACGATAGAAAAAGGCTATCACTAAACAACAAGGTCAAGACTCTCATTTCTTATGCCTTAACAAAGAGAGAGTTCAACAGAATCTCAGCTTGTAAAATAGCTAAAGGGATGTGAGACAAATTAAAGCTCACATACAAAGGGACTGACAAAGTGAAGGAAACTAGGAAAGACATCTGTCAGACTCATGAAGATGTTCGTTAGATAGAAGAAGAAGGAGAGGCAGATGATGAAGAAGAGTTCCAAAAGATCCAAGACTCCAATAGTCAACATCCCTGGTTCCACAACCAACACCTTTCACCGGTGAAGGCCACACCACACGTAGGCTCTCTCAGCCTCTGTGGCACACATGCTCCAAATGCTCCGAAGATGACAAGAAGCATCGCACCTGGACTTGCCTGCAACTGTCCTCCACACACGAAGACCACTGTCAGTGAGTCCACCACCAACCGCGTCACCATGACACGAACACAACGAGCGCCACACTAGCCATGCACGCGACATAACAATGGCTACAACTCTCTTGCACAATGCACACGAACCTTGCAGGGAAGCCGCACGTCTGCATGACAATTGAAAACCACAAGCCTAACACTAGATAGACGGTGTCAACATCGTACTAGTACCTTTCTTTATGACAGATATAGTTATTGACTCGTTAAAAATCTCAATAGACCCATGCTCTGATACCAACTGTAACGACCTGACCTCCCGAACCCCCGCCAGCGAGCCCGAAGTTCGCACCATCACCCATGGATCTGAAGACCCGGAAGGGTTAGAAGAATAGTCTAGTGAGATATGTATTGAATTTAAATAACTTTATAGAATATACAATTGTACAAGGTGTCCCAAGTAAAAGCACAGGTACAAGAAGAAAGGTGCAGCCCTTAAGGGGCATACCTTGAGAACTTGCAAAGGATAACTCTCAACTCACTCAGATACAAGAGCTCACAATGCTCACTCTCACTATTACTGATAGCACATGGCGCCATAGCCGCCTTCGTAAACTGTCCAACACTGTGCTCCCGCAACTACGAGACCCTAGTTTAAGGGAGTAGGAGGTGAGGCTGGCGAACAAGGCCAGTAGGGATTACTAGTCCCTCATCGGACACAGTAGTAGGAACTCCAAAAAAGAAAACTATACTAGGAAGCTGTAAAGCAAGGAACCACCTATAGCTGGGTACTACAAAGAAGTAGAACATAACAAGCAATGCCACGAGCACCAACCAAGGTCGTGACACACACACGACTACTGTAGAAACTAACAGAGTCAGGCACAACACAAAAAGAAGCCTTGGCACCTACTGAGATAGCGGTCTCACGGAGACCACACCGCAACCATGTGAGAAGGACGTCTCACCATAAGCACAGCCACCTTAAACCTCCACAAGGTAGAGGGCCCACAAGTAGAACCACCTCGGACCCCGGACACACCACGAGGTTAGGAAACCACACACGCCGGTGCAACCACGGACTGACACTAAAGAAAGGGACTATGGAACCGAGAGAACACTTAAGCAAAAACCACCAGAAGTATGGGCCAAAAGGCGAAACCATCAACACCCATGAAAGCTAGAGATGGCCAAGCTACAACCCTCGTGTAGGCTACGACAATGACTCGCACTAGTAAACGTCATGAGGAACCACCGTCATAATAACAAAAACCAAGCCACAGTCAATAGAAACTAAAAGGAGGACATGTCGTCCTCTCCCTCTCTACTCGCAGCCTGGATCCTGCCTCTAACTCCTCACAGGAAAAATGACACAAGGTCGCCACAGAACACACAGAACGCGCGCAACACCACAGCCTGGCCAAGTTGTGGCCCCATGCCTAGCACCACTACGTGACTCTGGACTAAACACATAGAGAGGCCATGAGACAAAGGATTGTCTCAGTCGCGTTGGGAAGAAAATACCTCGATGACCTCGGCGTCCCGCCCCAAACAGGACATCTCTACAAACGACTCAGCGCCACTGTCCAAACCTCGTTTCCCCTCTACTTTAGAGCCTGCCAACTCGAGCATGCTCGTAGCCTAGAGCACTCCCTCAATAGTCTAAGGAGGATGGGGGTCCCAGGAAACAGAGATAATCTCTGAACGGGACAAGCCCTCTACTGTCGAGCACAGAGCGAAGGGTAGGACAACACAATAGAAACCATGCCAAAACTACTGGCTTGTAACCCATGACATGTTCAGTAAGCACGAGGCATGTACGAACCCTCGGGAGGGCCATCGGCCAACCATGGAAAACAGGAGGAGAAAGCTAGAACCTCGGAATGCCATCAATCGGTACGTAAATGTCGTTCTGCTAATAATCGATTGACAGCCAGTGAATGAATTATTAGACAGACGGGACCCTCCTGGCACTGCTGCCAGGACATGTCCACGATGGTGTACCTTGTGTCACTGAACACAGTGAGGTAACCTGCCGCATTCCCCACCAGAAGGTCTTAAGGGAAAGCCTGCCCTTGGGCACACGTCGACACACTAATCGGGGCCATGGAAACGCTCGAGGAAACACAGGTACTGTCTCCCCCCTTGGTCATCGCAATACCATTGTGATGAAGAAGGGCACCATGACAGCCATGTCACGATGACGAGGTATGTCGCTACAGGAACCCTGTCGAGATGGGCCAGTATGTAGCGATAGCAAACCATGTCGCAAAAGGTCAACGCACTGTGAAAAGGTCGCAATCAGTTTGGTAGATGCCTCTTTTGTTGTTGTGACACCAATAGAGAAGCAGAATTATGGGATGCTCTATCCTGGGGCCACCCACAAGCTACAACACCATCACATAGGTTGGGGAGCATGTAGAAGTTATAATTGCTATCTACAAACCACGAGGAGCTCTCAATCCACCCAGATCGAGAAGGGTTCAAGCAATAACTACCTAAATGAGGAAACAAACCCATTAGGGCCCTTCACGTCGGATTGGCCACCTCCTCCTCGCTCCACGCAAGCTCCACAACTCTAAGGCACAACGAACTGCCATCCTCCTCACTTGAAATGCAAAACAGGAGAGACAGAAGATTGAGCACCGTCGAAGTGAGGAGAAGAGAGGGGAAGGGGGAAAAGGGAGAAGGGGTTGCCGACAAGGCCTTAAGCTTTGGCACCCAAGTTGTGATGGACTACTGCATCGCGTTAAGAACAGCATCATAATGAGGACTGTACCAGGAGTTTATTATCATGATGAAATAGTAATAGCATGCTCTGCAAACTGATCCATGTATATGTGTTAAAAGTAAATGTGTGTGTGTTAAATGCATGTGAATAATGTGACAATGTGATAACGTGAAAATGTATAAACTCTGCCGTTAGTGACACTACTACCATAGAGGGCTGTAGAACTGTATCGTAGTAAAGTCCCTACGGGAAGGTTCAAGGTGTGATATCCTATGGGCGATTAGGATGAAATCCTGGAGGTGGACAAGTAGCACTGGTTAGGGTGGAGAGTGCTTCTCCCAGTTCTGTACAGTTAACCAAGATCTATCACTGTGTTGCCTAGGTGATAGGTATGTGATGTGTATATGTGTTGTGTCTTAGTGGTGGTTTGGACTATGTGTTACGGCAACTAAGTATAAAATGTGAATATGTGAATATGACAATGTGAATTATGCAAAGTGAAATATGTGCATGTGAAATTGATAATTGAATGTGCTATCATGTGAAATAGTGTAAACCCATATAAATGTGACTTATTTATGTCAAAACAGCAAGCAAAATGTGAGTGCAATTGTGTTAAATACATGAGAAAATGATTAGAATTCATGCTAGGTATGCTATTTACTTTATGTATAATTCCATGCTTAAATTGTGTATAGTTGCAATATAGTTTGAATGAGATTTTTAATCGTTGTAGCATGATGAACAAAAGTGTAGAAAGCATGTTATAGGTTTTATACTTAGTTGTTAAAGCAATATAAAGCATGCACCAGTTTATCCTTAAAATGCTTAAGAAACTAGCATGTGTCGGTGATGATATGTGTATGGTTGTGTCATGGATTGCTTGCTGGGTCTATTTAGACTCATACTTGCTTCGACGTACAGGTGTGATAGGTATCTCCACTTTTGAGGTGGAGATTGTTAGGAGCGACTCCGAGTGCGGGGAGTAGCTTTCTTGTGGACGTGATCTATTGTACTTTCATTCTTAAGTATGTAGTCAATAAGTGATGCAATTCGCATAGACAATGTAAATTATTTTTGAATTGTAATATTGTGGACTTTAGCTTTTTTTGGTGCTATATGGACTGTTGATATAATGATGATGATGGAATAAGATTGAATATTTACTTGTTTCCGCTGTTCTAATTCAATATTTGTGTACATCTCTATCTAATGTTAATGTTAGGTGAACGTCCCACTGTGACGACATTCGTTATACCGACGTGGATGGTATAATCGTACCATTATAAGGAGGGTCGTTACAGAGATGGTATCAGAGAAAGAGTTAAGATTGTACATGAATATACCATCATCTTCATATATGCTAAGTCTTATAGAATTGTCCACATGTGTAGAAAAGGATTAATAATGAATGAAAAATAGCTAAGAAAAGGTTAGGGATTAAATAACTTAGTTTTAACTGTGATTAAATTGTTTTATATGCTATGGCGACTCCTGGTAGGCATGGTTGCTCCTGCTCGCGAGGATGAGCAGAGGTGAGAGGAGAGAGGGGGTGAGCAACAGGCCCCATCACCCTAGGGTCCTACAGTTCATCCTCCACCACCACCTGTGGATTATGGGGTATTCATCCAAGGCCTGGTGCAAGATATGCAGGCACAGGTGCACACTCAGGCTGCACTCCAGGCTCAGCTAGAGGCTCAGGTTAGAAATAATAGATAGAAGTAGCTTGTTTTATTAAATATATGATGTTATGTTGCTTATGCGTTATTTATACTATTTGTTTTGTGGCAGGCTCAAGTTCCAGCTCCAGTTCCCTAGGAGCATGGCCATGGTGGTCCTTCCATCATGGAGTGATTCCAGAGGATGACTACACCCTCTTTTAAGGGGGAGAGTCAGCCATTGTTGGCGAAGAGCTGGATGAGAGAGATCGAAAAGATCTTCCGAGCTATTAGGTGTGCCGAGGATGATTAAGTGAGTTTGGCCACCTATATGCTACAAGTATTTGTTAGTTATATATGCATGTAATTGTGTTAAGTTTAGAATTGTCTAGATTGTTACTTATGGCTGGTTTGTTGCAGGAAAGAGCCGATGTGTGGTGGGCTTCTTTACTGTGTACCGATTTGAGGACGACGTTGGTGAGGTGGCATGGGATGAGTTCGTGAGGCTCTTTCAGGCCATGTTCATCCGAAGCATATTCAGGACAAGATGGAGCAGGAGTTTCTTACTCTTACCCAGGACTCCATGACCGTACTTGAGTACGAGGCCAGGTTTGCTGAATTGTCTAAATATACACCTCACATAGTGGTTGATGAGCACAGGAAGCGCGAAGAAGTTTGTGATGCGCCTTAAGCCATCACTGAGGTCAAGGCTGGTAGCATTTGATCATCGCACCCTGGATGAGGCTCTTAGCGTTGCATGTAGGTAGGAGAGTGAGATGGAGCAATATTGAAAGAAAAGAAGGCTTCGTAGAAGAGGTCCACGCCACCATTCCAGCCACAGGACAGGAAGAAAGCGACATATAGTCACCGCAGTGTGTCCCATGGCAGCCAGCAGTCAGCAGGCAGTTGCACCGCAATCCCCCGACGTCAGGCCCAGTGGCAAGAAAGATTGTCCTCACTGTGGAAGGGCACATGGGGGTACAGAGTGTTGGTGTTCTGTTGAATGTGTATTTAAAACCTTTTAATGATGATTTTAATCATGACTATTTGACATCACACATAGTTTGATTTTGATGATGACATTTTGTACACTTTGTACATATTGAAATGATGACTAAATGGACATGTTAATATTTCATATGTTGGGATAATGATTTATGTTAATGATTCACACTCATATTTTCAGGTTTACATAACCTTGTCACAGTGGTGTCGACACATGTTAAGTGTGTGTCGACCACATGCATGTGATCCAGAAAGCAGTGAAGGAGAAAAGTTGTCAGTCGTGTCGACACCACTGCAGAGTGTGTCGACACTGCCACTGCATCCAGTGAACAAGCTGAAGCCAGTAGCCAGTGGTGTCGACATAGCCAGCCTGTGTGTCGACACTCACTGTCTCTCCCAGAAGCCAGTTCTGAAGCAGAGTAGCTAGGGTGTCGACACAGACTGCCTGTGTGTCGACACACTCGATGAAGCTCAGAAACGGGAATTTTCTGGACCACGTGGCTACATAGGACTCAAGGGATTTGACCTAGAGTTTTGTGCCCATGCACCTCAAGGCACCTCATGGACGTATGGGGGGCTATAAATAACCATGATCCTGTACCCCAAGAAAGGCCAACACCATACAACTTCTAGAAGAAGCTTTTTGGCGGCAAAAGGGGTTTTTCCATATCTTGCTCCATCTCCCGAAGCTGCAGACCATCCTTTCAAGAGGAAGGACGTGGAATCAAGGCCAATCACTGAAGAGAGTTTGATGTGCCGAAAAAAGTGAGTAGATGCAACTGAAGAGCAGCAGCTGAAGAAGAATTTCTGGCAATTCAGATGCCAGTGGAGCAGAGCATCACAAATTAAAGGAGATCTTCATCGAATTCTTTCAAGTCTCTTCAATTCGAGCTCTACAAGACCTTCACAAGGAACATCCAATCTACATCTATTTACCATTTCTTGGATTGTTTTCTCACTTTGTTTGTGAGATCTGTGCATGATGTTTTGTGCAGATTCTATGTACGATTGAGTCTATGAATCAGATCATTGCTAGAGGATCTGATTTCTTTTGTGTTTGATCTAGCTTTTTGTGGTTTGAGCCGTCGTGCTCAATTTGGAGTTGTTGTGCTCCAGTTGTGGTTTGAGTCATTATGCACAGTTTTTGCAGTCGTTGTGCTCCAGGTTGTGTGTTTGAGCCGTCAAGCTTAAGGGTGTTTGGAGTCGTCATGCTCTGGTGTGAGTTGTACTCTTTTGAGTAGTGAAGCCTCACTATGTAAGGGGTAGATGTAGGAATCACTGGTGTGATTTCCGAACCACCGAAAAATCTATTGTGCAATGGTTTGATCTACTTGTCTGTACTAGATGCTTGCATAGGATTTCGCTTTCACATAAGGTTTAATTGCTTCAACACATCTACACACACCCATACTCATATCAGTAAATTGTTGTTGAATGATCTGTAATTCGAAGTAATTTTGAATTGCTTAAGCTTCCGCAGTAATTGGTGTCAGATCTATTCACCCCCCCCCCCCCCTTCTAGATCTGATGCATCCACCTATTCGATCCTACAATTGGTATCAAAAGCGGGTTAATATTGTTTTTGATCTGATTGATAGCTTCTGTTTGATCTTATATCTCACTTACTTGAATTGTGTGCTTGCTCTTCATTGTCTATCATTGTGATGATGGATTCTTGAGGATTGTAGCTGAGGGCCATTCCATTAATAGACACCATTTTTTTAATGGGTCAGATTACTCTTATTGGAAAAACCGCATGCAAGTTTTTCTTAGGGCTCAAAACTATGAAATCTGGAGGATAGTGAAGTGGGTCCTTATGAAAATCATGGAGATGAGGAGAATTGGACTAGAGAGCAGATTAGGAAAGCTACTCTTAATTACAGTGCCATGAATATGCTTCAGTGTGCTGTCCACCCTAAAGAATATTCAAGAATATCAATGTGTAATCTGCTAAAGAAATGTGGGATAAACTTGAATTAATGTATGAGGGAACATCTCAAGTTAGGGAAACCAAAGCAAACATACTTGTTTCTGAATATGAATTGTTTATGATGAAATCTGATGAATCAATTTCTGAAATGTTTGCTAGGTTTATGACAATTATCAATGGAGTGAAGGCACTAGGTAAGGAATACATTGATGCTGATCTGGTAAGAAAAATTTTGCATTCTTATCATCTATTTGGCACAATAAAGGCTACAGTGATTGAAGATTCTAAGGATTTATCCAAAATTTCTTTGGATGAACTCATAGGATCTTTAATGACCTATGAAATAAATCTGAAAAGAAGTGAAGAACATATGCTTAAGCTAAACTAGTAGCACTAAAGCTTCATCAAGCAATAAAGAGAAAAATCAAGAAAAATCAAGTTAGATGAGTCTGAGTCTAATGAGGATGAACTTGCCCTCATGACTAGGAATTTAGAAAATTTTAAAATCAAGAAGAGGAAAATTCAATGGAAAGAAAAAATATTCCTCTCGTAAAAACGAATGCTTCTTCTTCAAATTTTAATGCTGGTAGAAATAAAAAATTGATGAAGGTATTATTTGCTATAGGTGCAATAAGGTAGGACACATGAAGGGTGAGTCCTGAGATCAAAATTGACAAATACAAGAAGAACATCAAATTGAAGAAGCCAAAAGCTATGATAGCAACTTGGTCAGATGAAGATCAAAGTAAAGATGAAGAAGAGAACTCCTCAAGTTCTGTAAATGAGGAGTTATGCTTTATGGCCAACAGTAGTGATGGAAAGGTAGGTTCTTCTTTGAATAATATACTATTGAAGATTGGCAAGATGCATATGCTGAGTTGGTTGAAAAATATTCTGAAATAAGAAAAGAAAATAAACATCTGAGAAAGAAAATTGAAAATTTCATGCATGATACTTCCTTAAATAGAAGAATTTCTGAACTGGAAAATGAAATATTTGAACTTAATGAAGAAAAGGAAGACCTCTAAATAAAATTGATGAATCTAAAATTACATCTCAAAAGGCCAACAATGATTTTGAAAAGCTTTCTGAAAGAATGGAATTGCAACAAGCTATTGATGAAATCATAAACTTAAGAAGTGTTCGGTGAAAAGGAACAAGTGATAAAAAATTTCACAAATGGAAAAGAAAATCTTGATGCTTTGTTAGGACTAGAATGAATGGGGAAAAAACATGGACTAGGATTCACCACAGAAAGAAAAATCATGAAAAATAAATCTGGTGAAAAAGAAAGAAAAAAAAGAAAAATCTAAAAAAAATTCTTTGATAAAATGTGTCAAAAGCACTAGTCCAAAAAACAAAAATAAACAAGTGTCAAAGAAAAACATTGAAATAATCAAAAACCAAAGTGAAAAGAATGTTTCCAATCAAAAGAAACAAAATAGGTCGACACACATTAATGTCAGGTCGACAACAGATAACCACAAGTTGAAAACTGTGGCTGCTGAGTCGACACTACCTCAACACAAGTCGACCAGCCCATTTCTAAACAACAAAAAGATGTTTCACAAAAATCCAAATAAAAATATGAAAAATTATAAAAACACAAAAAACAAATTTTCATGATGATTATGGAGATCGAAGACATCATATCAATTAATTGGATCAATTCTTGGAATCAATGGTATCATAATCCTCATTGGTACCATTCACAATCTTTTATCCAAATTTCCAATGTATCAATAGAATTCTTGGGTTGGATTTCATACATGAATAATCAAGCCAAAATGCATAATTTCCATGCTTATGAAAGGAAGAACACTGGTGTTTTCATTCCAAATCAGAATGTTAAATGCCAAAAAGGAAAATCATTTATGAAAAAAACACAACAAAAACAAAAAATAACTCAAATATGGATCAGAAAAGACTTATTATTTTTTCTGAAACAAACTGATGCCCCCAACAATGTTTGGGTACCAAAATCTTTTCTTCCTGATCTGATTTATGCAGGAAGGTCATGCACCCAGCTCCAATGTGTGGTTTCTTAACAGTGGGTGTTCACGACATATGACAGGAGATAGAAACAAAATTTCAATTCTGATGAAAAGGAAGAAGGATCTGTCAATTTGTAGGTAAAAATAAAGGGAAAATCATTGGATCTAGAAAGGTTGGTAAATTGTAACATCTCTGGCTTTCTGGCTTTTTGTTGTGTGAGAGATGACTGGCCTTCTCGCGACGGAGGTGCCCATCGTGACAGTCATCCCTATTGCCCCCCCCCGCGCTTGCGCCGCATTCTTGTCGCGCCGATCAACGGGTCACAACTGCTTTCCGCTTTTGGTCGTCCACACCTGTTCGGATGGCAGGCATCGCAGACTGACCTGTCAGGTCGTCACGGCACCCTGGGTGGGCGTGTTCTGGTCACGGTGGGGGCAGCTGTCGTGTTAAGGTTGCTAACGCGACGCCCCGCCTTGTCGCGTCTTAGGGGGCGAAGGCTAAAAGCCTTGGCCGGTGACCTTCCCCGCTTTTGGCATTTCTCCTTCCTTCTCCTCCTAAGGAGGAGAAGTTCCCCTCTCCTTCTCCAGTGTCTAGGGCTTGGTGCGGGCAGCGAAGTGAGCCATTTGTAGAGCTCTCTTAGCTAGTTTGGGTCTCCGAGGTGGTTGAGGCGCACGTCCGGTGGGCGGAAGAGCTAGTCCTTCCCACAGCCTCGCTCGCAAGTGGTTCCAGAGCCGTAGGGAGGTCAGGCGTGGGCCCGCAGCTCAGCGGGCTGCGGTAGTTTGTGTTTGTATTAATTGCTCCGACTCTTTGTCTCCCTCTACCTAGGGAGGTGGAGGAGGGAGGGAGTCGATGGCCGACGAGCTAGAGGGTGGACGGTGTGTCCTCCTCTTGGATGCCTGTGGCGGTGGCTTGGTGGTCTTCCTGTGGATGTTGCTTCACACGCTGTTTCCGAGCTTGTGTTCTCGTTGCCCTGGTTTACACGGTGGGTGTAACCTAGCCGTGTCTCGCTTGCTTGGGTTTTGTCGATTGGCCTCGTGGGCCGTGTTCAGTGGTTTCTGCTTTCTACGGGTTCTCTCGGGGTGCCTTGGGTAGGCACCCGACTATTGTTTCAGTAACTCATTCCTTGGTGCCATCCTTGGTGGCACCGGCAGGTGTAGTTCCCTGACATTGTGGCGTGTCTAGGGTCCAAGGGGGTTCTGCTTGTGGGCCCTCAACTGGTGGAGGTTGAGGTGGCCGTGGTTTTTGTGAGATGCTCTTCTCACCTGGTTGTTCAGTGTCTCCCATGATGACATCTGGTGTTGCTTCCGACCTCGTGGAGGTCCAGGATGTTGATGCTTGTGTCGTGGGACTCTGGTCTCTCGTGGTTGCTCTGGTGTTCCGTGAGCTTCTTTGTCTCGGAGGGTGTGTGCCGTGGGTTTGCTCCGCATTGTATTGCTCTGGTCTGACTCTGGTTGGGGTCGTGGCGTTGCTCTAGTTGCTTCCGTATGTGTTGACTCTGCTGGTTCTGTGGGAGTCGTGTTTGGCCTGACCCAGGTTGTGGTCGAGGCGTTTCTCTATTTCAGATGCTTTGTAGTACTCTGTGGTAGGCGTTTCTCGCTTTACTGCTTTCTAAAGTAGTTTTGCTTCCGCTATGTTGGTGTTCCTGCTGCTTTGGCTGGTAAGGGACTGGTAATCCCTACTGAGCCTTGTTCGCGAGGCTCACCCCCCTACTCTCTTCAGGTAGGCACTCGTTGTCGTAGGAGTTCGTTGTCGGATGATCATGGTGGCGGCTTGTTCGCTGTGCGTTGCCAGCAGGTGTGAGATGTGAGCATGAGCACTTGTACCATGAGTTGAGAGTGGCCTCTTGTAAGTCCTCGAGGTATGTCCTTAAGGACTACACCATTCTTTTTGTACCTTTACTTTATTAGGACATGTTGTACATAATTCCTTTATTAAATGTACAAACTTTCTTGTTATAGTTATTGAATTTATTGCTTATCTCACTGGACTAAATTCTAACCCTTCGGGGTCTCGGATCGTGGGTGGCGGTGCGACCTTCGGGGTCCCTGGCGGGGCTCTGGGAGGTCGGGTCGTTACAGTGGTATCAGAGCTCAGGGGTCCAACGAGATTTGTAATGGGTTAAAAACTATGGTGTCCCAAACAAAGGTACTAGTACGCTGATGGCCCGTCAGTGTAGAGTGATGTTAGGTGAGCTTTTGGCTCTTTGTTGTAAGTGGCTAGTTTCCAGCAGGGTCGAGTGTGTACTACAGGAGAGTGTTTGCTACTGATGCTGGGTACGTGTGCTTCGAGCGTGGTTGCGGTTTCGCTCGTGCTGCGGTTGGGTTCGTCTGCGGTCTGCGCGTTCGTGTGGTGTGTGTCGCGAGGGCTGGGAGAGCCTACGTGTGGTGTGGCCTTCACGGTGCAGGGTGTGGTCTACGGAACCGGTAGAACGTGTCCTTGCCTTGTAGGCTGTCCCCTTGTTGTTGGGGTGTGTCCTTGTTGGATGTCCCCTTGTTGTTGGTTGTGTGTTTGGCCTTGAGTGCTTGTGCGCCCTTGGGCGCTGTGCTGTGCTCAGTCGGCATCATTGCTCGAGCTAAGCAGATGCTTGTGTGCCATGTTGCACCGCTGGTTGAGCGCTGTGACACCTGGTTGTGGTTGTTGTCAGCTTGGTGCTGACTGGTTGTGAACTCTGGTAAGGTGCTCCCGGAGTTCTTCTCTGTTGGTTCTGGTGGAGGTGAGGTTTTCACCAGAACTTGGTTCTACTTGTTTCTGGCTATTGCGGCGTTGCCTCTGGGTTGAGGTGCATCAATTGGTACTGTGTTCTTGTGGTGTTCCCAGAACTGTTGTGTTGTCCTAGTGAGAGTTCCTCTCCCTCTCGGACGCTTCTGTGCTCGTTAAAGTCTTCCGCTGTGTTGTCTCCTGGTTTGAGGGTCTGTTATTTGGTTGGTCGCCGTTGCGTTGCCCTCAAGGTGAGGTGCATCGCTTGGTTTTGCCCTGTGTTCTGGAGCGGTTTCCCAGAATGTTGTTGTTTGTCCTGGTGAGGTTGCTCTCAGGATTGTTCGGGTTTGTGTTTTGCCGGTTGTTGTGCTACCTCAGGGTTGAGGTATGCTGCTGTTGTGCTGGCCGTTGCATTCTGGTGGGTTTTCTCAGAACGACGCCTTGGTGGTTCTGGTGGAGGTGCTCCCAGAACCAATTTGTGTTGCTTCCGTTGTCTACTATGTTCTCTCTATGCCGTTGTTTGGGCTGCGTTCTAGTGATGGTTTCCATAACAGCTCTTGGCGCTTTGGGTGGAGGTCCTCCCCAAGCTGCCTTGTGTTTGTTTGCTTGTCGCTGCTCTCTCGCTCTTTGGAGATGAGTTGTCGCTGTTTCCGGTTGGACTGTCCGTGTGACGGTCTGCTTGGGCTTTGTCAGTCAAGGTGTGGTGCCTTTGACCGTGTGTCTGGCCATGGTGTTGGCCAAGTTGTCTTTCTGTTCAGTTGCGCGTTCTCGACCGTGCTGGTGGGACTTCGTGTGTCCCCATGGTCGGGAGGCTTGCTTCGTTTCTCGCACCCTGTGTGCTCTGCCAGATGGTAGTCTAGCAAGTGTCGTGGGTGTTTGGCTGATTGTGCTTCTGTGGAAGAGACTCGTGGTGAGGGTCTCTTTCCCTTGCTTTCCTGGGTGCTCGGTGGTGGTGCTGGCAGGGCAGTTGGTGCCATGTTTTCGCACTGTGGCGACCTTTGTGGTGAAGGTCCCTCCCCTTGTGCTGTTTTATGGTTGAGCTGGTTGCTCCCTTCGTGCGCGTGGTTTCCTTGTGGTGCGATTGGTTGTGGTGACCTATTGTCCCGTCTCTTGCTGTGCTAGTTTCTTGTCACTTGACTGGAATGATGTAGGGCAACGTGCCATGTGTTCAGTGTGAGGCGGCACCGGGTTTTCTTTTGTTGGCTTTGCTGGTGTAGGCATCGTTCCGGTGCGTGTTTCTCTTATGCCTCAGCTGTGCTTTGGAGGCACTTGTCGCTGTTGGGCGTGTGTGGACCTCCCCATCTATGGTAGTAGGAGTGGTGCCCTGTGTTTACACTCTTCTAAGAGCCAATATGGTGGTCGCGCGCTTGAAGCTGCTGGTTCTCCGCGTGTTTTACTTGTGTGGGCCTCTAGTGGAGAGTCCCTTTCTGTTGGCCTGGAGTTATTTCAGGCCGTTAGTGTGGTTGTGTACTGCACCTAGAGCATGCTTCTTTTTACGATGTTTTGTGTCCTTGTGCCTTGAGGGCTTGTGGCCGGTGTGGCCTGTTCTACCCTTCTTGGCTTGCGGCTTCTTGTGGAGATTCCTTCCTATTAGCCGTGTTGTTTCGGCCGTTGGTGTACTGTGTTGCATCTTTCTGAGTTTTGGTGCTTGTGGTGTCACCCTCTACTCGTGCTCGAGTGGTTTGTTTTCGTGCTGTCTGGAACCCTAGTGCATTGTGTTATACCTTGGTGGCTCCTGGTGCTGGTGTTAGCACTGTGTGTGTTCTGTGTGCTCTGTTTGTGAGCCTTGTGCGTTGTTTTGCGAGTATGCTCGGTGTTCGAGGCGTTGAGTTTCCACCTCTGGGACACTTGTGCTGGCCTGTGCCTTGTGGCTGTAGCGTTACCGCTGTGGGGTGGCTGCTTTGCCTTGTCTAAGTAGCCCTATCGGTGGTACGCCAGGCTTTGGTCGTGGCTTGTGCCGGGTTTCCCCTCTCGCTTAGGAGCGAGTGTGTTCGGTGAGGTACCCTGTTTTGGTTTGGATTTCTTTGAGGTCGACGTGCTATCTTCGACCTCTACAGTTGTTTCGTTTCCCATGCAGGTTGCCGACATCTTGAGTTGTATGGCCTTGCCCAACCTCAGACGTCTTCCTTGGTTTTGTCTCTACGCTACGGCGTGCGCCTATTGAGTGTATGGTTTAGCTTTCTATGACTCCACAGTCATTGTGTGTCCTAGTTGGATCACGAGGATGATCTGGGTGAGATCTAGTGGTGTCGGTGGGCACTGCCTTGCTTGCCGTGGTTTTCTCCACATGCGTGTTTTCCGCTTGGTTTTGGGTCACCATTAAGAAACTTCGTTTGGCCTTGTCATATTTGCTAGCTGTTGCTAGATATATGGAGCCATTCAGCGGAGTCTTGTGGATGACCTCTTGGCATTTTCCTCAGTTGTCATCAGTAGCTCGGACTCTGTCTAGTCGTTGGTGACAGAGGGAGCTACTGACTGATTGTTCTCAACAGCGTGGGTCTGTTGAGGATTCAGTCGCATGGTTTCTGACTGGTGGTTTTCAGTGTTTCTGGTCGATTTGGTGCACGACGCGCTGTGGAGTCGTTGACATCTGATTGTGTGCTCCGTGCCGTTGGTGGGCACCTTGTGAGCCGTCAGATGTCTGGTTAGGCACTCCCTTTGTGGCAGGGTCGTGGTGGTGACCACCGGGAAGTCGTGGACGACTTAGTGGTCCCTTTGCACCTGTTGTTTTCTCCAACCGGGTTTCGCACTTAATTTCGAGGTTGAAATTATTTTTTTGTTGGATGTATTGTACCATCTCGGGCCTTTCAGCTTTGCGTTGTGTGAGGGATGACTGGCCTTGTTGCGACGGAGGTGCCCGTTGCGACAGTCATCCCTATTGCGACTGCTTTCTGCTTTTTGGTCCTCTAATGCTTGTCAAGATGGCAGACATGGCAGACTAACCTCTCAGGTATCGCGGCGCCCTAGGTGGGCACGTTCTAGTCGTGGTGGGGGCGGCTGTCGCATTAAGGTTGCTAATGCTACACCCCGCCCTGTCGCGTCTGTGGCAGAAGGCTAAATGCCTTGGCGGGCACCCTTCCCGTCTTTTGGCATTTCTTCTTCCTTCCCTCCCTGAGGAGGAGAAGTTCCCCCTCTCCTTCTCCGGTGGCTTGGGCATGGTGGGGGCAGCGACGTGAGCCGTTTATAGAGCTCTCTTAGCTGGTCTGGGTCTCCGAGGTGGTTGAGGTGCTTGTCAGTGCTGACCAGCTAGTCCTTCTCCCAGCCTCGCTTTGTGTTGGTTCCGGAGCCACGTAGGGATGTCAGGCGTGGGAACGCAGCTCGGCCGGCTGCGGTAGTTTGTGGTTGTGTTCCTTACCTGACTCTCTTGCCTCACTCTACCTAGGGAGGTGGAGGTGGGAGTCGGCGACCGGCATGCTAGAGGGTGGATGGTGTGTCCTCCTATTAGACGCCTGTGGTGGTGGCTTGGTTGTTCTTGCTGTGATGTGGCATCAAACGTTGTTTCCAAGCTTGTGTTCTCGTTGCCGTGGTTTACACGGTGGTTGTAGCCTAGCTGTGTCTCACTTCCTTGGGTTATGTTTGTTGGCCCGTGGGCCGTGTTCAGTGGTTTCTACTTTCTTATAGGTTCTCTTGGGGTGCCTTGGGTAGGCACCCGACGTGTTTTTTCAGTAACTCATTCCTTGGTGCCATCTTTGGTGGCACCGGCAAGTGTAGTTCCGACCTTGTGGCGTGTCTAGGGTCCAGGTGGTTCAGCTTGTGGGCCCTCAACCTGGTGGAGGTTTGAGTGTGGTCATGGTGGGGTGAGACGCTCTTCTCACCTGGTTGCTCAGTGTCTCTCGTGGTGAAACCTGGTTGTTCCTTCCCAACCTTGTGGAGGTCCGGGATGTTGGTGCTTGTGTCGTGAGACTCTGGTCTCTTGTGGTTGCTCCGGTGTTCCGTGAGCTTCTTTGTCTTGTGGGGTGTGTGCCAAGGGTTGCTTCCGCATTGTGTTGCTTTGGCCTAACCTGGTTGCAGGTCGTGGCATTGCTCTAGTTGCTTCCGCTGTGTTGACTCCGCTGGTTCTGCGGGAGTCGTGTTTGGCCTGACCCAGGTTGTGGTCGAGGCGTTTCTCTATTCTGCTGCTTTGTATTACTCTGTGGTAGGCGTTTTTTGCTTTACTGCTTTGTAGAGTTTTTTGCTTCCGCTTTGTTGGAGTTCCTGCGGCTCTGGCTGGTAAGGGACTGGTAATCCGTACTGATCCTTGTTCGCGAGCTCACCCCCCTACTCTCTTCAGGTAGGGACTCGTTGCCGCAGGAGTTCGTTATCGGACGGTCGTGGTGGCGGCTTGTTCTCCGTGCGTTGCCAGCAGTGGGAGATGTGAGTTTGAGCGCTTGTACCGTAAGTTGAGAGTGACATTTTTGCAAGTCATCAGGGTATGCCCCTTAAGGACTGCACCTTTCTTTTTGTACCTGTACTCTTATTTGGGACATGCTGTACAAAATTCCTTTATTAAATGTACGAACTTCTTGTTATAGTTATGTGAATTCATTGCTTATCTCACGGACTAAATTCTAACCCTTCCGAGTCTTCGGATCGTGGATGCGGTGCGACCATCAAGGTCCCTGGTGGGGGTCCGAAAGGTCGGGTCTTTACATAAACCCCCTCAAACTCAATTGAAAATGTTCTGTAGTTGATGGTTTGTACTATAATCGTTGAGTATAAGCCAATTGTGTGACAAAGGTACAAGGTTGTTTTTGAATTTGATTTCTGCAAAATAATTGATTCTCAACTGAAAAAATAAAATTTCTTTGGTAAAAGAGAAAACAATGTCTACATGATCAATCTTGATAAAAACTTTGCTGAAAACATTTGTTTGGTGGCAAATAAAAATGAAATTGCATGGACATGGCACAAAAGACGTGGTCATGCAAGTTTCAACACAATAAATAAACTCTTAAGGCTAAATTTGGTTAAAGGACTTTTGAATCTTTCTCACATGTTGAAAATCAATATTGTGGGATATGTGCTCAAGGAAAACAAACTAGAAAATCTTTGAAAGTTTTCAATGATGTACTCACTTCTAAGCCATAGAATTACTCCATATGGACCTTTTTGGCCAACAAGAAGTCTTAGTCTTAGTGGTAAAAGATATGGATTTGTCATCTTGATGATTTACTAGATACACTTAGGTCATCTTTCTATCCACAAAAGTAATACTTGTTTAGAATTCAGGAATTTCTACACCACTGCCTTAAGGGTTTTTCATATAAAATCAAATCCATTTTGACATGTCATGAGGGGAGAATTGAGAACAAAGCTTTTCTGATTATGAGTTGAACTGAACATTTTCCATAGATTCTCTTCTCCAAGAACTCCAGAACAAAATGGAGTTGTAGAAAGGAAGAATAGAACTCAGGTGGAAATGGCTAAATCTATGCTCTTGGAAAGTAAATTGCCCAAATCCTTCTCGGTTGATGTTGTGAACACAACAAATCACATCTTCAATAGAGCATTGGTCAGACCAAGAATCAGAAAAACCCCCTATGAACTTTGAAAAACAAAAGGCCAACTCTGTCTTATTTTAAAATCTTTGGTTGCAAGTGTTTTGTACATAACAACAATAAATAAAATCTTGATAAATTTGATGCCAAAGGCCATGAAGCCATTTTTCTTGGCCATTCAGAAATTTCTAGAGCTTATAGAGTTTACATTCTCAAGAATAAAAATGTGAAAGAATCTCCACATGTAGTTTTGATGAAAATTCATATCAAACTAATGACTCTACATCTTGCAGGGTTCCTCAAAGTAATGAAGAAGATGACATCATTGTCAAATCTTCACCAACTATTGAAAGGATGAAGATCCAATTGAGAATCTGGACAATCAGTCACCTACCACAAGTGGATCAGGTAACATTGTTCCAGGACTGAATGAACCTCAAGAGGTAATCCTGAAAATAGATTTTTAAGAGATCATCCAATTGAGAATGTAGTTTGTAATGTGCATGATGGAGTTAGAAGTAGATCATCTTTTCTGAATGTAATAAATGACGACCCACTAGCACTAATTTCACAAATTGAACCCAAGTCAATTGATGAAGCTCTAACTGGTGAGGATTGGATCAATGCAATGCATGATGAAATTCATCAATTTGATAGAAATCAAGTGTGGGAGTTAGTACCAAGACCTAGTGACAAATATGTTATTGGTACTAGATGGGTGTTCAGAAATAAATTGAATGAATATGGACAGATTGTTAGGAAAAGCTAGACTAGTTGCCATGGGGTACGATCAGGAGTTTGGAATTGATTTTGAGAATCATATGCCAATGTAGCTAGACTAGAAGTTGTGAGAATATTTCTTACTTTTACATCATCTCTGAAATTTAAAGTTATCAAATGTATGTGAAAAGTGCTTTCTTGAATAGATACATCAAAGAAACTATTTTGTAGAACAACTCCCAGATTTGAAAATAAAAAATATCCTGATCATGTTTTCAAACTCAATAAGGCTTTATGGTCTAAGCAAGCTCCAAGAGCTTGGTATGACCGTTTGAGCTCATTTTTGTTGAATAAAGGTACACAAGAGGTAGTAGACCAGACATTGTTTACTAAAGTTGTTAATAATCAAATCATGTTGTCCAAATCTATGTTGATGACATAATTTTTGGGTCTACAAATAAATTCACAGAATTACTGATCTTATGAAAATTGAGTTTGATATGAGTTTGATGGGAGACTTACAATTCTTTTTGGGATTGCAGGTACATCAAACCAGTGAAAGGATTTTCATAAGTCAAACAAAGCATGTGAAAGAACTTCTGAAAAAGTTTGACTTTTATCACCTGAAGCATTCAAGAACACCAATGGCAATAAATGTAAGACTAGAGGAAGATCATTTGGTAAGTCAGTAGATCCAAAGACCTACAGAGGTATGACTAGTTCTCTACTTTACCTCACAACCTCTAGACTAGATATTCAGTATAGGTGTGCATGTGTGCTAGGCTTCAAGCCAATCCTAAAGAAAGTCACATGTACGCTGTCAAAAAGATTTTTAAATATCTTGTTGAAATATGTGAACTTGGATTTTGGTATCCTGCTGGTTGCAAGTTAGATTTAATTGCGTACTGTGATACTGATTATACTGGTTGTAAGCTTGATAGAAAAAGTGCTAGTGGCTTGTGTTATATCTAGGTGGATGTCTAATTTCTTGGGCTTCTAAAAAGTAACATTCAGTAGCTCTATCCACTGCAGAGGCTGAATATGTTTGCTGGCTGGTTGTTGTGGCAATCAAGTCTTTGGGTGAAACATCAACTCCTAGACTATAATCACAAATTGGGTTGTATTCTTATTTTGTGTGATAACACTAGTGCTATTAATTTGTTTAAAAACCCAATTCAGCATTCATGAACAAAGCATATTAAAATAAGGCACCATTTTCTAAGGAACGAGGTCGCTAAGAAATCTTTTGACTTTACTTCAGAAACTGAAAAACAAATTGCAGATATTTTCACTAAGACTCTTCTAGAAAACAAATTCTCATCTTAAAAAGAGAGCTTAGTTTGTGCAAATTTCCACATTCTTGAAATCTTTTATCCCTTTTGCAAATAAAAGTCTTCCTGTTCTTGCAAATAATTCCTCACTCTCACATTGTATTGGCATTCTTAGTATATCAATGGTGATTTGAAGAGAAGACAAGTCAGGCTTGTCTGAAACACTTCACTACGCGTGAGTATATGTCTCCGCCAAGTATCAAGAGCCTTGTATGCAATTGTTGAGGGGAGTCCTTGTCTTTCAATAAAACATTCTTGTTCATTCTATTTCACTTCATTCAATTCCTATTTCTTCAATAATCTTCATGTTCACCTTTTGAGGGGGAGTTACATGAAAGGGGGAGTCATTGTCACATTATCACACAAAATAGGAAGAATCTCCACATTATCACACAAAAGATTCATTATCATTTCAAGGTTAAGAAATCTTAATACTGAATGTCTTTAAATGATTTGCAAAACACTTGTAGGCACATGAGTGGCTTTATTATTTAACATGTGCATGTTTAAGCTTCATTTTTACCACAATGTTAAGAATAATTTTCTAAATTCGTAGTCATGACTTTTTTGGTTAAAGCAATCATATTCGTGCCAAACATCAAAAGAAAATGATCAACAATATGGAAAGATACAAACAGATCAATGCAAATTCTTGAACCACTGAGTAACCGGGCCATTTCACCTGAAAAGTGATTTGTTCGCGTCAAAAAGTGGAAATCAAATTTTTCAACTCTATATAAGATAATAAAAGTTAAACCACTGAGTAATCAGGAGGTCTTGCATCTGATCAATGTGATCTCTTGCACTGAAAAGTGAGATTTAACTAATTTATTCTTGTATTCTTTCCCAATTCAAAATGAATGAAAATCAACTTGACAGGATGGAAAAGCTTAAGACCTTAGTAAAGTTCATGTATACTGAGTTAGACCTATTATTCTACATTGTGTTAAAATTAAAGCTCCTAACATCCTTGTTAAATACTTCTGCTCACTCATATAGGTCACTTCACTTCACATTTGTATCATTATTTTAACTACATTCAGATCATTGTATCTTGCTATAGCCTGTGTTGAGGTGTCTTTATGATTAAACTTTATGCACAATACCAACACACAATAACTTTCTCATATGTCAATATCACTTTGCCTCACTTATTTTGACCATTCTGAACCTTCATTTCCACAGCTGAATTTCTTGATCTCCTACAATCCTTATTCTCTTTCATGGATATCATTTTGATGTTGTCAAAAAGGGGGAGAAATTGCAAAGACTTAAGTGGGAGAAAATGCAGACATGGAAGAAATTTGCATTTATTTTATCATCATCAAAAAGGGGGAGAATGGTGTTGAGTGTGTTTGAAACTTTTTAATGATGATTTTAATCATGACTATTTGACATAACTAATAATTTGATTTTGATGATGACATTTTGTACACTTTGTACATATTGAAATGATGACTAAATGACATGTTAATATTTCATATGTTGATGATAATGACTTATGTTAATGATTCACACTTCATATTTTCAGGTTTACATAACCTTGTCACAGTGGTGTCGACACATGTTAAGTGTGTGTCGACACATGTTAAGTGTGTGTCGACACATGCATTGTATCGAAGAAGCAGTGAAGAAGAAAAGTTGTCAATCGTGTCGACACCACTGCAGAGTGTGTCGACACAGCCGCTGCATCCATTGAACAAGCTGAAGCCAGTAGTCAGTGGTGTCAACACAGCCAACCTATGTGTTGACACTCACTGTCCCTCCTAGAAGCCACTTTTGAAGTAGTAGCCAATGGTGTCGACACACTTCGACTGAAGCTCAAAAACGAGAATTTTGGACACGTGGCAGCATGTGAATCATGAGATTTGACCAAGATTTTTGTGCCCACGCACGCCAAGGCACCTCATGGACATATGGGGCTATAAATACCCATGATCCTCGTACCCCAAGAAAGGCCAACCCCATACAACTTCCAGAAGAAGCTTTTTGGCGGCAAAAGAGGTTTTTCCAGATCTTGCTCCATCTCCAGAAGCTGCAGACCATCTTTCAAGAGGAAGGACGTGGAATCAAGACCAATCCCTGGAGAGAACTTTTATGTGCTGAGAAAGGGAGCAGATCCAACTGAAGAAGAATTTCTGGCAATTCAGATGCTAGTGGAGGAGGAGCATCACAATTGAAGGAGATCTTCATCGAATTCTTTCAAGTCTCTTCAATTCGAGCTTCTGCAAGACCTCTTCACCAAGGAACATCCAATCTACATCTATTTTACCCATTTCTTGGATTTTTCTTCTCACTTTCGTCTGTGAGATCTGTGCATGAAGTTCTGTTTAGATTTCTATGTATGATTGAGGTATTAATTAGATCATTGCTAGAGGATCTGATTTCTTTTTTGTTTGATCTAGCTTTTTGTGGTTTGAGCCGTCATGCTCAATTTGGAGTCATTGTGCTCATGTTGTGGTTTGAGACATTGTGCTCAATTTTGGTGTCGTTGTGCTCCAGGTTGTGTGTTTGAGCCGTCGAGCTCAAGGGTGTTTGGAGTCGTCGTGCTCTGTGTGAGTTGTTCTCTTTTCAGTAGTCAAGCCTCACTGTGTGAGGGGTGGATGTAGGAATCATGGTGTGATTTCTGAACCACCTAAAAATTCTTGTGCAATGTTTTGATCTGCTTGTCTGTGCTAGATGCTTGCATAGGATTTCGCTTCACACTTTGTTTAATTGCTTCACACATCATCTACACACACCCACACTTCAGATCAGTAAATTATTTGTTTGAATTGATCTCTAATTCGAAGTAATTTTGAATTGCTTAAGCTTTCGCAGTAATTGGTGTCAGATATATTCAACCCCCCCCCTTCTAGATCTGATCCACCCACCTATTTGATCCTACAGCTAGAAGTTATTGGGAAAGTGCTTGAAGTGGGGGAGCAGCGAGCATCAAATTATGGATTGTCCCAGGCTTCAGCACGGAGTCTACCGCGGAGCGCCAGCCCCAGTAGCGGCAACAACAACAGCGCTAGTGACCGAAAGACCAGGAACGCCTCGAGCCAAGCTCGAGTGTTCGCGTTAGCATGAGAGGATGTCGAGCAAGTAGAAAACATCACAGAAGGTACGGTTCTTTTCATGGGTGTGCACGCTCGAGTTTTTTTGGATACGGGTGCCACTCAGTCATTCATTTTGAGCTGTTTGATAGGCAGTTAGCTATAGAGTCTAGTGTAGAGGCTGAGGAGTTAGGGGTTCCTTTGTCTGTGCACACACCAGTAGGAAAGTATCGACTAGGAAGTGTATTCCATCTTTACCTGTGTGCATTGTGGACTGAGTCTTAGAAGGGTGCTTCTATTTTCTAAAGATGAAGGACTATGATACAATTCTAGGTCTGGATTGGCTAGAGGAGCACTATGCATTAGTAGATGTCGTGAGAAGAAGAACACTTTCCGTATTCCTGGTGAGGATGAGTTTTCACATCCACTGACAAGGAACTTAGCGGGAAGGTTTGTTATCTCCGCCATGAAGGCGATGAAAATGGTGAACAAGGGATGTGACACATTTCTTGCCAGCGTGGTATTAGTACCGAAGGCTGATCAGTCACTACCCTTGAAGAGATTGATGTAGTGCAGAGTTTCCAGACGTGTTGTAAGGCCCTTGATTTTTTCATCTTGGATGATTTCTTATGTATGTATAAATGTATGCCATCGATATATAAACTTTATTGTGCATAGTACTTACTGTTTACATTGCCTGAATAAGTATTATTTTAATGTGTGCATTGCAGATTGTATATATATATATGTATAATATATGTGGTGTACATAGAATTTCTGCAGTTTTAAGTTCTATCTTGGTGGCTAGTTGGCGTCAACATTAGTTGACGTTGACCCAAATCAGTGGCCACATCAATGGATGCCTACTCAGAATTGGCGGCTATTGATGTTGACGTCTACCTCCCAGATCTATTACGATTTCAGATCTAGAAACGCCTCCAAAATGTTGCCCGTGGTTTAGGGAAAGCGTCCCCAATGGTAACCCAACCTTACCAATTTCGTCTCCGACCTTAGCGCTATAAAACACCCCATCTCTGGCTAGATCTAACCCTTTGGCTCTTGAGTAAAAACCCTATTCTCGTGCGAAACCCCAATCTTTGAGCTCTGAAATCCGGTGACTGGAGGCTTCATCGGCATTCTACAATGACTGGAGGAGAGTCTAAACATTGGAAAAGACTTCTACGACACCTATTTGCGCTCTGCATCAACACAAAACTCAGATCGAGGGAGTTTTGATGACTTTTGGCTCTGGCCGAGGAGGGCTTCTCCAGCTTAAATCATGCTGTGGATTTTCCAAGAGCAAGTACCCATCCACATCATTCCTACATGTGTCTAGTAAGTCCTAGGAATTTTTCCGATTTTATTTTGAGTCTGGATTCCCAAATTCACGAAGTTTTGCATTCAGTCTGTGTTTTGCACAGACGGGAAAATTAACGGAGGGATCCCTTTCCATTAAGATCCTGAGTTGGCAGCACCCTATGTTGCCGTTAACATGAGTAAACAGCCATACCCTTGTCGTTGAGTTCTTCAGGCAAGAACAGTGGACTGTCTGCTTTATAAGCTATTTTTGGATTTTTGCGCATGAGGATATATGATAAATTTTATATGTTATGTATATGTGTAGTGGAGAATGTGTGTAATTTCTGTGAAATTCGTTAAGTGTAATTTATTAAAAATTTTGAAATACATGTTAAACATGTTCTGAATATTGTAAATACTGTTTATGTTATCCTTGTGGAATTTAAGTGACAGAAATTTCTATTGTGCTTAAATTGATGTCAGGGCATGGTGTTAAAATTTAGGAATTTTTTGATGACAGTGTACATTTAGATTCTGAACTGAAAAAACAGTGAGCATGCTTAATTAGTGAAGAAATTCTATTAAATGATATGGAAACATTTAAATCTCCAGAATTTGACACATGACTAGAACTGTCAGTACACATGTATATAATGAATTGTGAATCCGAACAATGAAAATCCATGTTAGTTTGGTTATTTGTCTTATGCGATTCCACTGCTAGAATTTTCATAATTAGTGTGTAATTCAGAAAAATGCAAAAAATTATAAACATCATGGTTAACCTGTAATAGGTTTTTGTTTAAAATTTTGTATTAAAATGATGACATTAGCTATACATTTCAATTTCATGTGCGATATTGATAAATTAAAGTATGTAATGTGTAGGTATTAAATTGGCAAGATTCTGTGATTAGACTTATTTTGAATGTATAAATTCTGAGAACAGTAGTACCATGCTAGGTAATACTGAAATATGTAAATGTGTGAGCATGAAAGGATGTGTTAAAAATTGTGTGTGTGTTGGAAATAAGAAAAATGTGTAAATGTGTCAATGGGTGACATTGCTACCTTAGATGGCTGTGGAACCGTACTGTGGGAAAGTCCATAGTGTGTGATATCCCAAGGACATTGGGATTAAATCTTGGAGGCGAACAAGTATCGTTGGTTAGGGTGGAGAGTGCTTCTCCCGGTTCTGCGTAGTAACTAAGATTTATCACTGTAATGCCTAGGTGATAGATATGTGATGTGATTGATGTGTGTCCTTCTAAAAGGTGGTTTGGGCTATGTCTCACGCATTTAATAAATGTGAATTGTGTTTAAGTGAAAGTGAAGTGTAAATTGTGAAATTGTATAAGTGATCATGTGTTAATATGAATTATTGTGACAGCATGTAAATTGATAACTTTTAAATGACTATAATATGTACATAGCAAAACAGCAAACTTTTCATTAGTATAAATGTGTTATCCATGTGAAAATGATTATAGAATGCATGCTAGAATTATCTTATTATGTGTACAAACTCCATGTTAAAAATGACTAATGTTTAACTTGTAAGTGTGTGTGAATGTGGTTAAATGAGCTTAGTTTAATATGTTGAAAAGTGTGTAGAAAGCATGTGATAGGCTTTAAGTTATTGAAAATTTTGTAGAAGACAATTTCCATGTGTAACATGTGTAGACATCATGTTTAAGATTTTTACTTGAATTAATTGTTAAATCCAAGTTTATATGTTACTGCGTAGTATGAAAATGTGAAGGTTATATGATGCACATAAGTTTAGTGTGTTGGTGTTACTTGTTGAGTTCTTTTGAACTCACTCTTGCTTCGGCGTACAGGTGCAGAGCCATTTCTACTTCTTCCGAGGAGATCGTTAGGAGCGACTCGGAGCGGGAGTAGGAGACCTTGTTTTGGACTTGGTGTTGTACTTTTATTTTTCCTAAGTATGTAATAAGAGTAGACTTGATCTACCATTGAGATTTGTGTACTTATTAGTGGAAAGTTGTGGACAATGTATTTATTCATTATTCAGTCATGAAAAGTTTAGATTTCTTTTTCTTCTTATATGGACTATGAATAGAATGTGGATGATGGAATAAGAAGTTACACTTGGCTATTTCTTTTCGCTGCTATGTGAATATATTAGGTATATTTCAGCCTATCGTAAAATGTTGGGTAAATGTCCCAATGTAGCGGCGGTCATTATATCGATGTGGGTTGGTATAACTGTACCGGTATAAGGACGGCGTTATAGAGATTGGTATTAGAGAGTCCGGCTAAAATTGTACATAAATATGCACATACCATCATCTTCATTGTATGCTAAATCTGTGTAGATTGTCCACATAGATAAGTAAATAGTTAGAAATTAGATAATCTAGTTCTAAATTGTGATTAAATCATTTGCGGGGTATGGGTTCGCGTGGTAGGCGTGGTGTTCCTGCTAGTAAGGGTGAGCAGAGGAGAGATGAGCCTCGGCGTGAGGATCAGGGTGAGCAGTAGGCCCCAGCACCCCAGGGTCCTATGCTTCCCCCACCGCCACGTAGACTATGGAGTGTTCATGCAGGGTTTAGTGCAGGCCATGCAGACGCAGGCCCCACCCAGGCTGCACTCCAAGCTCAGCTGGAGGCTCAGCAGGCTCAAGTTAGAATGATAGATAGAGTAGTCTATCTTACTTGGTTTCATGTTATTATGTTGCCATGTTGTGAATGTGTGATGCTTATGATGTTTACTGTGGCAGGCTCAAGTGCCAGTTCCCAAGCTCAGGACCATGGTGGGCCCTTCATCATGGAACGGTTCAAGAGGATGTGTCACCCTCTTTTAAGGGGGAGAGCGACCCGTTACTTGCTGAGAGCTGGATGAGGGAGATCGAAAATATCTTCCGGGCTATTAGGTGCGTTGAGGATGACAAGGTCACTTTAGCCACCTACACGCTGCAGGTATATGTAATTTAATTTGGTGGTTATTTCTTTAATTTAGATTATTTGGTTAGTCCTTATGGATGTTTTGGCAGGAGCGAGCCCACCTTGTGGTGGTCCTCTTGTTACGTACTCGGTTCGAGGATGGTGCTGTGGAGGTTGGTTGGGATGAGTTCGTGAGGCTTTCTGAGCCAAGTTTGTTCCGGAGCACATCCAGGACAAGATGGAGCAAGAGTTCCTCTCGTTGACTCATGGCTCCATGACTGTACTATAAGTACGAGGCCAGGTTTGCCGAGCTATCTAAGTACGCCCCTCATATTGTAGCTGATGAGTGCAAGAAGGCGAAGAAGTTCATGATGGGTCTGAGACCATCGCTGAGGACGAGGGTGGTGCTTTCGACCATCGTACCCTCGAGTAGGCGCTCAGCGCGGCGTGTCGGCAGGATGGAGAGAGGAGTAGTATTTGGAGGAGAAGTAGGCTTCTCAAAGAGGCATGCAGCTCCTTCCAGAGACAGAGAGGAAGAAGGTGACTTTTCAGTCACGATAGCGTCCCGTGGCATCGGGAAGTAGTCAGGTACCTTCTCAGCATTCCCCTAGTGTCCAGAAGGAGTGTCCTCATTGCGGGAGGGAACATGGTGGTATGAAATGTTGGAAGTTGGTGGGGAAGGCTTGAACTGCGGGAGTAGCGAGCATAGGATCAAGGATTGCCCCAGACTGCAGCAGGGAGGTCAGCATGGAGCGGCACCAGCCCCAGCAACAGTAGTAGTAGCGCCAGCGATAGGACGACCAGGGAGACCTCGAGCTCCAGCTCGTGTTTGTGTTAGCTCGTAGGACGCCGAGCAGGTGGATCATGTTACCTAAGCTACGGTTTTGTTCTTAGGTGTGCATGCTCAGGTTTTGTTTGACACGGGTGCTACCCACTCATTCATTTTCAAGCATTTTGCTAGGCAGTTAGCCCTAGAGTCAACTAGAGTCTGAAAGTTGAGGGTTCCTCTATTGGTGCACACACCTATAGTAGTACGGTATCAACTACGAAGTGTATTCCGTCTTTACCGCTGTGCATTGAGATAAAGTCTTTGAAGGGCATTTCTTCTTGCTAAAGATGAAGGACTACGATGCTATTCTTGGTCTGGATTGGCTATAGGAGCACTATGCGTTAGTAGATTGTCGTAGGAAGAAGATCGTTTTCCGCATTCCTAGTGAAGATGAATTTTCTCATCATCCTTTGCCAAGGAACTTGGCAGGGAAGTTTGTCATCTCTCGCCATGAGGGCGATGAGAATGGTGAACAAGGGTTGTGACGCTTTTCTTGCCAACATGGTATTAGTACCCAAGGCTGATGAGTCACTTACTCTTGTGGAGATTGATGTAGTGCAGGAGTTTCCAGATGTCTTCCTGATGACCTATCTGGTTTGCCACACGCTAGAGAGATAGAGTTCACCCTAGAGTTGCTTCCAGGCACCTCTCCTATCTCAAAGGCACCTTATCGGATGGCACCGGCGGAATAGCTGAGCTAAGGAAGCAGTTGCAGGAGTTGTTAGATAAGGGATTTATTCGCCCTAGAGTTTCCCCTTGGCGCGCACCTGTCTTATTCGTGAAAAAGAAGGATGAATCACTTAGGTTATGCATTGATTATAGAAAGCTAAACCAAGTGACGGTGAAGAACGGTATCCCTTACCTCGGATTGATGATTTTTTTGACCAATTGCAAGATGCATCAGTCTTTCTACATTGATTCGCGGTGTGGTTATCATCAGTTGAGGATTAGGAGTGAGGATGTGTCCAAGAGCATTTAGAACCGGTTATGGACATTATGAGTTTTTGGTCTTTCCTTTTGGTCTGACCAATGCCCCTGCAGCATTCATGGATCTCATGAACAGGGTGTTTAGACTTTACCTAGATAGTTTCGTCATAGTTTTTATGATGACGTGTTGGTCTACTCTACCTCTCAACAAGGCCACACATCGTCAGCATTTAAGGGTAGTATTAGAGGTTCTCCGTGAGCACAAGCCGTATGCAAATTCAGCAAGTGCGATTTTTTGTTGTGCGAGGTTCATTTCCTTGGGCATGTTATCTCCGGTGCTGGTGTAGCAGTGGATCCAGCAAAAGTCCACGTTGTTATCGATTGGGAGATTCCCAAACCCTTCAGAGATTCGGAGTTTTCTTGGTTTGGGGGTTATTATCGGCGATTTATTGAGGGATTTTCATCCATTGCCGCACCAATGACTCAGCTAACCAGGAAGGGAGTAAAGTTTGTCTGGTCTGAGGAGTGTGAGAGTAGTTTTCAATTATTGAAGATTAAGCTCACTTCGGCTCCTGTGTTAGTTTTTCTGAGCGATGTAGAGGGTTTTGCTATCTACACGGATGCATCTCGATTGGCCTTGGCTGTGTATTGATGCAGCAAGGAAGGGTAGTAGCATATGCTTCTCGTCAGTGAAGGAGCATGAGCGAAACTACCCAACTTATGATCTTGAGCTTGCGGCAATGGTTCATGCACTAAAGATCTGGAGACACTATCTTTATGGTGTCAGATTTGAGGTGTTCACTAACCACAAGAGTCTAAAGTACCTTTTCTCCAAAAGGAATTAACCTTAGGCAGAGAAGATGGATTGAGTTCCTGAAGGACTATGACTTCGACCTCCAGTATCATCCTGGAAAGGCGAATGTTGGAGCGGATGCCCTTAGTAGGAAGAGGTCGTCTCCTCCGTAGGATTGGAAGATGTTGGAGGATGCAGCGTATGCGATGACTAAGTTAGAGCCATCATTGTGCCAGATTTTGTAGATCATTGTCCATTAGGTTTTCGGTGTTGGATGAAGTGATCAGCAATAGAAACCGACCCTAGACTCCAAGAGTTAGTGGGCAAGGCAGACATTGTTCGTGATGAGGATGGCGTGATTAGATTCCATCATTGTGTTTGTGTTCCAGACATCGTGGGTTCTGTGAGCATGTATTAGCAGAGGCCCATAGGTCTAGATTCTCTATTCATCGGGTAACACTATGATGTACCAGGATTTGAAGAGATCCTTTTGGAGGTCTAGCATGAAAAGGATGTAGCAGAGTATTGTCTAGATGTCTAGTTTGCCAGCAAGTTAAGGCCGAGCGGCAGCGCCATCTGGACTTATGCAGAAGATGGAGATCCCAGTATGGAAGTGGGAAGTTGTCACTATGGATTTCGTTACGGGTTTGCCTCAATCTAGACGGGGTAACAACTCGATTTGGGTAGTGGTAGATAGATTCTCGAAGACTGTGCATTTCTTGCCCATGAAAAGAAACAGTTAGTAGAGAGTCTAGCTAGATTGTATGGTAGTAGCATAATTAGATTGCATGGTGTCCCGAACGATCATTTTGGATCGAGATTCGAGATTTACTTCGAGACTATGGAAGGGTATTCAGATGCGTTAGGTTCGGAGCTGAAGCTCAGTTCGCGTTTCATCCCTAGACAGAAGGACAGTTTGAGAGGACTATCCAGACGCTCGAGGATATGTTGAGGGCGTGTGTTCTGGATTGGAAGGATGATTGGGAGTGCCATTTACCTCTAGTGGAGTTCGCATATAACAACAGCTTTCATGCGAGTATTAGTATGGCTCCATTTGAGTCATTGTATGGTAGGCCCTGTAGATCTCCTTTGTGTTGGGAGGAGAAAGGCGATAGGCAGTTGATCGGTCCGGAGTTAGTTCAGGAGACTTCAGATAAGGTCCAGTTCTGTGGCAGAGGATTGGCAGAAGTGTTATGCTGAAACAGGAGGAAGGATTTAGAGTTTGAGGTAGGTGAGCATGTCTTTTTAAAGATTTCGCCTACTCGTGGTGTAGTTAGATTTGGCAGGCATAGTAAGCTAAGTCCTAGATTCATTAGCTCGTATGAGATTCTCAACGATGGGCAACGGGCATATGAGATAGCTTACCCCCAGCGTTAGCTAGTGTCCATCCCGTTTTCCACGTATCTATGCTCAGGAGGTATGTCCAGAGATCCATCTCATGTTATAGCCACGAGCCAATGGAGATCCAGCCCGATCTTTCCTATGTGGAGCACCCAGTGGCTATTCTTGACCGAAAGGTTCAGCATCTCCGGAACACGAGTATTGCGTCGGTGAAAGTCTTATGGCGTAACTTCTTGCGAAGGAGGCTACTTGGAGCTTGAGGATGCAATGAGAACAAGAATATCCTCAATTGTTTGAGTAGTCGGTCTAACTTCGAGGACGAAGTTTCTTTAAGGGGGAGAGGTGTAAGGCCCTTGATTTTTTTCATCTTTCGATGATTTCTTATGTATTATAATGTTCATCGATGTATAAACATTATTGTGCATAGTACTTACTTGTTTACATTGCGTGAATAAAGTATTATTTTAATGTGTGCATTATAGATTGTATATATATATATATTATGTGTGTGTGTGTGTGTGTGTGGTGTACATAGAATTTCTGAAGTTTTAGTTATATCCTGGCGGCTAGCAAGCGTCAACATCAGTTGATGTTGACCATAATCAGCGGCCACATCGATGGACGCCTACTCAGAATTGGCGGCTATTTATGTTGACATTTACCTCCCAGATCTGTTATGAATTCAGATCCGGAAACGCCTCCGAAATGTTGCCCTTGGTTTAGGAAACCATCCCCCAACGGTAACCCAACCTTACCCAATTTTGTCTCTGACCCTAGCTCTATAAAACACCACATCTCCGGCTAGATCTAACCCTTTTGGCTCTTGAGTCAAAACCCTAGTTCTCTGTGCAAAACCCAATCTTTGAGCTCTGAAATCCGGCGACTGGAGCCTTCATCCGTGTTCAACAATGACTGGAGGAGAGTCTAAACATTGGAGAAGACTTCTACGACACCTATTTGCGCTCTGCTGCATCACACAAAACTCGCGATCGAGGGAGTTTTGAGGACTTTTTGGCTCTGGCCGATGAGGGCTTCTCCAGCTTAAATCGTTGCTTGTGGATTTTCCAAGAGGCAATTACCCCAGCCACATCATTCCTACATGTGTCTAGTAAGTCCTAGGAATTTTCCGGATTTTATTTCGAGTCCTGGATTCCCCAATTTCACCAAGTTTTGCGTCCAGTCTGTGTTTGCACAGATAGGAACTTAACGGCTGGATCCCTTGCTGTTAAGATCCTGAGTTGGCAGTACCCTATGTTGCCGTTAACATGAGTAAACGGCCATACCCTTGCCGTTGAGTTCTTCAGGCAAGAACATTGGACTGTCTGCCTTTATAAGCTATTTTTTTAGATTTCTTCACATGAGGATATATGGTAAATTTTATATGTTATGTAATATGTGTAGTGGAGCATGTTGTGTAATTTCGGTGAAATTTCGTTAAGTGTATTATTTATTAAAAATTTTGAAATACATGTTAAACAGTTCTGAATATTGTAAATTAGGTTTATTATCCTTGTGGAATTTAATTGACAGAAATTTTCTATGGTGCTTAAATCGATGTCAGGACATGTGGTCACTATTTGAAGACTGAATCGCGACCTACCAAAGCATCGCATTACAGACTGAAACGCGACATCTGGTTCCGTCGCATTTCAACTGTAGAAAACCTATCCCAAAACCCATTCCAGGAGATGCTCAAACCACCCTATACAACCCTTTTACATGGTATTTTGCATGAAAATAAAGACCTACACATGCATCCTACATCCCTTAACCTAACTTACACATTTACATCCTAAACATGTCCGTTCTAATCGAGAAGGAGAAGATCTCCCCTACCACACGAAGAACACGAAGAACATGTACAACGACACTGCCTGGCATTTCCCGTGCTCTGCACAATGTCCTCATGCCGGAAACACGCCAACTGACACCGGGAACCTCCAAATTCCAAGAAAACCTCCACACGAGCCCTTCCAACGGCTGAGCAGTGTTTCTTGCACTGCTCAACCTGGTTTGTCGACCTCAACACACATTCAAAATCATGACGGGTCGAGTCGTCGTTTAAAATCGTGATGGATATGTCTATCTCAATTCAAAGCGACGCCCCGGCACGCGACACGTGGTGCGCATGCAGACGCACACCGGAAGCGGCATTCAAAATGCGACGACCAGGCAGTCGTGATTCTCTCTAATCACGATGCCTATGTTGGTCGCATTTTATGAAGTCGCACCAGAGGTTGGTTTGGCCCATGTCGCGATTTGGAAGGCTGCTACCCGAGCCCTGTTTTTTTACATGGTGCTATGTGTTGCTTTCATATATGGATCCGTATGAATGTTGGTTTGCATGCAATGGATAGCAAGCGGCATTGGCACTTGTGGTAAGTGTAAATGTCAAGTTTACGTGATTTTACGTGCGAGGCAAGTCGGATCTATGATGCCGCCTGTGGTTACCTCTCGAGTCGGGTACCCCAGGTTCTCTGTGAGCCAGGCACGTAGTGCTCGGGTTTTATCCTAGTACTGTGTACCGCTAGGTTTGTGTCGTCTTCCTAGACACCCTCACTCCGTAGTTTGAGTTGTACATCTGGCTGAGGGAAAGATGATAATGGGCAGCGGCTTGTGTGTTGTGGTTGTTCCTAGTCGCTTGTAGCGCGCTCTTAGTTGGGGGATAGACACCGGTAGACATACTGGTCCCCAGCTAATCCTTTTCCAGTGTCTCACTTTAAGGAGCTCGGGCCAAAGTCCTTAAAGGTGCCAGCATGGCTGGAGCTGCCACAGTGGAGCGTAGTTGTGGTGAGGTTGGTCTCCACAGCTTGTTGGTTCTGTCATGGTGGAGCGGCAGCTGGACTTTCGTCTTGGCTGCGAGCTGAGAGGTAGACCTATGTTGCTTGTCCAGGTCTGTAGCTGGTGTCGCAACCAGTCTTCGTGACTCGTGATTAGCGTTACCCTTCTTTAGTTCGTACTCCTGAGTGTGTTTTGCCGTTTATTTATGAAGGTTATAATCATGTGGTTATTTTAATTTTATTGTGCATTGTGATTGTAGTTTCATGCTCAGGTAGAGTTGCTAGTTATAACTAACTGTGCTAAACTCCTACTTCTCCTGTGTTTTGTGGTTTGCGGCTTTTGGGGAGTTTCCCTACTAAACAAAGACTTGTGAGGCTCACCCCTTATTACTTTCAGGTGAGGGAGAGCAGGCTGTTTCACATCCGTCTTCTAGTCTGAGCCGCACCACACAGCGTATTGGGTCCATGCCTCCAGCAGTGTAATTTACTTTTCTATCGTGCCCCGAGGTATGCCCCAAGCTTCTGTACTTGAATTTGACTTTTATTGAAATTTGGCTATGTAAATCCTTTGTAATATTTGTGAAGTAAACAAAGACTAATCTCAAACATGCCACATTCACATTTAGCTATTAAACACTAGGGATACACACTATCTTTCAAATTACAAGAAAAGACATGGATCATACTTTTAGCTATCAACACATTCCAATCATTTAACCATGCTTTGTCTATCACATATTCATTCTAAATCATGGATGCTAATGTTATACACTTATGCATACTCTCCACACCTAGCATGTAACATGAAACATTCATCCACACACCAATCCATTTCATGGTGAAATTTTTGAACTACACATGGAAGTTGACATAAGGAAATGAACAACTTAACATGATGATTATTGACTCTTCACATCTACTTTTCATACGAAAGTTCACATTTCACTTGCGTTTTTGATGTAAATAAACTCATGTGCATGGTTTCATAGCTCTTAGCATGAATTGTAAAGTCTAGAACATAGTCAAGTTGATTGGCAAATCTAAACAATTTAACATGAACTCTACACGGTTTACTCATCACACCTAGCATGGAATCTAACTATTTTCTCCTATGTTTTTCACATTCTAACCATACTTTACTTTCTGTTTTAACATGAATTAAATTTAATTGCATGGAATTAGATTATTTCGCACACATCTCTTCATTAGGTAGCTTTTCATACTTATTGTCCGTATTACACGACTAATCATGGTCGATAAGTTATTTACATGCACCATCACATGAATGGAAATTTACATGATATGATGCTATACATGATATTGCAATGATGCTAAACATGAGATTGCAATGATGGTAACCAATACATGAAATTTCGTGAACATATCGCATTAACATATTAATAAGTCTTCACATGCAAGCATTCTATTAATACTAATTTTTCTCTTAACTTTTCACATAACCCTCACATTACTTACTCTTCCATTTTCACATACCGCATATCAGGTCATTTGTACTCATCACATGTCACTTTTTGCATATCATCATGCACTTACTCATATTCCAATAATTTAAGGTGCCATGACACATAGACCTTACTACCTATAGAGGACACAAACAAATGTAATCTACTCATAACTCATCGCATCTCATAACCATACTCATGTCACATAACTTCATATCACATACTCACTACCTAGGCAATGTAGTGGTGAATCTTGGTAACAGCGCAGACCGGGAGAAGCACTCTCCACCCTATCTAGTGGTACTTGTCCACCTCCAGGTTTTCCCCAATGCCGTTGGGACAACCTTTTACACTTAGAGCTTTCCATAGGGACTTTTATTTGTACGCTCTCGAGGCCTCTAGGGTAGCAGTGTCATTCTTGGCCCAATTATTACGCATTTACTGATTCACATTTTTTTCTCATTATGCACACACTTTACATAAGTCACTTAATCACTTTACATACACTGTGATCAATTATACATAACTTCAGTTAACCTAATCAAGATGCTACTACTAGCAGAGTTTAAACATTTTGTAATTTACACTAATCAGGTTGGATAAACATGTTATTAATCAAAATCATGATAGCATGCTTTCAGGACTCATTTTCGCATGGAAATTTCACAACATGCTCTACGATTATCTAAATCGCACAAATTTGTCCACACACTGATTGCAGGGTTAAGATTACTCATGCAAATTCTCACAATTTTCTGAATTACATAAATTTTTTGCAAATTAAAATACTCATTAACATGCCACCATAATTCAATTGTCATGCAAGTACAACATCAAGTCAGATCTAACAGTCCCTACTACCTGCATCAACATTCATTTTATCATGCAAATTTTCCCTAAATTTATCGGACATCACGATTTAGTGGAATTAAAACAACCTCAAACATGATTTCTATTTTTGATGCAAAATCATAAAGAATTTCCATGGTCAAGGAAAAATTCCAAGTTTTGCAGAGCATGGACTGACAGGAACACACATGGTGTAGACAAATTAGTGCATTAAATTTCCTCGTGGATCAGTAGACAACATTTTTAACGCAAACGAGGTCTCATCTAATATGCATTTATAAATGTAACCGATTATACTATTTACAGAAAATTCACCCCACTTCAACAACTCATTCTATTATCTGTATTACAAACACATCACATTTACATTATATCCTCAGCGTCAAATTTCGGGAAAATAATCATATAAGGCAAACAATTCTCTATTCTGTCTAGATGAACTAGACGGCAAGGTATGGCTGTTCACATGAGTTAACGGCAACATCGTTTGCCGCCAGGTGAGATCTTAACGGCAAGAGAGCTTGACGTTAAGTTCCTGTCTGTGCAGACACACAGACCGAACTCCAAAGATGGGTGAATGTGGGGTTCCAGAACTCGAGGAAAAATCCGCAAAAATACTAAAACTCAAGGGGACATGCGGGGGATCAAGGTCTAGGTTTACTTGCCTCTCTAAAAACCTCCAAGGGGATCAAAGTAGGCGGTGAAGCTCTCCTTGGGCAGTCCCAAGAAGCCTCCAAAACCCTTCACTCCGTCTTCTGAGGTGTTGTAGCTTCCGTCTGAGGTCTGGGAAGCCTTCTCCTATGCCCAAGCTAGCTTCTAGTTGCTGTAGATCACCGGATGAAGCTCCAATCCGCCGGATCTGAGCTCTCAAGGTTCAAGTTTTCTTACAGGGCTTAGGGTTTCTCTCCTTCTTCTTGCAAAGAGCCAAGAGAGGGTCTTGTGGTTGCAAAAGGGTTTGTTTGTAGGAGGGAGTTCTCTTGTCTCACGCAGAAGGTGATGTGAAGGCTCAGAGCCGTTGGGGACATCTCCCCAATGGCTGAGCTTGCTTCTTCCAGAATTTCGGGGTCTGCAGCGCACTGAGATTCAGTGATATTAGCGTCCACATACATGGCCATTCATTTAGGTATTAACGTCGAACGATGTTGACGTTGACTATGATGGATGTCCACCATGTTGACGCCAACTGCCTCTTCGGCCAGATCTCAAAACATGCAGAAAATCCATGCGTACGATGTATATATTTACATGTAATATGTATGATATGATGTACACACTACCACAAATGCAACATACAATATTTATAATCTAATTATACACATGCGCACATAGTATACTAGCTAAGATGTACGTAGATATTTACATACATGCATTCACATACATGAATTCACACAACATAATAAAGCAACAAAATTCGAGGGCCTTACACCCTCTACATATGCATGCATGATATTTACACAAGCACAATTCCACTCACACACACGACAAAATAAAAGACGATTCGAGGGCCTTACAAAATTAGATAGGCAAATATTGCATGCGTAGGATAACGTATATATATATATGCATACATGTATACACATATGTACTTCATATATTCACACAATAATCCATGAAATAGGTAGTATAGGATATTCTTCAATACTTAGATAGTACATGCATAACAGCAAAGTATCATTCAAGTATTCTGGTTGCCACATATGACAGATCTGGCTGAATCTACACTGGCTCATGACTAAGCACTTGAGATGGATCTCGGACCTACTTCCTGAGCATAGAGATGTGGAAAAAAAAATGGGATGAACACTAGCAAAAGCTGGGGTAAAGCTAGCTCATATGCCACGCTGCCCAAACGTCTAAGAATCTCATATGGGCCAATGAATCTAGGGCTCAACTTACTATGCCTGCAAATCTTACAACACCTCAAGTAGGTGATATCTTCAAGAAGACTTGATCACCCACCTCGAACTCCAAATCCTTCCTCCTGTTGTCGGCATAGCTCTTCTGCCTATTCTGTGCCGCAACAAGCCGTTTTCCTGATAAGGTGGATCTTATCCGAAGTCTCCTGAACTAACTCCGGACCGATCACTGCCTATCGCCTCTCCTCCCATCATAAAGGAGATCTACACGGCCTTCCATACAATGCCTTAAAAGGAGCCATACCAATACTCGCATGAAAGCTGTTGTGGTATGCGAACACCACAAGAGGTAGATGACGCTTCCAATCATCCTTCCAATCCAGACACACGCATTCAACATATCCTCGAGCATCTGAATAGTCCTCTCGAGACTGTCCATCTGTCTGGGGGTGAAATGCCGAACAGAGCTTCAGCTCTGAACCTAAAGCAACTTGAATATATATATACATGCATATGCTCAAGAGAAGTATAAAACTTATAGCAGACACAAGGAGCTACATATGCTATGCATACAACAAGTGAATACCCAACACACCATATAAAAGAATAAAATTCGGGGTCTAACCTCTCCCCCTCTTGAAAAAGATCTTCGTCCTCGAAGATCGAATCGAGTACCCGTAATGACGTCGCCGAGGTCATCTCCAGCTATTCCTTGCTCCTTATGGTTACTGATGAAGCATCCCTTGGAATGAACTTCGTCTTTAGGTTCGGACACTCCTTAAGCCTATGATCCTTGCTGCCACATCTATGACACTTCCCTTCCTTTCTCCAACATGCATTTCCACCATGACGCTTCCCGCAATGGATACACTCTGGCTTCCCCGCTACCTGATGCTACAGTTGATTTCTGACCATCCATTAGTTCCTTCATCTTCCTATCTTGCCTTTAGAATGGCTTTGGCGGTCCCTCCTTCTTTCCCCGATACTCTTCCACCTTAATCTCTCGCTCAGTCGCCACGCCAAGAGTTTCCTCCAAGGTACGGGAGTCAAGCTCCAGAAACCTAGCCTTCACCGATGGTTTGAGCCCTCTCACGAACTTCTTTATTTTGCGGTTCTGCTCATACCTCCTAGACTGAGCACTATGCCTACCACGTCCCGCCATATCCTGCAAATATTAATATAATTAGAATCTAATTACTAAATCCTGACTACTCCCCTTAACTATTTCTCCTTTCGTTACTAATAAATTCCTACATATATGGACAATTTCCTATAAAGACCTTGCAATAGGGTGGTGACGATGGTCTATCCCTGTACAATTTCAACCTCGGGCTCTGATACCACTCTCTGCAACAACCCTCTTCATACCGGTACGATTATACCAATCCCCATTAGTATAAAGTGAAGGATCGATAAAAGATGTGGACAAGATCTAGAAGGGGGGTTGAATAGATCTATGCCAACTAATGCGGAAGCTAAAACCAATTTTGAAAGTCCTTTGAATCAGATTTAGATTGAAAGCAAATTTCACATATCTGAAGAGAATTAAGTGAGTTAAGCATTTGAGTGAGTAAACAAGTTGATTATATTGATTCAACGTTCCTATGCATTCATCTAACGAAGAGAGATCAAACCACAAACAAACCAATGCACAGAGATTTTAAGGTGGTTCGGATATCACACCATGTGACTCCTACATCCACCCCTCACACGCAGTGGGATCACTAACAACCTGATTACACCCCCACACTGGAGCCTGACAACTCCACAAATGAGTTAGACAACTCACACACTTCCTAGAGCAAGACTACTCTAGACTCTGAGCAAGACTGCTCAACCACACAACTTGAGTACGACGACTCAAAAACCTGAGCACACAGGCTCACAACACTTGCTAGAACACAAACAACTAGATGCAGATTCTCTACCAATGATCTGATCTATTAGGCCAATTCAAGAGAATTGATGCAATAGATTATGCACAATCTCTAGAATAGACAGGAAGAAACAAGAAAGACTTTAGACTCGAGGTTGACAGTTCTTGTTCTTCAAGAAACTCCCTTGTAGAGGCCGAATTGGAAGAATCTTGATCACTTTAGTCCCTTGGTCGATGCTCTGCACCTTTGATGGTGGGATCTTCCTTGAGAGCTTCGCAAATGCTGGCTTCTACTTGATCTGCTCCTTTGAAGTTGATCCTAGTGCTTCATGTTGATCAAACTTCGATCCTTGTGCTTGGAGAAGGGTGAATTGAGGTGTGGAAGCACAAGAGAGAGCAAAACAGGAGTGAGACTCTCTTGCCGCCGCTTGCAGTTTTTGGAGGCTCTAAAGAATTCTCTTGCGATGAGTGCCCTTAAGAGGGTATTTATACCCTAATATCCGAAAGATACCCTTGGGGTACGTGGGCACATGATCCAATGTTGATCTGACATCTCCCTAGGTGCCACGTGTCCAGGAGGAATCTTAAGTCACAGAGATTCCGGAGTGTGTCGACCTACCCATGAGTTGGTCGACACACTCTCCCAGACTGGCAGAACAACTCCATGGGAGAGGTCTCTAGTGTCTACCTGATATCATTTGGTGTCGACCTCAGACCCAGACAGCCACAGCCTTTCTGGGAAGGCTCTCTAGTGTCGACCTGATCTCATTTGTGGTCGACCTGCTGGCCTAGACAGCAAAACTGGCCTTCTGGAAGGCTATCTAGTGTCGACTGCCTGATTTGGTGTCGACCTGAGATGGCAATCTGTTCACATATTTCTCTGGAATCTGTCTCTAGTGTCGACCTGCTCTGGACTCGTGTCGACCTGAGATGGACTTTTCTTCACATTTCTGCCGTTGTTCTGAACCATTGTGTCGACACCAGGGATGGTTGTGTCGACACTACCTTTACAGAAAATGTTTGTTCTTGAGAAAATAAACACATGAATCATTAGATAAATATATTCATGAATATCAATGATAAATGTGCTTGGAAACATGCTTTTTGAATATTGTAATTTCAGGTGATGTATTTTACATGTTCCAATGGTTATGCATTAAAATCACAACTTGTCATCAACAAAATGTGAGGAAAATGAATTATATTCACACTCAACCAACATAAAGGGCGTCGTCACAGTGGGACATGTACCCAACACTACCGGTAGTTGAAAAGTACGTGAATAGCATTTACTACAGCGGAGTTTGAAATAACAATTCAACTTTAGTACATCACCATCACATATTCCACAGTCTATATAGCAAAATAAGTTGACAACACCCACATTGTTCATGATAATAGAATTACGTTGTCCAAATAATTGTCCATTCAACATATTGGTAAAGCTGAGGAAAGAAAAGTACAACTAAAATCTACTCCTCACGAGCTACTCCTTCAATAGATCGACCTTCGCTACGCCTTCCTCCAGTAGTAACACCTGTCTCACCTGTACGCCGAAGCAAGGGTGAGTCCAAAGACTCAGCAAGTAAAACAAAGACTTAATCTCAAACATGCCACATTCACATTTAGCTATTAAACACTAGGGAATACACACTATCTTTCAAATTACAAGAAAAGACAAGGATCATACTTTTAGCTATCACACATTTCCAAATCATTTAACCATGCTTTGTTCTATCACATATTCATTCTAAATCATGGATGCTAATGTTATACACTTATGCATACTCTCCACACCTAACATGTAACATGAAACATTCATCCACACACCAATCCATTTCATGGTGAAATTTTTGAACTACAACATGGAAGTTGACATAAGGAAATGAACAACTTAACATGATGACTATTGACTCTTCACATCTACTTTTCATACGAAAGTTCACATTTCACTTGCTGTTTTTGATGTAAAAACCTCATGTGCATGGTTTCATAGCTCTTAGCATGAATTGTAAAGTCTAAACATAGTCAAGTTGATTGGCAAATCTAAACAATTTAAACATGAAACTCTACACGGTTTACTCATCACACCTAGCATGGAATCTAACTATTTTCTCCTATGTTTTTCACATTCCTAACCATACTTTACTTTCTGTTTTAACATGAATTAATTTAATTTCATGGAATTAGATTTATTCGCACACAATCCCATTCATTAGGTAGCTTTTCATACTTAATGTCCGTATTACACGACTAATCATGGTCGAATAAGTTTATTTACATGCACCATCACATGAATGGAAATAATTTACATGACATGATGCTATACATGATATTGCAATGATGCTAAACATGATATTGCAATGATGGTAACCAATACATGAAATTTCGTGAACATATCGCTTTAACATATTAATAAGTCTTCACATGCAAGCACATTCTTATTAATACTAATTTCCCCTTACTTAGCTTTTCACATAACCCTCACATTACTTACACTTCCATTTTCACATACCGCATATCAGGTCATTTGTACTCATCACATATCATCATGCACTTACTCATATTCCAATAATTTAAGGTGCCATGACACATAGTCCTAACTACCTATAGAGGACACAAACAAATGTCTCATACTCATAACTCATCGCATATCATAACACATACTCATGTCACATTACTCATATCACATACTCACCACATAGGCAATGTAGTGGTGAATCTTGGTAACTGCGCAGACCAAGAGAAGCACTCTCCACCCTGTCTAGTGGTACTTGTCCACCTCCATTTTTCCCCAATGCCCTTGGGACAAATTTTTTACACATAGAGCTTTCCATAGGGACTTTTCTATGTACTGCTCTCGAGGCCTCTAGGGTAGCAGTGTCATTCTTGGCCCAATTATTACGCATTTACTTATTCGCATTTTTCTCTCATTATGCACACACTTTACATAAGTCACTTAATCACTTTACATACACTAGTGATCAATTATACATAACTTCAGTTAACCTAATCAAGATGCTACTACTAGCAGAGTTTAAACATTCGGTAATTTACACTAACATTTGGATAAACACGTTATTAATCAATCATGATAGAATGCTTAAGGACTCATTTTCGGATGGAAATTTCACAACATACTCTACGATTATTTAAATTGCACGAAAATTTGTCCATACACTGATTGCGGGTTCAAATTACTCACGCAAATTCTCACAATTTTCTTAATTACATAATTTTTTTTGGAGAAATAAAATACTCATTAGCATGCCACTCATATTCAATTTATCATGCAAGTACAACATCAAAGTCAGATCTAACAGTCCACTAACCTACATCTAACATTCATTTTATCATGCAATTATCCGTAAATTTATAGGACATCATGCGATTTACTGGAATTAAAACAACCTCAAACATGATTTCTATTTCTGAAGCAAATCATAAAGAATTCCATGGTCAAGGAAAAATTCCAAGTTTTGCAGAGCATGGACTGACAGGTACACACATGGTCTAGACAAATTAGGGCATTAAATTTCCTCGTGGATCAGGTAGACAACATTTTTAACGCAAACGAGGTCTCATCTAATATGCATTTATAAATGTACCATTTATACTATTCACAAAAAATTCACTCTACTTCCACAACTCATTCTATTATCTGTATTACATAACACATCACATTTACATTATATCCTCATGCGTCAAATCCGGGAAATAATCATAAGGCAGAACAGTTCTCTGTTCTGTCTAGATGAACTAGATGGCAAGGTATGTCGTTCACATGAGTTAACGGCAACATCGTTTGCCGCCAGGTGAGATCTTAACGGCAAGAGAGCTTGACGTTAAGTTCCTGTCTGTGCAGACACACAGACCGAACTCCAAAGATGGGTGAATGTGGGGTTCCAGGACTCGAGGAAAACCGTAAAATACTAAAACTTAAGGGGACATGTGGGGGATCAAGGTCTAGGTTTACTTGCCTCTCTAAAAACCTCCAAGGGGATCAAAATAGGCGGTGAAGCTCTCCTTGGCAGTCCCAAGAAGCCTCCAAACCCTTCACTCCGTCTTCTGAGGTGCTGTAGCTTCCAGTCCGAGGTCGGGGAAGCCTTCTCCTATGCCCAAGCTAGCTTCTAGTTGTTGTAGATCACCGGATGAAGCTCCAATCCGCCGGATCTGAGCTCTCAAGGTTCAAGTTTTCTCACAGGGCTTAGGGTTTCACTCCTTCTTCTTACAAGAGCCAAGAGAGGGTCTTGTGTTGCAAAGGGGTTTGTTTATAGGAGGGAGACCTCTTGTCTCACGCAGCAGGTGATGTGAATGGCTTGAGCCGTTGGGGACATCTCCCCAATGCTGAGCTTGCTTCTTCCGGAATTTCAGGGTCTGCAGCGCACTGAGATTCAGTGATATTAGCGTCCACATACATGGCCGTTCATTTAGGTATTAACGTCGAACGATGTTGACGTTGACTATCATGGACGTCCACCATGTTGACGCCAACTGCTCTTCGGCCAGAGCTCAAAACATGCAGAAAATCCATGCGTACGAGTTATATATTTACATGCAATATGTATATGATATGATGTACACACTACCATAAATGCAACATACAATATTTATAATCTAATTATACACATGCGCACATAAGTATAACTAGCTATACGTACGTAGATATTTACATACATGCATTCACATACATGAATTAACACAACATAGATAAAGCAACAAAATTCAAGGCCTTACACCCTCTACATATGCATGCATGATATTTACACAGAAGCACGATTCCACTCACACACACGACAAAATAAAAGGACGATTCGAGGGCCTTACAAAATTAGATAGGCAAATATCGCATGCATATGATAACGTACATATATATGCATACATGTATACACATATGTACTTCATATATTCACACACAATATCCATGAAATAGGTAGTATAGGATATTCTTCAATACTTAGATAGTACATGCATAACATGCATAGTATCGTTAAAGTATTCTAGTTGCTCCACATACGACAGATCTGGCTGAATCTACACTGGCTCATGACTAAGCACATGAGATGGATCTCGGACCTACTTCCTGAGCATAGAGACGTGGAAAAAAACGGGATGAACACTAGCAAAAGATGGGGTAAAGCTAGCTCATATGCCACGCTGCCCAAACGTCTAAAATCTCATATGGCCAATGAATCTAGGGCTCAACTTACTATGCCTGCCAAATCTGACAACACCTCGAGTAAGTGATATATTCAAGAAGACATGATCACCCACCTCGAACTCCAAATCCTTCCTCCTGTTGTCGGTGTAGCCTTCTGCCTATCCTGTCCGCAACAAGCCTTTTCCTGATAAGCTGGATCTTATCTGAAGTCTCCTGAACTAACTCCGACCGATCAACTGCCTATCGCCAGTCTCCTCCCATCATAAAGGAGATCTGCACGGCCTTCCATACAATGCCTCAAAGGAGCCATACCAATACTCGCATGAAAGCTGTTGTGGTATGCGAACTCCACAAGAGGTAGATGACGCTTCCAATCATCCTTCCAATCCAGAACACCGCTCTCAACATATCCTCCAGTGTCTGAATAGTCCTCTCAGACTGTCCATCTGTCTGGGTTGAAACGCCGAACAGAGCTTCAACACCGAACCTAAAGCAACTTGAATATATTTATATATACATGCAATGCTCAGGGAAGTATAAAACTTTTAGTAGACACAAGGAGCTACATATATATGCTATGCACACAACAAGTGAATACCCAACACACCATATAAAAGAATAAAATTCGGGGTCTAACAATTAAAATCTCATTCAAACCATATGGCAACTATACACAATTTAAGCATGGAATTATACATAAAGTAAATAGCAAACCTATCAAGAATTCTAATCATTTTCTCATGTAGTAACACATTTGCACTCACATTTTGCTTGTTGTTTTGACATGAATAAGTCACATTTATATGGTTTACACTATTTCACATGATAGCACATTCACTTATCAATTTCACATGCATATATTTCACTTTGCAGAATTCACATGGTCATATTCACATATTCACATTTTACACTTAGTTGCCGTGACACCTAGTCCAAACCACCACTAGAAGGACACACATATACACATTCACATACCAATCACCTAGGCAACACAGTGATAGATCTTGTTAACTGCGCAGAACCGGGAGAAGCACTCTCCACCCTAACCAGTGCTACTTGTCCACCTCCAGGATTTCATCCTAATCGCCCATATGATATCACACACATTGAACCTTCCCGTAGGGACTTTACTACGATACAGTTCTACAGCCCTCTATGGTAGTAGTGTCACTAACGACAGAGTTTATACATTTTCACGTTATCACATTGTCCATTATTCACATGCATTTAAACACACACACATTTACTTTTAACACATATACATGGATCAGTTTGCACAACATGCTATTACTGTTTCATCATGATAATCACTCCTAGTTAGTCCTCATTGTGCTGTTCATAACTGAATCACATACATTTAACTTAACATGCTTAACATGGTCATTTTCTCATTTAAATCCATAACAACACCTACTGTTAATAAAACAACATGAAATTTTTATAGCGGTTCCAAACAATAACAATCACATGCTGAATTTTTCCATATTTTTTAGATCTGTAAAATAATTTTGGCAATTAAAACATGAATAAGCATAATTATCATTAAATTCCTTTAAACAGTTTCTCAGTAACATAGTTATACCCTTAGTGCTAACACCTGTACACGTCATCAATCTGTCAAACATGATGAACTTGGCACAAGGGTTGCTGCCAACCGGGTTAACGGCACAGGATGTTGCCGCTGACCCTGGATCTTAACGCAAAAAATTTGTCGTTAAGTTCTTGTCTGTAGGAACACAGACTGAACGCATAATCATGGTGAATGGGGGTTTCAGGACACGAGATAAATTCTGTAAAATTTCTAGGACCTAGCTGACATGTGTAGGGATGATGTCCAATGGTTACTTGCCTCTTAAAACTTGCTAGATGAGATTAAATTGCCAAGAAGCTCTCCTCGGCCAACCTAAGAAGATGTCATAAATCCTCCTAGATCTGGTTCTATGATGATGCTGGTTTCCCACCGAGTCGGGAGATCCCCCAATGCTAGGAGCACCTCCCAGTCGATGTAGATCGCCAAGAGGACTCCCCAATCGCCAGATTGAAGCTTCCAAAATCAGGTTTCGCACAGAGTTTCTAGGGTTTCTCAAAGAGCCAAAGGGTACCCAATCCGCCAAAGAGAGCGGTTTTATAGAGCCAAGGTGCCAGGTTATGCAATAGATAGAGTATCCTACCATTGAAGCCAGTTTCCAAAAATTGAGGCGAAAGAATCGCGGTCGTTTCTGATCCGAAATCGCACAATTCTAGGGAAATAGATGTCTACATTCCTAGCCATCTACTAGGAATAAACGTCCATCGATTGGACATCTACTCTCCTCTAACGTCCATGCATGTTGACGTTAACATGCACTTCGGCCAGAACACAGAATGACCATAAACTTACATACACTATATCTATACTGCAATATGTAAGTATAACTTAAACATCATATGTACAATGTAAATATGTAATATACATAAATATATATATGTACAACATTATTTAATACATATGCAGAACACACACACACATTATAATATATATATATATAATATACATATATACACATAGCTATATACACAAAGCATCTAAACATCACATGATCAAAATCTAAATAAAAGAGCAAAATTTGAGGGCCTTACATCGTCCTCGAAGTTAGAACGACACTACTCAAACATTGGGATACTTCTTCTTCATAGCATCCTCAAGCTCCCAAGTAACCTCCTCTCGTGAGAAGTTCCGCCAAAGCACTTCACGGACGCAATGCTCTTATTCCTGAGTGCTGGACCTTCTGGTCAAGAATAGCTACCGGTTGCTCAACATACAATAGATCTGCTGGACTACACTGGCTCATGACTAATAACATATGATGGTCTCGATATCTCCTGAGCATAGATACGTTGAAAACAGGATGAACACTAGCTAACGCTAGGAAACTAGCTCATATGCCACGCTGCCCAAACGTCTGAGAATTTCATACGGGCCAATGAATCTAGGATTTAATTTATTATGCCTGCCAAACCGACAACACCTCGAGTAGGCGAAATCTTTAGAAAGACATGCTCGCCAACGTCGAACTTCAAATCCTTTCTTGTGTTGCCGGCATAGCTCTTCTGCCTATCTTGTCGCAACAAGCCTCTACCTAATAATTGGATCTTATCCAAGTCTCCTGCTAACTTCGGACCAATTAACTACCTACCACCTGTCTCCTCCCAACATAAAGGAGATCTACAAGGCCGCCCATACAACGCCTCAAATGGAGCCATACCAATACTCGTATGAAAATGTTGTTATATGCGAACTCTACAAGAGGTAAATGAGGCTCCCAGTCACCCTTACAATCCATCACACATGCTCTCAACATATCCCCGAGCGTCTGGATAGTCCTCTCGGACTGTCCATCTGTCTGTGGATGGAACGTCGAACTAAGCTTCAACTCGGAACCTAATGCCTCTTGAAGACCCTTCCATAACCTCGAAGTAAATCTCGGATCTCGATCCGAATGATGGACTTCGTCACGCCATGCAACCTAACAATGCAGCTAACATACAACCTAGCCAACTCTCAACCGACCGCTTCTTCTTCATAGGCAAGAAATTCGCAGTCTTAGAGAATCTATCTACAATCACCCAATCGAGTCATTGCTCCTAACTGATCTGGGCAAACCCAATACAAAATCCATATGATGGCCTCCCACTTTCATACAGGGGTCTCCATCTTCTGCATAAGTCCAGATGTTCCCTGCCGCTCGGCCTTCACTTGCTGGCATACTAACACCTGGATACAAAATCCGCCACATCCTTCTTTATGCCAAACCACCAAAATGATCTCTTCAAATCCTGGTACATCATGTTGTTACCTGGATGAATAGAGAATCTCGACCTATGAGCTTCTTCTAGAACATGCTCACAGACATCTACAACATCAGGAACACATACTCGATGAAGGAATCTAATCACACCATCCTCATCAGGAGCAATTCCCGCCTTGCTTACTAATTCCTAAAGCCTAGCATCAGCCTCCTGCTGCTCAATCACCTCATCTAGCACAAAAGACCGAAGACAACTGAGCCACAAAAGCTTGGCATAATAAAGGCTCTAACTCAGTCATCGCACAGGCAACATCCTCCACATCTTCCAATCCTACTGGAGCAAAGACCTCTTCCTGCTAAGAGCATTTGTTACGACATTCGCCTTTCCTGGATGATACTGAAGATCGAAGTCGTAGTCCTTAAGGAACTCAATCCATCTCCTCTGCCGCAGGTTTAATTCCTTTTGTGAGAAGAGATACCTCAAGCTCTTATGGTCAGTGAACACCTCAATTTAACACCATAAAGGTAGTGCCTCCAGATCATCAGTTCATGAAACACAGCCGCAAGCTCCAAATCATGAGTCGGATAGTTACGCTCATAACTCCTTCAATTGGAGAGAGCATACGCCACTACCCTACCATGTTGCATCAACACAAAGCCTAAACCAATCCGTGATGCATCTGAATAAATGGCAAAACCCCTACACCACTCGGCAAAATCAACACCGTGCAGAAGTATGCTTGCCTTCAATAATTGAAAGCTACTCTCACAATCCTCAGACCAGACAAACTTCACACCCTTTCTGGTTAGCTTAGTCAATAGTGTGGCAATAGATGCAAACCCCTCAATGAATCGCCGATAATAGCCCGCTAAACCAAGGAAACTCTGAATCTCCGATGGGTCCTAGGGATCTCCTAATCTAATATAGCCTGGACCTTCACTGGATCAACTGCTACACCAGCACCGGAGATAACATGCCCAAGGAAATGACCTCACGCATCCATAAATCACACTTGATGAATTTGCATACAGCTTGTGCTCTCAGAGAACTTCCAAAACAACCCTCAAATGCTGATGGTGTGTAGCCTCATCTGGAGAGTAGACCAACACATCGTCGATGAACACTACAACGAAACTATCTAAATAAGGCCTAAACACCCTATTCATGAGATCCATGAACGCTGCAGGGGCGTTGTTAGACCAAAAGGAAGAACCAAAAACTCATAATGTCCATAACAAGTCCTAAAGGCCGTCTTGGACACATCTTCACTCCTAATCCTCAATTGATGATAGCCAGACCGCAATCGATCTTAGAAAATACGATGCATTCTGCAATTGGTCAAATAGATCATCAATTCGTGGTAAAGGATACCTGTTCTTCACAGTCACCTGGTTGAGCTTCCTATAATCGATGCACAACCTGAGTGAACCATCCTTCTTCTTTACAAATAATACAGGTGCGGCCCAAGAGATACACTAGGGCGAATAAATCCCTTGTCCAGCAAATCTTTCAACTGCTTCCTTAAGTCAGCTAATTACGCAGGTGCCATCCGATATGGAGCATTCAGATAGGAGTGCCTGGAAGCAACTCTATAGTAAAGTCTATCTCCATAACTGGTGGCATCTAGAAATCATCGGGAAACACTTGTAACGACCCTCCTTATACCGGTACAGTTATACCAACCCACATCGATGTAATGACGGCCGCTACAGTGGGACATTTACCCACATTTATACGATAGGCTGAAATATACCTAAATATATTCACATAGCAGCGGAACAGAAATAGCCAAGTGTAACTTCTTATTCCATCATCCACATTCTATTCACATCCATATACAGAAGAAAAGAAACCTAAATTTTTCATAACTGAATAATGAATAAATACATTGTCCACAACTTTCCAATAAATAAGTACACAAATCTCAAAGGTAGAGCAAGTCTACTCTTATTACATACTTAGGAAAAATAAAAGTACTACACCAAGTCCAAAACAAGGTCTCCTACTCCCGCTCTGAGTCGCTCCTAACGATCCCTCGAAGAAGTAGAAATCTCTGCACCTTTTTACCGAAGCAAGAGTGAGTTCAAAGAACTCAACAAGTAACACCAACACACTATACTTACATGCATCACATAACTTTCACATTTTCATACTACGCAATAATAAACTTGGATTTAACAATTAATTCAAGTAAAATCTTAACATGATGTCTACACATGTTACACATGGAAATTGTCTTATACAAATTTTCAATAACTTAAAGCCTATCACATGCTTTCTACACACTTTTCAATATATTAAACTAAGCTCATTTACCACATTCACACACACAAGTTAAACATTAGTCATTTTAAACATGGAGTTTGTACACATATAAGAGACAATTCTAGCATGCATTCAATAATCATTTTCACATGGATAACACAATTATACTCATGAAAAGTTGGTTGTTTTGCTATGTACATATTATAGTCATTTAAGAATTATCAATTTACATGCTGTCACAAGAATTCATATTAACACATGATCACTTATACAATTTCACAATTTACACATTAACTTTCACTTAAACACAAATTCACATTTATTAAATGTCGTGACACATAGCCCAAACCACCTTTTAGAAGACACACACTAATCACATCACATATCTATCACCTAGGCATTACAGTGATAAATCTTAGTTACTGCGCAGAACCGAGTGAAACACTCTCCACCCTAACCAGCGATACTTGTTAGCCTCAAGGATTTAATCCCAATGCCCATGGGACATCACACACTATGACCTTCCTGTGTGGACTTTACCACAGTACAGTTCCACAGCCCTCTAAGTTAGCAGTGTTACCCATTGGCACATTTACACATTTTTCTTAATTTCCAACACACTTAAAGGCACAATTTTTAACACATCCATTTCATGCTCACACATTTACACATTTCAGTATTACCTAGCTACTACTGTTCTCAAATTTATACATTCAAAATAAGTCTAATCATGCAAAATCTTGCCGATTTTAATACCAACCCATAACATACTTTAATTTATCATATCGCACGTGAAATTGAAATGTATAGCTACTGTCATCATTTCAATACAAAATTTTAACCAAAACCTATTACAGTTACCCATCATGCTTATAATTTTTTGCATTTTTTTGAATTACACACTAATTATGAAATTCTAACAGTGGAATCGCATAAGACTAAAATAACCAAACTAACATGGTTTTTCATTGTTCGGATTCACAATTCATTATATACATGTATACTGACAGTTCTAGTCATGTGTCAAATTCTAGAGATTTAACTATTTCCATATCATTTAATAGAATTTCTTCACTAATTAAGCATCGTCATTGTTTTTTAGTTTTGAGAATCTAAAAATTTACACAATCATCATAAAATTCCTAAATTTTAACAACATGCCTTTGGACTCACCTTGCTTCGGCGTACAGGTGAAATAAGTGTTACTACTTTGGAGGAAGGCGTAGCGAAGGTCGATCTATTGAAGGAATAGCTCGTGAGAGTAGATTTTAGTTGTACTTTCTTTTCCTTAGCTTTACCAATATGTTAATGGACAATTATTTTGGACAATGTAATTCTATTATCATGAAACAATGTGGGTGTCGTCAACTTATTTTGCTATATAGACTATGGAATATGTGATGGTGATGTACTAAAGTCGAATTGTTATTTCAAACTCTGCTGTAGTAAATTGCTATTCACGTAGTTTTCAACCTATCGGCTAGTGTTGGGTACATGTCCCACTATGACGACGCCCTTTATACCGATGGGATTTGTATAATCGTACCGATATGAAGAGGGTCGTTGCATTAATGTTTGAAGCATGATGAACAAAAGTGTAGAAAGCATGTTATAGGTTTTTATATTTAGTTGTTAAAGTAATATAAAGCATGCATCATGTTTATCCTTAAAATGCTTAGAAACTAGCATGTGTAGGTGATATGTGTATGGTTGTGTTCATGGATTGATTGCTGGGTCTATTTAGACTCATACTTGCTTCGGCATATAGGTGTGACAGGTATCTCCACTTCTGAGGAGGAGATAGTTAGGAGCGACTCTGAGTGCGAAGAGTAGCTTTCTTGTGGACATGATCTATTATACTTTCATTTTCGTAAGTATGTAGTCAATCAGTGATGTAATTCGCATAGATAGTGTAAATTATTTGGAATTGTAATATTGTGGACTTTAGCTTTTCTTTTGGTGCTATATGGACTGTGGATATAATGATGATGATGGAATAAGATTGAATATTTACTTGTTTCCGATGTTCTAATTCAATATTTGTGTACATCATCTCAATCTAATGTTAATGTTGGGTGAATGTCCCACTGTGACAACGTTTGTTATACCGACCTGAATGGTATAATCGTATCGGTATAAGAGGGTCGTTACATGTACGGTAAGTAGGTTAGGTCCTTACCATCCTACAATTTAGACTATTTTCTGTCACCACCATGATATTAGGATCATTTCTGAAATCTGTGAATAAGCACAAATTTAGGAAGGGATTTTGTATGCGAAGCCTGTATGTGATTGAAAATTGGATTTGTATGTAGAAATGGATGTTAGGCTTATGTTCATGCTGTGACAGACTTGTCACAAGTAATTGACTACTTTCTAAATTTCTACGACTGAAATGATAAAATCAGTAACACCGATTTAATTTTATAAATTGTCTCTAAGTTATACAAATTGTGATATTTTAATCACTTGATTGTATCAGTACGACATGCTCTCAGTAAAAATATTGGGCCTGTGGACAGTCGGTTTCAGTATGGTGAATATTTCTCTATTTATATAGTAGTTAGATAAATACGAAAATTAGCGTGAATGTCAAACAATTTTGAAAAAACTACCGTTTTCATCCATTAAAGTAAGGGCACATTCTTCAAAAATTTTGTGAATTTATGACTTATGTAACTATTTTGAAGTCAGTTATCATCATGTGAAATGTGTTATATTAAATAGATATGAAGGAAGTTCCTTGAAATTGCAGCATGTGATCAATCTAAAATATGTCTCCATTTTGATCAGAATATATGTATATGATTGTGGGCAGCATGCTATGATGCATTTAGATCTATATATTCATGTATGATTTTGTATTCGGACAATGAGACACTGCCACCTTATAAGTGATTTCGAATAGGACCATAGTCATGCCCCTATGGAAGTGTTCAGTATGTTATATATGTCCCAAGGGCATGGGAAGAAATCCTAGTGGTGGACAAGTACTAGTAATGGTGGGGAGAACTTCCCCCGGTTCTGCGCAGTAACCTACACTCTAGCACTGTCTATCCCAGTGATGAGTATATGTTCATATGTCTATGTGACTTCTAAAGGGTGGTTTGGGCTGTGTCTTGCAATTTGTATATATGTATATGTCTTCGATATGTTGTATTTCAGCCTTGTGATGATTAGAATATAATCTTTGTCATATTTTTATCTGCTAAATGTTGATAATCATGCTCACTTATGTAAGTTCTTGAAACCATGAATACGTACACCAAGTTGAAATTTGAAATTTTGTCATCATGATCAGATCTGAAATCACTTTACAAAGATAGATGTTATGATATTAGTACAATGCCTTTGATTCATGTTTTATACAAATAGCATTTGTATGTAATTTTGATTATAGATATGTATAGTAGATGTTACCTTGCAAGTAGTATGTTTGCTGAAATCAATATGTGTTAACATGGTTTGAAATTATTGTATATGTTGGTTGGTAGTCCATTTTTGGGTTACTTGTTGAGTCTTCGTTGTAGACTTATACTTGCTTAACATTTTAGGCGAGGCGGCGGATTTCAAGGCTGTAGTAGCATGATCAAATTCGGAGCGTTAAGACTAGATTTCAGTGTTTAGTGACCCTTTTATGTGAGGAGTGATTATGTTAAGAACCTTGTATTAAAACTATTTAGGGATTGTGGACATTTTCATGGATAATAGACTTGAATATTAAAGTTGATGAGATTGTTGTTATTTTTCCACTGTATTAGTATTTATTTGTGAATGACTCAACCGACATTTGATAATTGTTGGGGTGTTTTTCCTTTGTACCACGTCACTTGGACTCGATGAGAGTTGGTGTATGGACTGGGTCCAAGTGGTTATAGAAATGGTATCAGAGCATTCGTAGGTTGACGGGATCCATGTGTAATCATCAACTAAAAAAAAACAATCCATGATCCTAAGTCTTATAGAAGTTGTAGATATATTGAGCTATAGAAATTAACTAGTTTGTTGTTTTGCTAGGCCATGGCTAGTCGTGGGCATCATGCAAACGTCCCGGCTCGTGGGGAGGAGTGGAGAGAGAGATGTTGTAAAGCAGCAGACCCCAGTGCCTTAGCAACCACCAGTACCACCTCCACCATTGATAGATTATGGAACGTTCATGCATGGGTTGATGTGCGCTATGCAGACTCAGGCCTAGACCCAAGCAGCATTGCAGGCCAAAGTGCAAGCTCAGGTTAGGTGTAGCTCTAATGGTTGCAGTAGTTCTCTTTAGTGAGCTTATCTTATGCTGATCCTTGTTGTCTCAGGCTCAGGCTCCACCCATAGTGCATTTGGAGCATAGAAGTCCATCTATAGGATATGTTCAAAAATATGTCTCCACCCTCTTTTAAGGGAAAGAGTCAACTATTGTTGGCTGAGAGTTGGCTAAAGAGACCGAAATTTTTTTTAGAGCTATTCACTGTGCTGAGAAAGATAAGTTAGTTTGGGGACCTATATGTTGCAGGTAACTGTAAGGCTATATAATTATGAATCATTGTAGTGTGGTTGGTTATGCATAATGTAGATGTTCTCTTTTTAGGAGAGGGCTGAGGTATGGTGGTCATCCATACTATGCACCAGGTTTGAGGATGGAGACCAGGAGGTGACTTGGGATGAGTTTATTCGCATGTTCAATGCTAATTCATTCCTAAACATTGCAGGATAAAATGGAGCAAGAATTTCCATCCTTGACCTAGAGATCCATGAGTGTACTGAATATGAGCCAAATTTGCAAAGCTGTCAAAGTATGCCCTCAATTGTGGATGATGAGAGGAGAAAAGGAGAAGTTTGTGATGGGGCCAAGCATCATTGCATACTAGACTTGTGTCCTTTGACCATTGTACTGTTGTTATGGTATGGATCCTCAAGCCAATCATAACTTGTACAATCTTGTTCTTTGATAATATAATAAGGCTTTTATATTCATTATGTGTAATTCGTTTATCGTTTCATTATGAAGTCCATGAATATACGCAATGGATATTAATTATGATGAGATCATAACAATGAGATTAATATCCTTTAAACGTATATTCTTAATTGTTCCTAGTCGGAGGATATTCAAGAAGGACATTGAATATCCGGTTAGACTAGTATAGATTGCACCTGCTCATATGATGAGGGTGACTGGTCTCATAGTCACTTGTGTGGAGACACTAAGGTGAATCTGTAGGTGCTCATTGGAGAATGAGTTCACTGAACTGATCCGTTATGAATCGCTGGATGGTAATGTTACCTAACTGTCAACCAGCTAGATTCATTGTCACAGTGGCGTGATTGGTCCTTAGACCTGAGACACCAAGGACACCTTGTTGGTGGACTTCTGGGTTTTGACCTTGACTTATAGATCTCTAGCCATGAGGTCTTAATCAGTTAAGTGATCGGATCTAGCGGAATACCTTCGAAGGTGATTGTGTGGTCAATATGGGATCGCTCGCTCTCGGTAATAGGAGAGTGAATGCTCTACGGAAGGATGCCTGATAGTCCCTGGCCAGGGCAAGACTACTTATCAGAAAAGGAGTTTTCTGATATGTTATGCGGCATCTAAACCAAGTGAGTACACACATTAGGGTTTGACAGTTGACCATACCCTAAGTGCACTCGGGAGCATTGTACGAGCGAAGGATTAAAGTCACGTGGTAACTGATGATACAAAAGGTTCCTTGAATGGGTTGCTGAACCCCAATGCTTTCCAGGATCAAGTGGTGTTGCTTGGCACCCAACTTGATTGGAAGCCCGGTCAATTATCGTGAGACGATAATTGATTGTGTAATTAATTAATATGAGATGTTAATTAATTACCATAAGTCAATAAAGAGTTATTGAGCTTAATGGGCTGAAACTGGACTAGCAGTTGGGCCTAGAGGGTCACACGCATAAGAGTTCCGAGCAGACTGGGCAAGGTGTTCTTTATAGACAATGACTGGGTTTTTGTGAAAAACCGCGGTGTCTATAAATATACGCTGAGAGTTAAACCCTGGGCCAAGCTCCAGGCTTAACCCTGGCCGCCCCCCCTCTCTCTCTCTCCCAGGGCGCCCCCCACCCTCTCTCCTCTCTTCGGCACATGGTGGAGCTGAGATCCGGGAGACGCGTGGAGAACGAGGAGATCCGTCTGCGTCCGGAGCTCGCGTGGATACGTCTAGAGGCCGGACACTTGAACGGCTTGAAGCACCGGCGCCTCCTGCGCCACCTCCTCCCCGGATTCGGGAGTTACGCAACCCCGCAAAGGTAAAGATGAGATCTGCCTGTGCGTGGTTTACCGATTTAGTTCGATTCCGACGGCCGGCAACGATATCTACCTGAGGGATTCGCGTTTCCGCTGCGCTCTATACGAAACCCACAGTGGTATCAGAGCCAGGTTGCTGGTACGTTCGGAATCGGCGTTTCATGTATGATATTTCATGTTTTGTCGATTCGCGTTGTGCACAAGTGCCATTTTGTCGTGTTCGTGGGTCGCACATGGGATGTGCATTTGCCGCTTGGTACATGGAAGGCGTTCTTGGTACCAAGGGCTTCCGAAGAACCCTCGTGCCATCGTTTGGCCACCGTGGAGGTCGTACGGGCGCCTGCAAAGTGCCGCCGTCGCACTGGTTGTAGCTTCTTGGACAGTCCAAGAAGTGGCGATTTGCAGGTTTGTAGGGTCATTTTCGGGGTTTTCTGGGTGCCCAGGGAGAAGGGCGGCGAGGTCCGGCGCCGGCGGCGCCGTCCGCGGCGGCCGGGGCGGCGCGGTGCCCCCCCCCTCCGCCGCGGCCCTGCGAACCAGGGCGGCGGCGGCCTAGGGCTCGCCTCGGGCGAGCCCTAGCGGGCGGAGGGGGCGACCCCGCGGGTCGCCCCCGCGGCCCTGGGGCGGGGTGACCCGGACCCACCGGACCCGGGCGGGGCCGGGCCACCGCGGCGGTGGCCCGCGGGCCCCCGGATCCGGTTGGACCGGATCCGGTCCCCCCCCTTCCCCTTTTAATTTTTAAAATTGTTTTAATTGTTTAAAAACATTTAAAACAGTTTTAAAATTTCAGAAAATTATGAAAATTAGTTTTAAGAGTTTTAAAAGTTTAACTCTCTGTAAATTATTTTCATAAATGACCCATTACTTAATTAGTTTAAAGGAAATCTGAAACCGTTTTAGTTATTTCCTCTATCTAATTAAGCATGTTAATTGATTTAGAAATGTGATTTTTAAATTAATTAACTGTACATCTTGGCGACTTCATGCAGTAACGCTGAATGGCATTTATCTAATGTTGATTAGATGTAATCCATGTTAGCTAAATTGTTTAGTTAAATGGTTTTCAAAATATAATTATTATATTTTGAAGTAAAATATTTCAGAAGTAATTATGTGATAATTGCTTGTTGATGCATGTGATGTGTGTGGATGGATGGTCATGGACTTATATCATGTGATGAATGTTATGGTTAATGGCAAATGATGTAATTTATGAGGACTGCGTGCCTCCCTCTCTCCCTCTATTAAATCCGGGTTGTACATTCTATCTCCCTCCTGTTATGTACTCCCCTTGACTTGTTCAAGGTTTCTTATTATTATCTGATGTACATTTATGGGCCTGCGAGCCCAATTTAAATATTACTTGTATTATAAGAAGCGGATTGGCGGAGATGGAGGAGAGTACCATGCAGGACCTTCATGGAGATAAAGTTACATCAAGCTAAAGCATCAGATGCGGAACTGCCATTTGTTCACCATTTTGTGGATTACCAACTGGCTCTGGTAATGCCACTCTAGGTTAAAGTCCATGATCATCCATCGTTTCTTCATATATTTGATATGTGTGGAATGTGCTATGATATATATAATTAAATATATGATATTCCAAATTCTATATATCAATAGCACGCAGATATAGAGACCAAGATAAAATATGTCAAAATCCCTCCTCGTTCAAACTTTAAGCCGTAGCGTAATCATTTAGAATGAATTACGTGGCCCTCCATCATTATAGTTTTAGGATTGCCATTAGATCGGGCAAGTTTGTTGTGCTATCCACAAGGCTTGTCAAGTCTAATGACAGACTAAAACTATGGCATGATGATGCCTTAAACGGGGTAGAGGACCGGTGTAGCTTTGTTGTGCTATCACAAGGGCTACATCCAAATCTATGCTCGTTACGTAATGATGGTATTGCTTAGACTGGATTTAATGACTTGTTGTGCTATCCACAAGGTCATTAAAATTCAGGGGCAAAATAAGATCGGATATTGCAAGAGTTGCAAGTGTCAAGGGTTGACCGCTTTCAGATCATAGTATGGTTTGTTGTGCTATCCACAAGATCATGCTATGAGTCTGTGAGATTCCGATCCCCACTAGGAGACCGTCGGTGTCTCCCATTCTGTATATCTGAGGGTTATACAGTCTGCCGGAAAATAGTGGGAGCTAATCTTGATTAAAGTCCTAATCTAGATTTAATTATTATTATGAACATCTGCTAATTGTGTTTACATTTCCTTTATAGGCAAAAATGTCGTCAGGTAACCCACTCCGTGGCATACTGGATGCCAACAGATTGACAGGCCCGAACTACTCGGATTGGCTCAGAAACCTGAAGATTGTCCTCAGGTCTGAGCGCATTGCCTATGTCCTGGAGGGTGAGATCCCAGCTGAACCACCCTTGATGCACCTGAAGGGGAAACGCTTGAGTTTGCGAAGTGGAAGGAGGATTCCACTCTGGCCCAATGCTACATGCTTGCCTCAATGAGCAATGAGTTGCAAAGGCAGCATGAGAACATGGATGCTAGATCCATCATGCAGCACTTGCAAGAGCTCTTTGAAGAGCAGAGCAGGGTGGAGAGATATGAGATATCCAAGGCCCTGTTCAGAGCTCGCATGGCAGAGGGGTCTTCAGTACAGACTCATGTGCTGAAGATGATAGAGTGGATTGAGAGGCTCGAGGGCTTGGTTTTCCTCTTGACAAGGAACTAAGCACGGACCTCATTCTCCAGTCACTTCCAGATTCATATTCCCAGTTCATTGTGAACTTCACAATGAACAAGATTGAGGTGAGTTTAGCTGAGATGCTCAACATGCTGAAGACTGCTGAGGGCAACCTTAAGAAGGAAAAGCCCACTGTTCTCATGGTTGGAAAGTCCAACAAGAAGAGGAGAGCAGGGCAAGCCTTTAAGAAAGGCAATGCTAAGAAGCAGTCTAAGCAGAAACAAAAGAAGGACACAGGCAAAGGAGAAGAAAAGGGCGAGTGCTTCCACTGCAAGAAGAAAGGGCACTGGAAAAGAAATTGCAAGGATTACCTTGCAATGAAGGCTCAGGAGAAGCAGAAGCTTGGCGAAGCTTCAGGTATCTATATGATAGATCTTCACTTGTCTATTAGAGATTCTACATCTTGGGTTTTGGACACTGGATGTGCTTCTCATATCTGCAATGATGTGCAGGTGCTGACAAGTAGAAGGAAGCTGAGCAAGGGCGAGGTGAACTTGAGGCTTGGAAACGGCACAAGTGTTGGTGCACACACTGTGGGGACAGTGAAGCTCAAGTTACCTCAGGAGATTTACTTTTATTAGATGATTGCTATTGTGCCTAGCATCATTAAGAACATTATTTCTGTTTCTTGTTTAGACAGAGTTGGATACAAGTTTACCATTGAGAACAATAGTTGTTCAGTTATTTGAGAAATAAACTAGTTGCTTTAGCAAATTTGGTGAATGGTTTGTATCTACTTGATGTTTCTTATGATAATCTCCACGTTGATGTTTCTCCTAAGAGAAGTAAGAATAGTGTGAACACTGCCTACTTGTGGCATTGTAGGCTTGGTCACATTGGTGAGAATAGGCTTCAAAAGTTGCATAAGAATGGATACTTGGATCCATTTGATTATGAATCATATGCAACTTGCGAATCCTGTTTAATGGGTAAGTTGACCAAATCTCCATTTAGTGGACATGGAGATAGGGCCAAGGACATATTGGAACTAATACATTCGGATGTATGTGGTCCAATGTCTACCCAAGCCAAGGGTGGCTACTCATACTTCATTACATTCACGGATGATCAAAGGTACGGATTTGTTTACTTAATGAAGTACAAATCTGAAGCCTTTGGGAAATTCCAAGAATTTAAGAATGAAGTTGAGAAGCAAACTGGAAAGAGTATTAAAATCCTACGGTCAGACCGAGGAGGTGAATACTTAAGTACAGAGTTCACACAATTCTTAAAGGACAATGGTATCTTTCTCAGTGGACTCCTCCCTATACACCACAGATGAATGGTGTATCGGAAAGGAGAAATCGTACCTTGTTGGACATGGTGCGATCCATGATGAGCCGTTCACAGTTACCAGTTTCCTATGGGGATATGCGCTAGAGTCAGCAGCATATCTACTGAACAGGGTTCCCAGTAAATCTGTGTCTTCTACTCCATATGAGATATGGAAGGGTAGAAAGCCTGATTTTAAACATGTTAAAATCTGGGGCTGTCCTGCCCACGTGAGGAGACATGACCCAGATAAACTGGAATCTAGAACCGATAAGTGCAGATTGTTGGATACCCAAAAGAAACATTTGGGTACTACTTTTACCATCCTGGTGAACAAAGAGTGTTTGTTGCCAGGAGAGCTGTCTTCTTGGAAGAGGAATACCTTTCCAAGAGGACAGTGGGAGTAAAATAGATCTAGAAGAGGTTCTAGATCCACAAATTGTGCAAAGTCCACTGGGTGAGACATCGGTTTCGGAACCTGTTCAGGATTATACACACATTCAGCGTAGGTCTGGTAGAGTACCTAGACAGCCTGAAAGATATGTTGGACATATCAGTGAAGGCATGTCTTTTGATGAGGATGGTGATCCAAAGACCTACCAAGAGGCTGTTGATTGTCCTCAGTCAGGAAAATGGCGAGATGCCATGAATTCTGAGATGCAGTCCATGTACACCAACCAAGTTTGGAACTTGGTAGACTTGCCCGAAGGTATTGTACCTATTGGGTGCAAGTGGATCTTTAAGAGAAAGATCGGTGCAGATGGACAGATCGACACTTATAAGGCAAGGTTGGTGGCAAAGGGGTATCGTCAAAGGCAAGGAATTGACTATGACGAAACTTTCTCACCAGTTGCCATGATAAAGTCGATCAGAATTCTTCTTGCCATAGCTGCATACTTTGATTACGAGATCTGGCAGATGGATGTAAAGACCGCTTTCCTTAATGGAAACATTGAGGAGGTGTATATGATACAACCTGAGGGATTTACATCCAAAGAGTGTCCAGATAAAGTATGCAAGCTTCAAAGATCCATCTATGGATTGAAGCAAGCTTCTCGTAGTTGGAACATAAGGTTTGATGAGGCTATCAAATCTTATGACTTCATTAAGAATGAAGATGAACCATGTGTGTATAAGAAAGTCAGTGGGAGTGCTATCACTTTTCTTGTACTTTACGTTGATGACATCTTACTCATTGGGAATGATGTAGGGATGTTATCATCAGTAAAGGTTTGGCTGTCAAAGAACTTCTCCATGAAGGATTTGGGAGAAGCATCCTACGTATTGGGAATACGTATCTATAGAGATAGATCTAAGAGGATGCTTGGCTTGACCCAATCCATGTACATAGATACCATTGTCAAAAGGTTTGGCATGGAAAATTCCAAGAGAGGTCTCATACCTATGAGACATGGGATTATTCTCTCTAAGGAGCAGTCTCCTAAGACTCCTGAAGAGAGGGCAGCCATGGATAGAGTCCCCTATGCCTCGGCTATAGGGTCTATCATGTATGCCATGCTATGTACAAGACCTGATGTGGCATTTGCTCTAAGTGTTACGAGCAGATATCAGGCAAATCCAGGTGAAACACACTGGATGGCTGTGAAATGTATCCTTAAGTACTTGAGAAGGACTAAGGATATATTTCTGGTCTATGGAGGAGGGGACTTGAAACTCCGGGCATATACTGACTCGAGTTTCCAGTCGGATCCAGATGATAGCAAGTCTACATCTGGATTTGTGTTCACTTTGAACGGGGGTGCAGTGAGCTGGAAGAGTTCCAAGCAGAAACCACTGCAGACTCGACGACAGAAGCTGAGTACATTGCTGCAGCTGAAGCCGCCAAGGAGGCAGTGTGGATGAAGAAGTTCATCACCGACCTTGGTGTGGTGCCAGGTGACTCTGATCCAATCCCATTGCTGTGTGACAACAATGGGGCCATTGCGCAAGCGAAAGAGCCGCGGTCTCATCAGAAGTCGAAGCACATTCTGAGGCGATTTCACCTGATCAGGGAGATAATCACTAGAGGAGATGTACTGTGGAAAGAGTTCCTTCAGTCGACAACATTGCAGATCCATTGACGAAGCCTCTGTCTCAAATTGTGTTTGAGCGCCACCTAGAGTCTATGGGTTTAAGACATAAAGGTGATTGGCTTTAGTCCAAGTGGGAGATTGTTAGTTATGGATGTCCTCAAGCCAATCATAACTTGTACAATCTTGTTCTTTGATAATAATAATAAGGCTTTTATATTCATTATGTGTAATTCGTTTATCGTTTCATTATGAAGTCCATGAATATACGCAATGGATATTAATTATGATGAGATCATAACAATGAGATTAATATCCTTTAAACGTATATTCTTAATTGTTCCTAGTCGGAGGATATTCAAGAAGGACATTGAAATCCGGTTAGACTAGTAGATTGCACCTGCTCATATGATGAGGGTGACTGGTCTCATAGTCACTTGTGTGGAGACACTAAGGTGAATCTGTAGGTGCTCATTGGAGAATGAGTTCACTGAACTGATCCGTTATGAATCGCTGGATGGTAATGTTACCTAACTGTCAACCAGCTAGATTCATTGTCACAGTGGCGTGATTGGTCCTTAGACCTGAGACACCAAGGACACCTTGTTGGTGGACTTCTGGGTTTTGACCTTGACTTATATCTCTAGCCATGAGGTCTTAATCAGTTAAGTGATCGGATCTAGCGGAATACCTTCGAAGGTGATTGTGTGGTCAATATGGGATCGCTCGCTCTCGGTAATAGGAGAGTGAATGCTCTACGGAAGGATGCCTGATAGTCCCTGGCCAGGGCAAGACTACTTATCAGAAAAGGAGTTTTCTGATATGTTATGCGGCATCTAAACCAAGTGAGTACACACATTAGGGTTTGACAGTTGACCATACCCTAAGTGCACTCGGGAGCATTGTACGAGCGAAGGATTAAGTCACGTGGTAACTGATGATACAAAAGGTTCCTTGAATGGGTTGCTGAACCCCAATGCTTTCCAGGATCAAGTGGTGTTGCTTGGCACCCAACTTGATTGGAAGCCCGGTCAATTATCGTGAGACGATAATTGATTGTGTATTAATTAATATGAGATGTTAATTAATTACCATAAGTCAATAAAGAGTTATTGAGCTTAATGGGCTGAAAACTGGACTAGCAGTTGGGCCTAGAGGGTCACACGCATAAGAGTTCCGAGCAGACTGGGCAAGGTGTTCTTTATAGACAATGACTGGGTTTTTGTGAAAAACCGCGGTGTCTATAAATATACGCTGAGAGTTAAACCCTGGGCCAAGCTCCAGGCTTAACCCTGGCCGCCCCCCTCCTCTCTCTCTCCCAGGGCGCCCCCCACCCTCTCTCTCCTCTCTTCGGCACATGGTGGAGCTGAGATCCGGGAGACGCGTGGAGAACGAGGAGATCCCGTCTGCGTCCGGAGCTCGCGTGGATACGTCTAGAGGCCGGACACTTGAACGGCTTGAAGCACCGGCGCCTCCTGCGCCACCTCCTCCCCGGATTCGGGAGTTACGCAACCCCGCAAAGGTAAAGATGAGATCTGCCTGTGCGTGGTTACCGATTTAGTTCGATTCGACGGCCGGCAACGATATCTACCTGAGGGATTCGCGTTTCCGCTGCGCTCTATCGAAACCCAACATGTACAGGGAGGAGGCATTACACGCATTTAGGCAAGAAAGTGAGATAGAGTAGTACTTCGAAGAAACGGAGCTACTTGAAAGAGGCCGTATCACCATTTTAGAGGCAAGACAAGAAAATGAAAAAGTCTATGTACCTCAGTGGGTACCTGAATACGTGAAGAGGACCTCAAGAATGAACTATTTCAGATGAAGACAAGCTTCTGTGTGTCATGTGGCAGAAGGCATGGAGGGCAAAGTAGTGGTGATGCAAGTAAATGCCGACGTTGCGGTGACAAGGCCACAATATAAAAAAATTCCAAAGATGGCACAACAGATAATAGCGGCGCCAGCAGCGCAAGACAATAGGAAGACAGCAAGACCAAGCCAAGTGTATGCATTGGCAAAGAGAAGACAGAACAGGAGAGCTGTGACTGAAGGTACAACTCTTATTATGGGTATCATACTAGAGTCCTTTTTTGATACTCATGTAACATTCTTTATGTCTGAGAGGTTACAAATAGGTACTTAAAGAATAGATGCAGCAGCTATTGATTTGGATATTCTTATCTGTACTTACACCAACGGGAGCCATGATCAATAAGAAGTGTTTTCCCTCAGTGTATGGATGCATAGAAGAGCTGATTTGGCAGAGTGCTTTATCTATTAAAGATGAAAGATTATGATGCTATTTGGGTTAGATTGGCTGAAAGAACACTATGCCCTACTAGAATGTCAGAAGAAGGAATCAATTTTTGTATTCCAAGAGAGGATGATTTTTTACATCCTTGCCCAGAAATATGGCTGGAAGTTTGTGGTGTGGGACCTAAAGGTGGCCAAGATGCTGAACAAGGCTGCAATGCGTACTTAACTAGGTTGTGTCTAAGGACACAAAAACTGCTTATTGAAGAGTAGAGGTTGTTCATAAATATGCGGATGTGTTCCCCAAGATCTTTCTCTTTGCCGCCAGAGAGAGAGATTGAGTTCACTATTGAGTTGATGCCGGGAACAACTGATTTCCAAGGCATCTTATCAATGGCACCAGCAAAATGGCAGAGCTCAGAAGGCAGTTGCAAGATTTGTTGGACAAGGGTTTCATCCATCTAAGTTCATCACCGTAGGGCGCCCCATCTCTTTGTTAAGAAGAAGGTGGTTTGATGAGGCTATGCATTGATTACCAGAAGTTTAATCAAGTAACGATCAAGAATAGGTATCATTTACCCCGTATTGATGACATATTTGATCAGTTGTAGGAGCTTCAATATTTTCTAAGATAGATCTTGCTCGGGTATCACCAACTCTAATAAAGGCCGATGACACGTCTAAAATGACTTTTCGGATCCGTTATGGTCATTACGAGTTTTTGGTATTGCCTTTTGGCCGGACAAATGCCCCAGCAACATTTATGGATTTGATGAATCAAGTTTTAGGCCTTATCTAGATAGTTTTGTACTTGTCTTCATATACGATGCATTGGTATATTTCCTGATGAGCATCTCATCATGAATCTAGAGATTGTGCTAGAAGTGTTGCGAGAAAAACAAATTATTTGTCAAGTTTAGTAAGTGTGACTTCTGGATGAAGGAGTTCATTTCCTCGGTCATGTAATTTCTGGAGATGGTATAGTTGTTGATCCATCTAAGGTGAAGGCAGTGCTAGAGTGGGAGACTCGAACATTGCCATTTGGGATAAATGTTTCTTGGGATTAGCTGGGTATTACTGCCGCTTTATAGAAAGCTTGGCATTCATTGCGGCATCGTTAACCAAGTTAACAGGAAGGGAGTCAAGTTTCTATGGTACGATGAATGTGAACAGAGCTTCTGAGAGTTGAGGAGTAGGTGACGTCTACCCCCGTGTTATTCTACCTAAGAGGTAGATGGTTTCATGATCTACATGGATGCTTCTCATATTGGTCGTGGTTGTGTGTTAATGCGGGATGGGAAAGTGCTTACCTATTCTTCTCAACACATTAAGAACTGAGCGTAACCACCGAACCCATGATTTAGAGTTGGCAGCAGTGGTTCAATGCTTTGAAGATCTGGTGACACTATCCTTATGGTGTCAAGTTTGATGTTTTACTGATCATCAGAGTCTCAAGTATTTGTTTGAGGCAGAGAAGATGGATTGAGTTCTTAAAATGATTATGATTTTGAGTTGCAATATCACCTAGGCAAGGCAACCGTTGTAGCTGAAGCACTGCACTGTGCAGGAAGAGGATCGCGATGCAGAAGAAGTGGAAATTGATTGATGATGCAACTTGTGCCTTAGTAGAGGTAGCCAGGCTTTTGTTGCTCAATTGTCTATTAGGTGTACTATTCTGGACTGTGTGGTGGATGGTCAGAAGGATGATCCTAGGCTGCAGGAGATGATTGGGAAGTCAGGCATTACTCGTGATGAGGAAGGTGTAATCAAATTTCAGTATAGGGTGTGTGTGCTAGACATAGTTGATGTGAGGAAGTAGATTTTGGAGGAGGTTTATAGATCCAAGTTTTCGATACATCCAGGTAGTGGCAAGATGTATCAGGATCTGAAACGGATTTTATGGTGGCAAGGCATGAAGTGGGATGTGGCAGACTTTGTGGCTAGATGCTTGACATGCCAACAAGTAAAGGCAGAACGCCAGAGGCCATCCAAGCTAATGCAAAAGATTAATATTCCGTTATGGAAATGGAAGCGATCACCATGGATTTTGTCACAGGCTTCCCTAGGTCTACTAGGGCTCTGACTCTATCTCGGTGATTGTGGACAGATTCTCCAAGACCGCTCATTTCTTAGCTATAAAGAAGCAGCAGTCTGTTGAAAGTTTAGCCAAGCTTTATGTGGATAGCATTCTCAGGTTGCATGGAGATGCAAAATCTATCATTTTCTGATAGAGATCCAAGGTTTAACTTCATGGCAATGGCAAGGTTTGCAGGATGCTCTTGGTTCACAGTTGACATTTAGTTCAGTAAGACCCTAGATTTTAGTATTACACTTGTTGTTATGTTTGTTCCTAGCCGAAATTCTCTTGACGGCAACCTTGTCTGCCATTAACTTGTAGTTGACGACATAGTTAATGAGTGTACCGTTTGGTTTGAGGTGGTTAACGGCAAGGACGATGGACGCATATTATGTAGATGGCACTCTTGTGACATCAACATTTATCTATTTGCGGGGTTTCTTTCCCCGAATCCATCCCAATTTCTTCGTGGATATCACGGAAACCCCGATTTGGGTTGGGTTTCTCCTTCCTACCTTGAATACGACCCAAATCCTATAAAAATAGGTCATCTCTGTAGTGGAGGACTTTTACTCAACTAGGTTTATTGTAGTTCAGAGAGAGAAAAAGTGAGGTTTTAGAAGTGAGAATCTGGTGAACGAAAGCTGCACCGCGTTCTTTAGCAAGAGGAAGTCTCTACAGGACAAGGGGAGGCTCTCTCATCGTCGGGAGACCATCTGTTAAGCGTGGAGGTCGAATCAAGCACGTGAAGATCATCTCTTTGGCTGGGCTGAAGAGGTTTCACCACCTAAATATGATCTTCTAGGAGTTTTTTAGAGACAGTAACTTAGGGTTTCGTCCCTATACCTATCACCAGGCTTTTACGATTTTTAACAATTTTGTCTCGTGCCCTGGATCCCCAAATTCCCTATTCTTTTGGTTTCAGTCTACAACTTCTGTAGACAGGATATTAACGGCAACACCCTTTCGTCAAGTTCTTGAGTTGACAGCAATCGATGTGTGGTTAACTACCCTTGACGGCAATTAACTTGCCATTAAGTTCTTCAGTTGTCCAAAAATATGTTTAGCATGTGATGTGATTTTTTGAAGATTTTGAAAGTCGAATGGATTTAGGATTTTTTTTCTTGACATGTACAATACTAAGTGATCACGAATTTCTGATCTTTTTTATTATATTTGTAATTATTAGAATTTCTGACATCAATAAAAGCATGTCATATTAGGTTTAATCCAGAAAAAATAAGTATGTTGTGCATCCTTGCCTCAATATTTTTCCTGGATTTAGGGTCTTGGTAACATGTTTTTAGATAGATAGATTTGTCAGCTTCTGTTTAACATGTTTAGTAAATCATCTTGCTAATTGTCTGAAATCTGTTCTAAATGTTAAAAATAGGTGCTATTAAAAAAATTCTAAAAATTAGTCATTGGATATGTTCCATATAACATAATCCGTGGTTAATATTGAACATGTTCTGATATTTGTAACCACAATATCAGATAAGTCTTGAATGACCCTATTAAGTATGATTAGTTAAAGGTAGTGTTTTTCTGATTATTAGTACCATGAATAGGTTTTGTTAAGATATTTTAACACTAATAAACATTAATGATCATCTTTGTAATTTGACATATGTGTTTGAGTCATAAGCCTGTGAATAAACTTGAGATGGTTGAGAATTATGTGTTAAATATGTGAATAAGTGATTAATGTGCCAAAATTGACACTGCTACCAAGAAGGCTGTGGAGCCCTATGTAGAAATGTCCCTAGGAGGCTCAATGGTATGTGATATTTTGTGGCGTGAGATGAAATCCTAGAGGTGGACAAGTACACTGGTTAGGGTGGAGATTGCTTCTCTCAGTTCTGCAAGTTTACCAAGATTCATTACTGTATTGCCTAGGTGATGGGTATGTGTGTGTGTGATAGTGTCCTCTTTATGGTGGTTCGGACTATGTGTCACGATGACAGTATGTGAACAAATGTAAAAATAAGTGTGAAGGTGCAATGTGATCATGTGAAAGTGATGTGTTAATGAGATCCAATGTGAAACCATATGAATGTGTTATATTTATGCCAAAACAGCAAGCAAAGAGTAAGTAATTGTGATATATGAATGTGTTAATGAGAAAAAATCATGTTAGTATCATGAGTAGGTCTGTGCTTGATTCACTTATGGAAATATGTGAGAAGGTTTCATATCCATGAATTATGCTAATCACCATGTCTTATGTCAAATCCATGCATAGTTAGTATGTTAAAGCATGTTTATTAATTTAGTACTTGTGAATAACAATGTGAATTGTGGATAGTTTACTTAATGCATTGTACCTGTGTAAAATGTATGTGATAAGTGTATGGATGTGATCAATGAGTTGCTTGCTAAGTCTATTGCGTAGACTCATACTTGCTTAAATATACACGTGAGACAGGTATTCTAGAGACGAGAAGGAGATAGAGAGGAGCGATTCCGAGCGTGAGGAGTAGTCGAGACTTAGAGAGCTATTCTTAGAGCCTGTACTTTTCTTTTACTTAGTACGTCAGACGATATTGTGATATGGACTTATGGAGTTGATTATTGTGGATTGGATATGTTTACTTTTGCTACTATATAGACTATGGATGATGAATGGTGATGATGGAATAAGAATTACCTTTATTTCCTTTGTTATTTGTGTCATTTCTACCTACTATGTTGTGTTGGGTACATGTCCCATTGTGACAACACACTTTATATCGATGTAGATTGGTATAATCATACCGATATAAAGATGGTCATTACATTCAGCATTGCACCTGCAGATGGATGGACAATCCGAAAGTACAATCCAGACTCTTGAGAGACATGTTGAGAGCATGTGCCCTGATTGGATGGGTGACTGGGAATGACATTTACCTCCTGTGGAGTTGCCTACAATAATAGTTTTCATGCATGTATAGGTATGGCCCCATTCTAGGCTTGTATGGCAGCCCTGTAGATCTCCTTTATGTTGGGGGAAGCAGAAGACAGACAGTTAGCTAGACTTGAGATTGTGCAAGAACATCTAGCAAGATTCATCTAATCAAGTAGAGATTAAATGCAGCGCAAGACCGACAGAAAAGCTATGCAGATAATAGAAGGGAAGATTTGTAGTTTGAGGTGGGAGAGCATATTTTCCTCAAGGTCTCTCGTACAAAGGGGTAATCAGATTTGGTCGGCGTGGGAAGTTGAACCCAGGTTCATTAGACCATTCGAGATCTTGAAGAAAGTTGGAAATGTGGCTTACGAATTGACATTACCACCATCTATAGCAAACATCCATTCTGTGTTTCACATTTCTATGCTGAGAAAGTATTTACGGGACCCGTCTCATATTATTAACTATGAGTCTGTGGATTACAGCAAAATTTATCCTTTGAGGCACAATCCATAAATATTTTAGATCGCAAGGTTCAGAATTTGAGGTCCAAGAGAATTCCCCTGGTGAAAGTCTTATGAGGAATTTTTCTCAAGAAGAGGCAACATGAGAGCTTGAAGAAGGAATGAAAATGAAGTATCCACATCTTTTGGTGAGTATTCTTAGATTCAATCTTCGAGATGAAGATTATTTTAAGGGGGAGAGAATGTGATGCCCTGAATTTTATTCACAGTCTTTAATTATGATTGCTATCTATTTTGTAATGCATTTAGGAATTTCTATGAATGTGAATGAGTAGTTAAGATTCCATTGTGTTTTGTTGGCCTGTTCTTAGGTGGTTAATGGTTGTGACGACCTATGTTTTTCACGACAACATCGATTGTTGCCAACAATAGATAAATGAGAGCATCGATTGTCATCAACAGTAGGTAAATGACAATATCGATTGTCGTCAACACTAGTTTGACGTCAATCACCTTTACCGTAAACTCCTTGCGGTGCAGAGTGTGAAATTCTCGCAACGAAACTCCGATTTGGAAACAATAAGGGAGCGAGATCTCTGGTAACATTTGGAGACACGATTCTTACCCTCTCTTGACCGAGAAATGGGAAGGCAACTCCTTTTAAAAGGGTGCCTACCCTCCTTATCTCCATTTTGGAGTCTTCTGAAGGTTTTAAGGTGGATAGAAGAACGGGATCTGGTGATCTAATCTTCATAGAGACCAAGTCCAAGCATCTTTAAGTTAGGAGGCCGTACCATTGATGGAAGAAGGCGCGTCCATCTGTTGCTGGCGTAGGAGCGTCTAGTGGAGGATCTAGCCACGGAGAGGGGACCGTCTTGGTTGGCCAATCCAGGCTTCATCGGCTAATATCCATAGTTTTCTTGGTGTTCTAGAGGCAAGTAATCGAGGGATCTAATTCCCAACCTTAGTTTCTACATTTTTATGATTTTCCATGATTTTAG
>CM024758.1:56877409-56935699 GCA_014218235.1 Colocasia esculenta | reverse complement strand
AATAGTTGTTATGAAATGTGTAAATTTATGTGTAAAATGATCAACATGTGGCATATGAATGATTGAATGAAATCATTTAGCATATTGAAAAGTGTAGAAAGCATGTGATAGGATTAGTTTATTGTGTATAAAACTAAATCCCATGTGTAAAATATGAAGAAATCATGAATAGCTTCTGTTTGAAAAACTGTCACTTCCATGCATTATGTGTAAATGATGTAGCATAAGGATATGGAGATTACTTGATGCATGTATGTTTAGTGTGCTTGGTGTTACTTGTTGAGTTCTTTTGAACTCATCTTGCTTCGGCGTACAGGTGCAGACGTTTCTACTTCTTCGAGGAGATCGTTAGGAGCGACTCGGAGCGAGAGTAGGAGAGATTGTTGTGGATTTAGCATTGTACTTTTCATTACTTCATAGTATGTAATAAAGACTCTGCGTAGTCTCATGTGGACAATGTATTTATTTTATTTCAGTTATGAACAGTTAGCTCTCTTTTCTACTATACGGACTGTGAATAGAATGTGGATGATGGAATAAGACTTCTTTTCAGTTCTTTAAATTCCGCTGTCATGAGATATTATATTTGTGTATGTTTCAGCCTATTGAACTAGTGTTGGGTAATATCTCACTGTGGCAATGCTTTCTATATCGACGTGGGTTGGTGGAACCGTACCGATATAAAGAGGGTCGTTACATTTTAGTTACGAATTTTGGGTATTTCTCTATATTCCCCTTCTTGAAATCCCTTTTAGCCCCATCATTCTAATGGTCAATATAGCAAAGCCCGTACTCCTTTTCTTAAAGGGGTTTTATTAATTCTCTCTTAATTGATTTCCTAGTTGATTTAATACATCTCCTTTATTTGATTTCCTAATTAAATACTATAAATTTTTAAAATTTTCCCATAAATTTAGGGTTTCTACATAGTGTGAGGTGGGTGGATTCTTCCTACAAAGTCCTTCCTCTCTTGCCTTTTGTTATGCAAAGTTCCTCATGTCTAAGGGTAGGGTCGGTTCCTAAGGAAACCAACTGCTCTTTGGGCTTGCCATCTCTTGTTCCATATCTTAACCACCCCACTCCCTCAACTGAGATGTTGCATGAATAGCCTAATGGAGAGTCAAAGTGGGGGTTCTTTTTTGCTTAATCTCTTCTCTCCCTCTCCTCATTTCCTTTCGACACCCGACTTGGCATCAGTCACCGCTGGTGTTATAGTCAGGTTGCAACCTTGGTCTTCTACCCCTATTGCATCCCCATGTTCAAGTCGAGTAATAAGTTCTTTCTCTGTGGGTCTGGCAAGTCAAACTCTATAGCTGGCAATCTTAACGACAGAACTAGTTTCCACCTAGATGGAGTCGATGGTTTGATGACAAAGTTCACCCTTCGCTAGAGTTTTTCCAGTCTTACATGTGCTGAGAGAAGCAAAAAGTTATCTCAAGCACGGGTTGAGAGAGGCAAAAAAATTGTAAGAGGATGGGACAAACATATAATAGATTTACGAGCAACATAATGAATACTTTTAATGACTTACGAAATGTATTTTCATTGTAGGAGTGTTCAATGGTAAAAGTTTCTAAGTGACTTGGTGTTCCATGTACGCAGTATGGGCTTACCCTTAAGCGTCTCCAAATTGTAGGCTCCTTTACCAAGGGATTTGACCACCAAGTAAGGGCCTTCCAATTGGCAGCTAGCTTTCCTCCTGCTTCAAGTGGTTGAGATTCCTAGGATTTCCTTAACACTAGATCCCTGGGGAGTAAGCTCCTTCCTTTAACCGAGTGTTGTAATACTAAGCCATACGACATTAATATTCGGCCATCCAAGTTGTAACACCCACTTGAAATTGGTCCAGTTACACCAACTCTCATCGAGTCCAAGTGACATGCTACATGGGGAAACACACCCAACATTATCAAATGCAGGTTGACTAATTCACAAAAATACCAATGCAGCTAAAAAATAAGAACAATCTCATAAACTTTAATATCCAAGTCCATAATCCATAGAAAATGTCCACAATCGTTAAATAGTTTTAATACAAAGTTCTTAAACATAATAACTCCTCACATACAAGGGTCACTAAATACTCAAATCTAGTCCTCACACTATGAATCTGATCCTGCTACCACAACCTCAGAATCCACTGCCTCACTAGAAATGTTAAGCAAGTATGAGTCTACAATGAACACTCAACAAGCAACCAAAAATGGACTACCAACCTAACATATACAATATTTTCAAACCAAGTTACACATATTGATTTCAGCAAACATACTACTTGTAAGATAACATCTGCTATACATATCTATAATCAAAATTACTTACAAAATACTATTTGTATAAAACATGAATCAAAGGCATTGTACTAATAGAATAACGCCTATCTTTGTAAAGTGATTTCAGATCTGATCATGATGACAATTTTTTGAATTTTAACTTGTTGTACATAGTATTCATGGTTTCAAGAATTACATAATTGACCATGATTATCAAAGATTTGGCAGATAAAAATATGACAAAGATTATATTCTAATCATCACAAGCCTGAAAATAAACAATCTGATGACATATACATATGTACAAATTGCCAAGACACAACCCAAACCACCCTTTAGAAGTCACATAGACGTATGAAATATACTCATCACCTAGGCAGATAGTGATAGAGTCTAGGTTACTGCACAGAACCAGGGAAAGTTCTCCCCACAATTACCAATGGTACTTGTCTACCTTCAGGATTTCTTCCCAAGCCTCGGGAACATATATAACATTGAACACTTCCATAGGGGTATTACTATGGTCATGTTCCAAATCACTTCTAAGGTGGCAGTGTCTTATTGGCCGAATACAGAATTATACATGAATTTATAGATACCAAATGCAACATAGCATGCTGCCACAATCATATACATATATCTGATCATAACAGAGACATACTTCAGATTGATCACATGCTGCAATTTCTGGGAATTCCTTCAATATCTATTTAATATAACACATTTCACATGATGATAAATGACTTCAAAATAGTTACATAAGTCATAAATTCACAAACTTTTGGCAAAACATGCCCTTTCTTCATGGATTAAAATTGTAGTTTTTCATATTTTTGACATTCACACTAATTCCCGTATTTATCTACGTACTAGTATAAATAGAGGCATATTCACCATACTGAAACCGAAAGTCCAACATGTCCAATATTTTTACTAAGAGCATGCCGTACTGATACAATTCACTATTAAAAATATCACAATTTTTGTAACTCAGAGACTATTATAAAATTAAAATGGTGTTACTGATTTTATCATTCAGTCATGAAAATTTCCAAAAGTAGTCAATTACTAGTTCCAAGTCTGTCACAACATGAACATAACCCTAATATGCATTTCTATCCAAAATTCTATTTTTTAATCACATACAGGCTTCGCATACAAAACGCCTTCCTAAATTCGTGCTTATTCACATATTTCAGAAATTATCCTATTATCAAGGTGATGACAACAAATAGTCCAAATTGTAGCATGGTAAGGACATAACCTACTTAACCCTACACATTTCACAGAAAATCTATTTCAAGTCTGAACATAAATATATAAACCTAGAAGTAAAATGGGGGAAAATTGGTAACTAGAAGAACTTGAAGGCAACAAGGATGTCGTTAAGTTCAGTCTGACGGCAATGGGTTTGCTGTTAAGTTCATTCATGGTGGCAATCAAGGTTGATGTTAACATGATAGAAGACAGAACCTTACCTGAAACAGTATATGTTGGCCCGCTTACGGTTGGCAGCAAGCTTTCTGGAGGGGGGGGGGGGTGAATAGAAAGGCTACAGAAATTCTGAAACTAAAACACAAAAATCACAACTTAAAAACTTTGATTAGTGAATATGATAGTGCGTGATATAGAGTAGCAGTGCGGAAGCAAATTTAAACAATCAAACAAATTGATTAATGCTTCATCTCTTATTGATGTTGGGTACATTGGCTCTCAATAGACCTGGTCTAACAACCGCACTAGGTAGGCGTCGATTAGGGTGAGACTTGATCGGTTCCTAGTGAATAGTCTTTTTGCTAATAGTTTCCCTGGGTTCAGTGTAAGGCATCTCCCAAGAGGTTTTTTGGACCATGCCCCTCTGATGGTTTCTTTTGCTAATGAAGCTACAACTTCTGCCAGGTTCACATTCCAAGCAATGTGGACCTTTCATAATCTTTTCTTGAGACTGTCAAAATGGCGTGGGAGTGGGACATGGACTTGCACCCTAATCCCTTCACCATTTTATTTCTGAAACTTAAGGCTGTTAAGAAGGCCTTGCGCCAATGGAAGAAAATTGTTTTTGGTAATGTTGATGATAATGTGATACAACTGGAGGATGAGGTCAGAGCTAAGCAAGACCACTTTGATATTAATCCTACACTGGGTAATCGGTCTGCACTGGGGGAGGCAACTGCTAGACTTAAGAAAGCTCTACATTGAATGGAGATCTTCTAGGCCCAAAAGGCTCGCAAGGACTGGTTGAAAAAAGGTGATAGAAATTCTTCTTTTTATCATGTTGTTGTTCAAGGTAACAGAAGACGTAATAAAATTCAGAGGCTTCCAATTAATGGGAATGGATTGAGGACCAGGAGGCTATTCGGGATGAGGCTGCTTGATTTTTTGGTAATCTCATGCAATCTTCTGATCATTCCATTGATAACTCCCTCCTTGAGGTCATCCCCCACCTGATCTCTGATGACCAGAATAACACCCTTTATGTTGCCTAGTATGGAGGAGGTCAAGAATGCAGTTTGGAGTTTAAATGGGAATAGTTCCCCTGGACCGGATGGTTTCACAAGCATCTTTTCAACTCTTGTGGATATTGTTCAGTTTGACGTCTTTGCTATTGTTAGTGGCTTTTTCCTTCCTAGAGGGGTTACATCTACTCTCATTGCTCTTGTCCCTAAAAAGTCTCACCCTGCTACCTTCAATGATTTCCGCCCAGTTAGTTTATGCAATTTTTTGTTATAAAATTGTTTCGAGAATTTTATGTGACAAGTTAGTTGGCATTCTTCTTGGTATCATCTCTAAAGAGCAAGGAGCTTTTGTAAAAGGTAGATTTATTCTGAACAATGTGTCCTTATCCAGACAGCTGGTGCGGGATATTGGTAGGAAGGTTAGAGGAGGAAACCCTATATTCATGTTGGATATTAGGAAGGCCTATGACAGTGTTGAATGGGACTTCTTATTTGCTATTCTTAGGAGTTTGGTTTCACCTCCAAGTTTGTTTCTTACATTGGCATGATGCTTTCCAATGTTGGTTTTCTGTTTTGGTCAATGGCTTGTCTGCTGGTTTCTTTAAATCAACTAGAGGTCTTAGGCAAGGGGATCCCATTGCTCCTGCACACTTCATCATAATGGAAGAAGCTCTTAGCAGAGGTCTGAAGAATATGGTTTCACTTGAACCCTTAGACCGTATGCTGGCCCAGGGACTGTCCGCCTCCTTCCCATCTTCCGTAAGCAGATGACACCCTTATTTTTCTCAATGGAAGCATTAATAATGTCAAGCGCCTCATGTAGCTTCTCAAAAGATATGCTCAGTCCTCAGGGCAAGTCATTAATTCTAGCAAAAGCTCCTTCATGGTTTCTGCAAAAGCATCTCCAATATCCATTCAAAGAATCAAGGAGGCTATTGGTTACGTGAGACATGTTGGGCCGCTTCTTACTTGGGTGTTCCTCTAAGATCAGGGAGGGTTCTCACCTCTGATTACAAGTCTTTGATTGACAAGGTTAATGCAAGTTGGGTAGCTGGAAATCGAAGCATATTTCCCAAGCTGGTCGGGTCACCTTAAACAATTTGGTTCTTTCTTCTACCTCGTTTACCTGGCAACTGCTTCCTCTCTTCCTAAATCGATTATTTGATACATTGAGAAGTCCTCTGTAGCATTTTTCTAGAATGGCATTGATAGTTCTCATCATCCTCATTGGGTTGCATGGCATACTATTCAGCGTCCAAAAGTTGAGGGTGTTTAGAAGTTTGTAATATCCATCATGTTCAAATATCCCTGGCAGTGAAGCAACTTTGGAATATCATAAATGGTAGCTCCTTATGGGCTGAGTATGCTAGAAGGGGCTTTCAAGCTTCCAACTATACTCACATTCCCGGTTTGCCTAAGCACGTGTGCATGGCAGCGAATTCCATAATCCAAAGAAATCCTAGATGAACACAGTGATTTTATTCTGGTTCGGTACTTCTCAAAAGGACGAACTACGTCCAGTCCCCAAGCAAATCTTTGGATTTCACTAACCAGGGTATAATCCCCCTAAGGATATACAAACCCCCGCTCTCTGGGTCCTCTTCCTTTCCGAGTAGGAAGGAAACTCACTTCTATTACAGGTCAAGAAGCCAACCTCCTAGAACAAACTGCAGTGCGGTTCTGCTGACACCAACCCCAGCTAGGTTCTTCCCTTACCCAAAAGGAAGTGCTAAGAATATAGTCCTTAGCTGGACAGAAACCGCCAGCAACCCACTGGCCTTCTCCCTACATAGGAAGAGAAATACTATATGCAGTCCTACAGCTAGACAGAAATCTTTCTTAAAAAAGAATGAACAGGCTGAGAGCGATACAAGATGAACAAGGAATTCTAGCTCTCAGCTTACAGACTCTCCCAGATCTACAATGATGCACAGAGAGAGACAGGGAAGAGAGGAAAGCTTGAATGCTTGGAGCTTTGAAAACATCAGCTTTGAAAGCTTCTCTTGAATGGGCTCGAGCTCTTCTCTCTTGCTTGAGTGTATGTGGCGTTGAGGTTTCTCATTGGATGTACACTCTTAGAATGATCTTTAGGAAAGCTATTGTGTTGTTTTTCAGCCTTTCTTAATCTTTTATGGAGCAGCTTGAAGAGATCTGTTGGAACTCTTCTAGCCATTGCTCCTTTTCTTCGTCTTCTTTTTCTTCTATTCTTCTTCTCTTCTATCTGACGGATATTTGGTGTAGAGGAGATCTAGATATCTAGAGGCACATAAGATAGGGTCAGACTAAAAAGGTCTTCTGTCAGAAGCCCATACCTCTTTTACCTTCTGTCCTGATTTTTTGTTGACACCATCTCACCTACTTGAAGGATAGCCAACAAAAAGATCATATGTCATATAGAGAAATAATAAGATAATATATGAATTTTTTAGTTGCCGCCACAATCATTTTGAAACATTTGAAATGTAAAGGAATCAATGTTTAAGTATAGAAACTTCGACTGTAAAGAATATTGCATATCAACTTCCCAGAGTCGGAGTTTGAATCAAAGTCGATGTTTGAGAGGAAGTCGATGTGAACATAATCCAGTACATATGAAGTCGATGTGAAGATGAAATCGATGTGTACATATGTAATCGATGTCGAGATGAAGTCATTGTTGAAGCAAATTGATGTGAAATCGATGTTGAGATGTAATCGTTGTTGAAGCAAATCGATGTTCATAAAATCAATGTTTAATGAAATTGATGTTAAGTGTAATCGATGTTGAAATGTAATCATTGTTGAAACGAAGTCGATGTTCAACTGAATCGATGTTTAAATAAAATCGATGTTCTAAATAAAATCGATGTTCTAAAGTCGATGTTTAAGCGAAATCGATATTTCAGTAAAATTGATGTTGAAATCGATGTTGAACGAAATCGATGTTCAACAGAAGTCGATGTTTAAGTTAAAAGACAATCGATGTTCAAATAGAGTTGATGTTTTGAAGTCGATGTTCTTGTATAGTAATCGATGTGGACTTAAATAGAAATCAATGTGAGCTTAAACAGTAATTATTGTGAGCTTATAACAGAAGTTGATGTAGACTTTAGGCAAATTTCATGCAAATCGTGAAACGATAGTCATAGTATTTATGAGGAAAACATGATATAAAGTATATTCATGATAGTTAAATTAATTATGAGTTTTGTTATCACCAAATAAAGGATAAAATATAAGAGTGGTTCAACAATCTCCCCCTTTTTGGTGATGACAAAACTTATGAAAATTTTCCGACATAAATAAAACACGCATTGAACACATGCAAAATTCATGATAAATACTCTCCCCCTTTTTGTCAATACCCAAAAAGGAAGGATCTTACCATTTGCATATTTCTTCTTGTAAAAATTCTTTTCAATACTACTTGTGAGTTTGAATGAGAGGGTTCAAACAATGCCTGTCCTTTACATCCCCCCATTAGTGTTTGCTTCCCCTGAGAGTGATACTCCCCTTAATGTGAGGTCCCCGACATCTCCTATTGTATTTACTGTTCTTCTCTGTGTGTCGGCCTGTCTTCTTGTTATTTGTCAAGTCTTCAAGCCTTTACCTGCATTGATCGTATAAAAGGAGACTTGTAAAACTTTATGGTAGTACTATAAATTAAATATAAATCTGTGACTACTCCCTCTTCAGACATGAGTTGGTGAAGAGAGTGGAAGTCACCAATGCCTTGAGCATCCTTTGTTCCTGATGCTGCATGGCTATCCTGCAACTAAGTGGTACCCAATCATTTTGGGTCCTTGATGGTAGATGCATAAAATAACCTTTAGGAATCCATACTAAGTGCCTAGTTATGCGGGTGTTTACTGTGTGGCCTAATTTGTGCAATGAGAACACACAAATGAATGTAATTGTTTGCGAGCCTTATTGAAAAATATGATTTTAGAGACCTTTTTCTTTTGAGAGCATTTGTTCATTACAGGGGCCTTTTCTGAGGCATCTTGGTTTCATTCACAAATTTTGGCAGTGGATATTTTCTGGATACTTAGTTTGTTTCCCTTTTTAGGAGGTTCATATCCAAGACTTTTATTGTTGCCAGATTTTGATCCTTTTAAGCATTGAGCTAGAGATGTTTTTCCTTTTGTTAATTTTCTAACTGATTCTTTTAAGTAAAGATTTCTTCAGTTAGTGTTTCAATTTTTCTTTTTAATTTTTCATTCAAAAGATAATTATTATCTTTACTTTCCTTTAATTGTGTCTAATTGTTCCATTTCGGATTTGAGATCAAAATTGGTGTTTTCTAAGCAAGTAATGTTATTTTCAGATTCTTTAATTCTTTTACAACACCTTAGGTTTTCATAATGTCATTAAAGATATCTTCTAAGTCTTCAGACTCAGACCTTGAATCAATGGACAAATTAAAAGATGGGTCAGAATGTACCTCATCTAGTCCTGTCATGAGGGCTAGATTTATCTGCTCTTTTTCTGAATCTGAGCTTGATGAATTTGAAGTGGTGACTTCTTCATTGTCCTAAACAGCAACAATGGCTTTTCTTTTGAATTTCTTTGCTTCTTCTTGGACTTTTCTACCTGACCAGTCTTCTTGAGTTTTGGACAATCTGGTCTCAGATGTCCAGGTTTTTTACATTCATAACAAACTGGTTCTTTCTCCTTTTCTCCTTCTTTTAGATCCTTCTTGATCCATTCTTCTTCTTCTTAAGAATTTCTGAAGCTTGATAGTACATCATCTACATCACTGTCTTCAGAGCCTCTATTTTTTGAACTAGAAGAGGAAAAGTTGGAAGGAGCAGCTATAACTTTAAGAGCATTAGTGACTTTCTTTTTCGAAGTACTTTCAGAAAATCTTTCCATATTTTTCAGGAGCCATAAGTGAACTGATTAATTTATCAATAGGATGTTTGCTAAATCATGAGCTTCGTAAATAAACAGTCACCTTAGGGGTCCATGAATGAGTTAATGATCTTAGTATTTTTCTGACAATTTCTTCATCAGAAGATCTTTTCCAAGAGAGCTTAAACCAACTACTAAATTTGAAAATTTGTTATACATTTGAGTGATATTTTCATTTGGCAACATTTTAAATTGTTAATATGTGAAAAGAGAATGTCTATTCTCGTTTGCTTAAATTTATCAGTTCCCTCATATGTTACATGCAATTTATCTCACATTTCTTTTGCAGATTTGCATGCTGATAATCTATTAAATTCTTTTTTTAATAAAGCACAACATATATAATTTCTTGCTTTAAAATTTAGAGACAGTTTAGCCTGATCAGCTGCTGTAATTGCGATAGTACCTTCAACAGGAGCAATAATGAAATCACCTTGTTCAATTACCTGCGACAGATCACAGTCTGTGCCTCTGATGAAGCATTCCATTCGCATTTTCCAGTATGGTAGTCATCACCATCGAAGAATGGTGGTCTGATAACTGACTGACATTGATAGTTGTGAGCTTCAGCTGCCATCTGATCATTACTCTTAGATCGTGAGATCTGCTTGCTTGAATAGCTTGGCTCTGATACACTTGTTAGCCCGCTCACAATTGACAACAAGCTTTCTAGAGGGGGGGGGGTGATAGAAAGACTACAAAAATTTTGAAACTAAAACACAGAAACACAACTTAAAAACTTTGGTCAGTGAATGTGATAGTGTGTGATATAGAGTAGCAGTGCGGAAGCCAATTTAAACAATCACACAAATGAACACAAAGATTTTATCCTGGTTGGTACTTCTCAAAAGGAAGACCTTGTCCAGTCCCTAAGCAAATCTTGGAATTTCACTACCAAGGTACAATCCCCCCAAGGATATACAAACCCATAGCACAATGTTGGTCCTCTTCCTTTCTAAGTAGGAAGGAAACTCACTTCTATTACAGGTCAAGAAGCCACCTCCTGGAACAAACCCCAGTGCGGTCTTGCTGACACCAACCTCAGCTAGGTTTTTCCCTTACCCAAAAAGGAAGTGCTAAGAATAGTCCCTTAGCTAGATAGAAACCTCCAGCAACTCAAATGACCTTCTCCCCACTTAGAAGACAAATATATATACAGTCCTACCACTGGACCAGAAATCTTTCTTAGAAAAGAAAGAATAGGTTGAGAGCGATACAAATGATCAAAGGAATTCTAGCTCTCAGCTTATAGACTCTCCCAGACGTACAATGATGCACAGAGAGAGACAAAGAAGAGAGGAAACCTTGAATGCTTGGAGCTTGAAAACATCAGCATTGAAAGCTTCGCTTGAATGGGCTCGAGCTCTTCTCTCTTCCTTGAGTGTATATGGCGTTGGGTTTCTCACTGGATATACACTCTTAAAATGATCTTTAGGAAAGCTCTTGTGTTGTTCTTCAGCCTTGCTTCATCTTTTATGGAGCAGCTTGAAGAGATCCGTTGGAACTCTTCTAGCCGTTGCTCCTCTTCTTCTTATCTTCTTCTTCTTTTTTCTATTATTCTTCTTCTTCTGTCTAACGAATATTTGGTGTAGAGGGAGATCTAGATATCTGGAGGCACAGAAGATAGGGTCAGACTAAAAAAGGTCTTCTGTCAGAAGCCCATACCTCTTTTTACCTTCTGTCCATGATTTTTGCTGACACCATCTCACCTACCTTGAAGGATAGTCAACAAAAAAAGATCTTCTGTCAGACAGAGAAATAATAAGATAATAATGAATTTGTTAGTTGCCTCCTCAATCATTTTGAAACATTTGAAATGTAAAGGCAATCGATGTTTAAGTATAGAAACCTCGATTGTAAAGAATATCACATATCAACTCCCAAGAGTCAGAGTTTGAATCAAAGTCGATGTTTGAGAGGAAGTCGATGTGAACATAATCCATGTACATATGAAGTCGATGTGGAGATGAATCGATGTGTACATATGTAATCGATGTTGTGATGAAGTCGTTATTGAAGCAAATCGATGTTGAGATTAATCATTGTTGAAGCAAATCGATGTTCAATAAAATCGAGTGTTTAAATGAAATCGATGTTTAAGTGAAATCGATGTTGAAATGTAATTGTTGTTGAAACGAAATCGATGTTCAAGTGAATCGATGTTTAAATAAAATCGATGTTCTAAATAAAATCGATGTTCTGAAGTCGATGTTTCAATGGAGTTGATGTTTTAGTGAAATCAATATTTCAGTAAAATTGATGTTGAACGAAATCGATATTTAAGTGAAATCGATGTTTGAATGAAATCGATGTTCAACAGAAGTCGATGTTTAATGAATTGATGTTGAACAAAATCGATGTTCAAATAGAGTTGATGTTTTGAAGTCGATGTTCTTGTATAGTAATCGATGTGGACTTAAATAGAAATTGATGTGAGCTTAAACAATAATCGTTGTGAGCTTATAATAGTAGTCGATGTAGACTTTAGGCAAATTTCATGCAAATCATGAAACGATGGTCATAGTATTTATGAGGAAAACATGATATAAAATATATTCATGATATTTAAATTAATCATGAGTTTTTTATCACCAAATAAAGGATAAAAATAAGAGAGGCTCAACAATATAGTCCCCAAATCTGACCATTGTATTATTTTCTAAAATCATGGAAATCATAAAAATGTAGAAATAAGGTGGGAATTAGATCCCTCGATTACTTGCCTCTAGAACACCAAGAAAACTATGGATATTAGCCGATGAAGCCTGGATTGGCCAACCAAGACGGTCCCCTCTCCGTGGCTAGATCCTCCACTAGACGCTCCTACGCCAGCAACAGATGGACGCGCCTTCTTCCATCAATGGTACGGCCTCCTAACTTAAAGATGCTTGGACTTGGTCTCTATGAAGATTAGATCACCAGATCCCGTTCTTCTATCCACCTTAAAACCTTCAGAAGACTCCAAAATGGAGATAAGGAGGGTAGGCACCCTTTTAAAAGGAGTTGCCTTCCCATTTCTCGGTCAAGAGAGGGTAAGAATCGTGTCTCCAAATGTTACCAGAGATCTCGCTCCCTTATTGTTTCCAAATCGGAGTTTCGTTGCGAGAATTTCACACTCTGCACCGCAAGGAGTTTACGGTAAAGGTGATTGACGTCAAACTAGTGTTGACGACAATCGATATTGTCATTTACCTACTGTTGATGACAATCGATGCTCTCATTTATCTATTGTTGGCAACAATCGATGTTGTCGTGAAAAACATAGGTCGTCACAACCATTAACCACCTAAGAACAGGCCAACAAAACACAATGGAATCTTAACTACTCATTCACATTCATAGAAATTCCTAAATGCATTACAAAATAGATAGCAATCATAATTAAAGACTGTGAATAAAATTCAGGGCATCACATTCTCTCCCCCTTAAAATAATCTTCATCTCGAAGATTGAATCTAAGAATACTCACCAAAAGATGTGGATACTTCATTTTCATTCCTTCTTCAAGCTCTCATGTTGCCTCTTCTTGAGAAAAATTCCTCATAAGACTTTCACCAGGGGAATTCTCTTGGACCTCAAATTCTGAACCTTGCGATCTAAAATATTTATGGATTGTGCCTCAAAGGATAAATTTTGCTGTAATCCACAGACTCATAGTTAATAATATGAGACGGGTCCCGTAAATACTTTCTCAGCATAGAAATGTGAAACACAGAATGGATGTTTGCTATAGATGGTGGTAATGTCAATTCGTAAGCCACATTTCCAACTTTCTTCAAGATCTCGAATGGTCTAATGAACCTGGGTTCAACTTCCCACGCCGACCAAATCTGATTACCCCTTTGTACGAGAGACCTTGAGGAAAATATGCTCTCCCACCTCAAACTACAAATCTTCCCTTCTATTATCTGCATAGCTTTTCTGTCGGTCTTGCGCTGCATTTAATCTCTACTTGATTAGATGAATCTTGCTAGATGTTCTTGCACAATCTCAAGTCTAGCTAACTGTCTGTCTTCTGCTTCCCCCAACATAAAGGAGATCTACAGGGCTGCCATACAAGCCTAGAATGGGGCCATACCTATACATGCATGAAAACTATTATTGTAGGCAACTCCACAGGAGGTAAATGTCATTCCCAGTCACCCATCCAATCAGGGCACATGCTCTCAACATGTCTCTCAAGAGTCTGGATTGTACTTTCGGATTGTCCATCCATCTGCAGGTGCAATGCTGAATGTAATGACCATCTTTATATCGGTATGATTATACCAATCTACATCGATATAAAGTGTGTTGTCACAATGGGACATGTACCCAACACAACATAGTAGGTAGAAATGACACAAATAACAAAGGAAATAAAGGTAATTCTTATTCCATCATCACCATTCATCATCCATAGTCTATATAGTAGCAAAAGTAAACATATCCAATCCACAATAATCAACTCCATAAGTCCATATCACAATATCGTCTGACGTACTAAGTAAAAGAAAAGTACAGGCTCTAAGAATAGCTCTCTAAGTCTCGACTACTCCTCACGCTCGGAATCGCTCCTCTCTATCTCCTTCTCGTCTCTAGAATACCTGTCTCACGTGTATATTTAAGCAAGTATGAGTCTACGCAATAGACTTAGCAAGCAACTCATTGATCACATCCATACACTTATCACATACATTTTACACAGGTACAATGCATTAAGTAAACTATCCACAATTCACATTGTTATTCACAAGTACTAAATTAATAAACATGCTTTAACATACTAACTATGCATGGATTTGACATAAGACATGGTGATTAGCATAATTCATGGATATGAAACCTTCTCACATATTTCCATAAGTGAATCAAGCACATACCTACTCATGATACTAACATGATTTTTTCTCATTAAACACATTCATATTCACAATTACTTACTCTTTGCTTGCTGTTTTGGCATAAATATAACACATCATATGGTTTCACATTGGATCTCATTAACATCACTTTCACATGATCACATTGCACCTTCACACTTATTTTACATGTGTTCACATACTTTCATCGTGACACATAGTCCGAACCACCATAAAGAAGGACACTATCACACACATATCACATACCCATCACCTAGGCAATACAGTAATGAATCTTGGTAAACTGTGCAGAACTGAGAGAAGCAATCTCCACCCTAACCAGTGGTACTTGTCCACCTCTAGGATTTCATCCTCACGCCCACAAAATATCACATACACATTGAGCCTTCCCATAGGGACATTTCTACAATATGGCTCCACAGCCTTCTATGGTAGCAGTGTCAATTTTGGCACATAATCACTTATTCACATATTTAACACATAATTCTCAACCATCTCATAGTTTATTCACAGGCTTATGACTCAAACACATATGTCAAATTACAAAGATGATCATTAATGTTTATTAGTGTTAAAATATTACTTAACAAAACCTATTCATGGTACTAATAATCAGAAAAACAATACCTTTAACTAATCATACTTAATAGGTCATTCAAGACTTATATCTGATATTAGTGGTTACAAATATCAGAACATGTTCAAATATTAACCACGGATTATGTATATGGAACATATCCAATGACTAATTTTTTAGAATTTTTTTAATAGCATACCTATTTTTAACATTTAGAACAGATTCAGACAATAGCAAGATGATTTACTAAAACATGTTAAACAAGAAGCTGACAAATCTATCTATCTAAAAACATGTTACCAAGAACCCTAAATCCAAGGAAAAATATTGAGGCAAGGATGCACACATACTTATTTTTTGGATTAAACCTAATATGACATGCTTATTTATTGATGTCAGAAATTCTAATAATTACAAATATAATAAAAAGATCAGAAATTCGTGATTCACTTAGTATATGTACATGTCAAGAAAAAAAATCCTAAAATCCATTCTGACTTTCAAAATCTTCAAAAAATCACATCACAGCTAAAACATATTTTTGGACAACGAAGAACTAATGGCAAGTTAATTGCCGTCAAGGGTAGTAACCACAACATCGATGCTGTCAACTCAAGAACTTGACGAAAAGGGTGTTGCCGTTAATATCCTGTCTACAGAAGTTGTAGACTGAAACCAAAAGAATAGGAATTTGGGGATCCAGGGCACGAGACAAAATTGTTAAAAATCGTAAAAGCCTGGTGATAGGTATAGGGACGAAACCCCTAAGTTACTGTCTCTAAAAAACTCCTAGAAGATCATATTTAGGTGGTGAAACCCTCTTCAGCCAAGCCAAAGAGATGATCTTCACGTGCTTGATTCGACCTCCACGACTTAACAGATGGTCTCCCGACGATGAGAGAGCCTCCCCTTGCTGTAGAGACTTCCTCTGCTAAAGAACGTCGGTGCAGCTTTCGGTTCACCAGATTTCTCACTTCTAAAACCTCACCTTTTTCTCTCTCTGAACTACAATAAACCTAGTTGAGTAAAAGTCCTCCCACTACAGAGATGACCTATTTTTATAGGGAGTTGGGTCGTATTCAAGGTAGGAAGGAGAAACCCAACCCAAATCGGGGTTTCCGTGATATCCACGAAGAAATTGGGATGGATTCGGGGAAAGAAACCGCCAATAGATGAAGATGTTGATGTCAACAAGAGTGCCATCTACATAAAATAGGCGTCCATCGTCCTTGCCGTTAACCACCTCAAACCAAACGGTACACGTCATTAACTATGTCGTCAACTACAAGTTAATGGCAGACAAGGTTGCCGTCAAGAGAATTTCGGCTAGAACAAAACATAACAACAGTGTAATACATAAAAATCTAGGGTCTTACAGAACTAAATGTCAACTGTGAACCAAGAGCATCCTGCAAACCTTGCCATTGCCATGAAGTTAACCTTGGATCTCTATCAGAAATGATAGATTTGCATCTCCATGCAAACTGAGAATGCTATCCACTAAAGCTTGGCTAAACTTTCAACAGACTGCTGCTTCTTTAGCTAAGAAATGAGCGGTCTCTGGAGAATCTGTCCACAATCACGAGATAGAGTCAGAGCCCCTAGTAGACCTAGGGAAGCTGTGACAAAATCCATGGTGATCGCTTCCCATTTCCATAACGGAATATTAATCTTTTGCATTAGCTTGGATGGCCTCTGGCGTCTGCCTTACTTGTTGGCATGTCAAGCTCTAGCCACAAAGTCTGCCACATCCCACTTCATGCCTTGCCACCATAAAATCCGTTTCAGATCCTGATACATCTTGGCCACTACCTGGATGTATCGAAAACTTGGATCTATAAACTCCTCCAAAATCTACTTCCTCACATCAACTATGTCTAGCACACACACCCTATACTGAAATTTGATTACACCTTCCTCATCACGAGTAATGCCTGACTTCCCATCATCTCCTGCAGCCTAGGATCATCCTTCTGACCATCCACCACACAGTCCAGAATAGTACACCTAATAGACAATTGAGCAACAAAAGCCTGGCACCTCTACTAAGGCACAAGTTGCATCAATCATTTCCACTTCTTCTGCATCGCGATCCTCTTCTGCACAGTGCAGTGCTTCAGCTACAACGGTTGCCTTGCCTAGGTGATATTGCAACTCAAAATCATAATCATTTTAAGAACTCAACAATTCTCTGCCTCAAACAAATACTTGAGACTCTGATGATCAGTAAAACATCAAACTTGACACCATAAGGATAGTGTCACCAGATCTTCAAAGCATGAACCACTGCTGCCAACTCTAAATCATGGGTTCGGTGGTTACGCTCATGCTTCTTAATGTTGAGAAGAATAGGTAAGCACTTTCCCATCCCGCATTAACACACAACCACGACCATATGAGAAGCATCCATGTAGATCATGAAACCATCTACTCCTTAGGTAGAATTAACACGGGGGTAGACGTCAACCTACTCCTCAAATCTCAGAAGCTCTGTTCACATTCATCGTACCATAGAAACTTGACTCCCTTCCTGTTAACTTGGTTAACGATGCCGCAATGAATGCAAAGCTTTCTATAAAGCGGCAGTAATACCCAGCTAATCCCAAGAAACATTTATCCCAATGGCAATGTTCGAGTCCCACTCTAGCACTGCCTTCACCTTAGATGGATCAACAACTATACCATTCCAGAAATTACATGACCGAGGAAATGAACTTCCTTCATCCAGAAGTCACACTTACTAAACTGACAAATAATTTGGTTCTCGCAACACTTCTAGCACAATCTCTAGATGCTCATGATGAGATGCTTCATAGGAGAATATACCAATGCATCGTATATGAAGACAAGTACAAACTATCTAGATAAGGCCTTAAACTTGATTCATCAAATCCATAAATGTTGCTGGGGCATTTGTCCGGCCAAAAGGCAATACCAAAAACTCGTAATGACCATAACGGATCCGAAAAGTCATTTTAGACGTGTCATCGGCCTTTATTAGAGTTGGTGATATCCGAGCAAAGATCTATCTTAGAAAATATGAAGCTCCCTACAAATGATCAAATATGTCATCAATACGGGGTAAATGATACCTATTCTTGATCGTTACTTGATTAAACTTCTGGTAATCAATGCATAGCCTCATCAAACCATCCTTCTTGTAACAAAGAGAACTGGGGCGCCCTACGTGATGAACTTAGATGGATGAAACCCTTGTCCACAAATCTTGCAACTGCCTTCTGAGCTCTGCCAGTTTTGCTGGTGCCATGTGATAAGATGCTTGGAAATCAGAGTTGTTCCGGCATCAACTCAATAGTGAACTCAATCTCTCTCTCTGGCGGCAAATGAGAAAGATCTTTGGGACACATCCGCATATTTATGAACAACCTCTACTCTTCAATAAGCAGGTTTTGTGTCCTTAGACACAACCTAGTTAAGTACGCATTGCAGCCTTTGTTCAGCATCTTGGCCACCTTTAGGTCCAACACCACAAACTTCCAGCCATATTTCTGGGCAGGGATGTAAAAAAATCATCCTCTCTTGGAATACAAAAATGATTCCTTCTTCTGACATTCTAGTAGGGCATAGTGTTCTTTCAGCCAATCTAAACCCAAAATAGCTCATCATCTTTCATCTTAATAGATAAAGCACTCTGCCAAATCACGCTCTTCTATGCATCCATACACTGAGGAAAACACTTCTTATTGATCATGGCTCCCGTTGGTGTATGTACAGATAAAGGGAATATCCAAATCAATAGTGCTGCATCTGATTCTTTAAGGAAATATTTGTAAACTCTCAGACATAAATGTATGTGTTGTAGCATGAGTATCAAAAAAGGACTTAGTATGAATACATAAGAGTGTACCTTCAGTACATGCTCTGCCTGTCTGCATTCTTCTTTGGCCAATGCATACACTTAGGCTTGTCTTGCTTGTCTTCTAGGGGTTTGCTGCTGCTGGCGCCATATTATGTTTGCCATCTTTGGGAAATTTGTTATATTGTGTCTTGTCCACCGCAAAGTAGCATTTATGCACTCAACCAAAATACTTGCCCTCCGCTTCTGCCACAAATGAGCACACCAGGAAGCTTGGTCTTCATGCTTGAAATAGTTCTTCTTGAGGTGCCTTATTAACGTATTCAGGTACCACTGAGGGTACATAGGACTTTTATTTTCAGGGTTGTCTTCCTCTAAAAATGGTGATATGGCCTCTTGAGTAGCCTCTTTTCTGCGAAGTACTACTCATCCACTTTCGCCTAATGCCGTGATAAGTGCCTCCTCCATGGTACATGTGGGTTTCGTATAGAGCGCAGCGGAAACGCGAATCCCTCAGGTAGATATCGTTGCCGGCCGTCGGAATCGAACTAAATCGGTAAACCACGCACAGGCAGATCTCATCTTTACCTTTGCGGGGTTGCGTAACTCCCGAATCCGGGGAGGAGTGGCGCAGGAGGCGCCGGTGCTTCAAGCCGTTCAAGTGTCCGGCCTCTAGACGTATCCACGCGAGCTCCGGACGCAGACGGGATCTCCTCGTTCTCCACGCGTCTCCCGGATCTCAGCTCCACCATGTGCCGAAGAGAGGAGAGAGAGGGTGGGGGGCGCCCTGGGAGAGAGAGAGGGGGGGGCGGCCAGGGTTAAGCCTGGAGCTTGGCCCAGGGTTTAACTCTCAGCGTATATTTATAGACACCGCGGTTTTTCACAAAAACCCAGTCATTGTCTATAAAGAACACCTTGCCCAGTCTGCTCGGAACTCTTATGCGTGTGACCCTCTAGGCCCAACTGCTAGTCCAGTTTTCAGCCCATTAAGCTCAATAACTCTTTATTGACTTATGGTAATTAATTAACATCTCATATTAATTAATTACACAATCAATTATCGTCTCACGATAATTGACCGGGCTTCCAATCAAGTTGGGTGCCAAGCAACACCACTTGATCCTGGAAAGCATTGGGGTTCAGCAACCCATTCAAGGAACCTTTTGTATCATCAGTTACCACGTGACTATAATCCTTCGCTCGTACAATGCTCCCGAGTGCACTTAGGGTATGGTCAACTGTCAAACCCTAATGTGTGTACTCACTTGGTTTAGATGCCGCATAACAATATCAGAAAACTCCTTTTCTGATAAGTAGTCTTGCCCTGGCCAGGGACTATCAGGCATCCTTCCGTAGAGCATTCACTCTCCTATTACCGAGAGCGAGCGATCCCATATTGACCACACAATCACCTTCGAAGGTATTCCGCTAGATCCGATCACTTAACTGATTAAGACCTCATGGCTAGAGATCTATAAGTCAAGGTCAAAACCCAGAAGTCCAACAAGGTGTCCTTGGTGTCTCAGGTCTAAGGACCAATCACGCCACTGTGACAATGAATCTAGCTGGTTGACAGTTAGGTAACATTACCATCCAGCGATTCATAACGATCAGTTCAGTGAACTCATTCTCCAATGAGCACCTACAGATTCACCTTAGTGTCTCCACACAAGTGACTATGAGACCAGTCACCCTCATCATATGAGCAGGTGCAACCTGTACTAGTCTAACCGGATATCGATGTCCTTCTCGAATATCCTCCGACTAGGAACAATTAAGAATATACGTTTAAAGGATATTAATCTCATTGTTATGATCTCATCATAATTAATATCCATTGCGTATATTCATGGACTTCATAATGAAACGATAAACGAATTACACATAATGAATATAAAAGCCTTATTATTATTATCAAAGAACAAGATTGTACAAGTTATGATTGGCTTGAGGACATCCATAACTAACAATCTCCCACTTGGACTAAAGCCAATCACCTTTATGTCTTAAACCCATAGACTCTAGGTGGCGCTCAAACACAATTTGAGACAGAGGCTTCGTCAATGGATCTGCAATGTTGTCGACTGAAGGAACTCTTTCCACCAGTACATCTCCTCTAGTGATTATCTCCCTGATCAGGTGAAATCGCCTCAGAATGTGCTTCGACTTCTGATGAGACCGCGGCTCTTTCGCTTGCGCAATGGCCCCATTGTTGTCACACAGCAATGGGATTGGATCAGAGTCACCTGGCACCACACCAAGGTCGGTGATGAACTTCTTCATCCACACTGCCTCCTTGGCGGCTTCAGCTGCAGCAATGTACTCAGCTTCTGTCGTCGAGTCTGCAGTGGTTTCCTGCTTGGAACTCTTCCAGCTCACTGCACCCCGTTCAAAGTGAACACAAATCCAGATGTAGACTTGCTATCATCTGGATCCGACTGGAAACTCGAGTCAGTATATGCCCGAGTTTCAAGTCCCCTCCTCCATAGACCAGAAATATATCCTTAGTCCTTCTCAAGTACTTAAGGATACATTTCACAGCCATCCAGTGTGTTTCACCTGGATTTGCCTGATATCTGCTCGTAACACTTAGAGCAAATGCCACATCAGGCCTTGTACATATGGCATACATGATAGACCCTATAGCCGAGGCATAGGGGACTCTATCCATGGCTGCCCTCTCTTCAGGAGTCTTAGGAGACTGCTCCTTAGAGAGAATAATCCCATGTCTCATAGGTATGAGACCTCTCTTGGAATTTTCCATGCCAAACCTTTTGACAATGGTATCTATGTACATGGATTGGGTCAAGCCAAGCATCCTCTTAGATCTATCTCTATAGATACGTATTCCCAATACGTAGGATGCTTCTCCCAAATCCTTCATGGAGAAGTTCTTTGACACCAAACCTTTACTGATGATAACATCCCTACATCATTCCCAATGAGTAAGATGTCATCAACGTAAAGTACGAGAAAAGTGATAGCACTCCCACTGACTTTCTTATACACACATGGTTCATCTTCATTCTTAATGAAGTCATAAGATTTGATAGCCTCATCAAACCTTATGTTCCAACTACGAGAAGCTTGCTTCAATCCATAGATGGATCTTTGAAGCTTGCATACTTTATCTGGACACTCTTTGGATGTAAAACCCTCAGGTTGTATCATATACACTTCCTCCTCAATGTTTCCATTAAGGAAAGCGGTTTTTACATCCATCTGCCAGATCTCGTAATCAAAGTATGCAGCAATGGCAAGAAGAATTCTGATCGACTTTATCATGGCAACTGGTGAGAAAGTTTCGTCATAGTCAATTCCTTGCCTTTGACGATACCCCTTTGCCACCAACCTTGCCTTATAAGTGTCGATCTGTCCATCTGCACCGATCTTTCTCTTAAAGATCCACTTGCACCCAATAGGTACAATACCTTCGGGCAAGTCTACCAAGTTCCAAACTTGGTTGGTGTACATGGACTGCATCTCAGAATTCATGGCATCTCGCCATTTCCCTGACTGAGGACAATCAACAGCCTCTTGGTAGGTCTTTGGATCACCATCCTCATCAAAAGACATGCCTTCACTGATATGTCCAACATATCTTTCAGGCTGTCTAGGTACTCTACCAGACCTACGCTGAATGTGTGTATAATCCTGAACAGGTTCCGGAACCGATGTCTCACCCAGTGGACTTTGCACAATTTGTGGATCTAGAACCTCTTCTAGATCTATTTACTCCCACTGTCCTCTTGGGAAAGGTATTCCTCTTCCAAGAAGACAGCTCTCCTGGCAAACACTCTTTGTTCACCAGGATGGTAAAAGTAGTACCCAAACTTTCTTTTGGGTATCCAACAAATCTGCACTTATCGGTTCTAGATTCCAGTTTATCTGGGTCATGTCTCCTCACGTGGGCAGGACAGCCCCAGATTTTAACATGTTTAAAATCAGGCTTTCTACCCTTCCATATCTCATATGGAGTAGAAGACACAGATTTACTGGGAACCCTGTTCAGTAGATATGCCGCTGACTCTAGCGCATATCCCCATAAGGAAACTGGTAACTGTGAACGGCTCATCATGGATCGCACCATGTCCAACAAGGTACGATTTCTCCTTTCCGATACACCATTCATCTGTGGTGTATAGGGAGGAGTCCATTGAGAAAGGATACCATTGTCCTTTAAGAATTGTGTGAACTCTGTACTTAAGTATTCACCTCCTCGGTCTGACCGTAGGATTTTAATACTCTTTCCAGTTTGCTTCTCAACTTCATTCTTAAATTCTTGGAATTTCCCAAAGGCTTCAGATTTGTACTTCATTAAGTAAACAAATCCGTACCTTGAGTGATCATCCGTGAATGTAATGAAGTATGAGTAGCCACCCTTGGCTTGGGTAGACATTGGACCACATACATCCGAATGTATTAGTTCCAATATGTCCTTGGCCCTATCTCCATGTCCACTAAATGGAGATTTGGTCAACTTACCCATTAAACAGGATTCGCAAGTTGCATATGATTCATAATCAAATGGATCCAAGTATCATTCTTATGCAACTTTTGAAGCCTATTCTCACCAATGTGACCAAGCCTACAATGCCACAAGTAGGCAGTGTTCACACTATTCTTACTTCTCTTAGGAGAAACATCAACGTGGAGATTATCATAAGAAACATCAAGTAGATACAAACCATTCACCAAATTGCTAAAGCAACTAGTTTATTTCTCAAATAAACTGAACAACTATTGTTCTCAATGGTAAACTTGTATCCAACTCTGTCTAAACAAGAAACAGAAATAATGTTCTTAATGATGCTAGGCACAAAATAGCAATCATCTAATAAAGTAAATCTCCTGAGGGTAACTTGAGCTTCACTGTCCCCACAGTGTGTGCACCAACACTTGTGCCGTTTCCAAGCCTCAAGTTCACCTCGCCCTTGCTCAGCTTCCTTCTACTTGTCAGCACCTGCACATCATTGCAGATATGAGAAGCACATCCAGTGTCCAAAACCCAAGATGTAGAATCTCTAATAGACAAGTGAAGATCTATCATATAGATACCTGAAGCTTCGCCAAGCTTCTGCTTCTCCTGAGCCTTCATTGCAAGGTAATCCTTGCAATTTCTTTTCCAGTGCCCTTTCTTCTTGCAGTGGAAGCACTCGCCCTTTCTTCTCCTTTGCCTGTGTCCTTCTTTTGTTTCTGCTTAGACTGCTTCTTAGCATTGCCTTTCTTAAAGGCTTGCCCTGCTCTCCTCTTCTTGTTGGACTTTCCAACCATGAGAACAGTGGGCTTTTCCTTCTTAAGGTTGCCCTCAGCAGTCTTCAGCATGTTGAGCATCTCAGCTAAACTCACCTCAATCTTGTTCATTGTGAAGTTCACAATGAACTGGGAATATGAATCTGGAAGTGACTGGAGAATGAGGTCCGTGCTTAGTTCCTTGTCAAGAGGAAAACCAAGCCCTCGAGCCTCTCAATCCACTCTATCATCTTCAGCACATGAGTCTGTACTGAAGACCCTCTGCCATGCGAGCTCTGAACAGGGCCTTGGATATCTCATATCTCTCCACCCTGCTCTGCTCTTCAAAGAGCTCTTGCAAGTGCTGCATGATGGATCTAGCATCCATGTTCTCATGCTGCCTTTGCAACTCATTGCTCATTGAGGCAAGCATGTAGCATTGGGCCAGAGTGGAATCCTCCTTCCACTTCGCAAACTCAAGCGTTTCCCCTTCAGGTGCATCAAGGGGTGGTTCAGCTGGGATCTCACCCTCCAGGACATAGGCAATGCGCTCAGACCTGAGGACAATCTTCAGGTTTCTGAGCCAATCCGAGTAGTTCGGGCCTGTCAATCTGTTGGCATCCAGTATGCCACGGAGTGGGTTACCTGACGACATTTTTGCCTATAAAGGAAATGTAAACACAATTAGCAGATGTTCATAATAATAATAAATCTAGATTAGGACTTTAATCAAGATTAGCTCCCACTATTTTCCGGCAGACTGTATAACCCTCAGATATACAGAATGGGAGACACCGACGGTCTCCTAGTGGGGATCGGAATCTCACAGACTCATAGCATGATCTTGTGGATAGCACAACAAACCATACTATGATCTGAAAGCGGTCAACCCTTGACACTTGCAACTCTTGCAATATCCGATCTTATTTTGGCCCCTGAATTTTAATGACCTTGTGGATAGCACAACAAGTCATTAAATCCAGTCTAAGCAATACCATCATTACGTAACGAGCATAGATTTGGATGTAGCCCTTGTGGATAGCACAACAAAGCTACACCGGTCCTCTACCCCGTTTAAGGCATCATCATGCCATAGTTTTAGTCTGTCATTAGACTTGACAAGCCTTGTGGATAGCACAACAAACTTGCCCGATCTAATGGCAATCCTAAAAATAATGATGGAGGGCCACGTAATTCATTCTAAATGATTACGCTACGGCTTAAAGTTTGAACGAGGAGGGATTTTGACATATTTATCTTGGTCTCTATATCTGCGTGCTATTGATATATAGAATTTGGAATATCATATATTTAATTATATATATCATAGCACATTCCACACATATCAAATATATGAAGAAAATACGATGGATGATCATGGACTTTAACCTAGAGTGGCATTACCAGAGCCAGTTGGTAATCCACAAAAATGGTGAACAAATGGCAGCCCCGCATCTGATGCTTTAGCTTGATGTAACTTTATCTCCATGAAGGTCCTGCATGGTACTCCTCCATCTCCGCCAATCCGCTTCTTATATTACAAGTAATATTTAAATTGGGCTCGCAGGCCCATAAATGTACATCAGATAATAATAAGAAACCTTGAACAAGTCAAGGGGAGTACATAACAGGAGGGAGATAGAATGTACAACCGGATTTAATAGAGGGAGAGAGGGAGGCACGCAGTCCTCATAAATTACATCATTTGCCATTAACCATAACATTCATCACATGATATCTAAGTCCATGACCATCCATCCACACACATCACATGCATCAACAAGCAATATCACATAATTACTTCTGAAATATTTTACTTCAAAAATATAATAACTATATTTTGAAAACCATTTAACTAAACAATTTAGCTAACATGGATTACATCTAATCAACATTAGATAAATGCCATTCAGCGTTACTGCATGAAGTCGCCAAGATGTACAGTTAATTAATTTAAAAATCACATTTCTAAATCAATTAACATGCTTAATTAGATTAGAGGAAATAACTAAAACGGTTTCAGATTTCCTTAAACTAATTAAGTAATGGGTCATTATATGAAAATAATTTACAGAGAGTTAAAACAATTTTAAAACTCTTAAAACTAATTTTCATAATTTTTCTGGGATTTTAAAATGTTTAAATGTTTTAAACAATTTAAAACAATTTTAAAAATTAAAAGGGGGAAGGGGGGGGGACGGATCCGGTCCAACCGGATCCGGTGGGGCCGCGGGCCACCCGCGCGGGGGCCCGGGCCCCGCCTGGGTCGGGTGGGTCCGGGTAAGTCACCCGGACCAGGGCCCGCGGGGGGCGACCCGCGGGGCGCCCCCTCCGCCCGCTAGGGCTCGCCGAGGGCGAGCCCTAGGCCGCCGCCGCCCTGGTTCGCAGGGCCGCGGCGGGAGGGGGGGGGGGCACCGCGCCGCCCGGGCGGCCGCGGACGGCGCCGCCGGCGCGGACCTCGCCGCCCTTCTCCCTGGGCACCCAGAAAACCCGAAAATGACCCTACAAACCTGCAAATCGCCACTTCTTGGACTGTCCAAGAAGCTACAACCAGTGCGACGGCGGCACTTTGCAGGCGCCCGTACGACCTCCACGGGTGGCCAAACGATGGCACGAGGGGTTCTTGGGAAGCCCTTGGTACCAAGAACCTTCCATGTACCAAGCGGCAAGTGCACATCTCATGTGCGACCCACGAACACGACAAAATGGCAACTTATGCACAACGCGAATCGACAAAAAACATGAAATATCATACACGAAGCCGATTCGAACGTACCAGCAACCTGGCTCTGATACCACTGTGGGTTTCGTATAGAGCGCAGCGGAAACGCGAATCCCTCAGGTAGATATCGTTGCCGGCCGTCGGAATCGAACTAAAACGGTAAACCACACAGGCAGATCTCATCTTTACCTTTGCGGGGTTGCGTAACTCCCGAATCCGGGGAGGAGGTGGCGCAGGAGGCGCCGGTGCTTCAAGCCGTTCAAGTGTCCGGCCTCTAGACGTATCCACGCGAGCTCCGGACGCAGACGGGATCTCCTCGTTCTCCACGCGTCTCCCGGATCTCAGCTCCACCATGTGCCGAAGAGAGGAGAGAGAGGGTGGGGGGCGCCCTGGGAGAGAGAGAGGAGGGGGGCGGCCAGGGTTAAGCCTGGAGCTTGGCCCAGGGTTTAACTCTCAGCGTATATTTATAGACACCGCGGTTTTTCACAAAAACCCAGTCATTGTCTATAAAGAACACCTTGCCCAGTCTGCTCGGAACTCTTATGCGTGTGACCCTCTAGGCCCAACTGCTAGTCCAGTTTTCAGCCCATTAAGCTCAATAACTCTTTATTGACTTATGGTAATTAATTAACATCTCATATTAATTAATTACACAATCAATTATCGTCTCACGATAATTGACCGGGCTTCCAATCAAGTTGGGTGCCAAGCAACACCACTTGATCCTGGAAAGCATTGGGGTTCAGCAACCCATTCAAGGAACCTTTTGTATCATCAGTTACCACGTGACTTAATCCTTCGCTCGTACAATGCTCCCGAGTGCACTTAGGGTATGGTCAACTGTCAAACCCTAATGTGTGTACTCACTTGGTTTAGATGCCGCATAACAATATCAGAAAACTCCTTTTCTGATAAGTAGTCTTGCCCTGGCCAGGGACTATCAGGCATCCTTCCGTAGAGCATTCACTCTCCTATTACCGAGAGCGAGCGATCCCATATTGACCACACAATCACCTTCGAAGGTATTCCGCTAGATCCGATCACTTAACTGATTAAGACCTCATGGCTAGAGATCTATAAGTCAAGGTCAAAACCCAGAAGTCCACCAACAAGGTGTCCTTGGTGTCTCAGGTCTAAGGACCAATCACGCCACTGTGACAATGAATCTAGCTGGTTGACAGTTAGGTAACATTACCATCCAGCGATTCATAACGGATCAGTTCAGTGAACTCATTCTCCAATGAGCACCTACAGATTCACCTTAGTGTCTCCACACAAGTGACTATGAGACCAGTCACCCTCATCATATGAGCAGGTGCAATCTATACTAGTCTAAACGGATATTCAATGTCCTTCTTGAATATCCTCCGACTAGGAACAATTAAGAATATACGTTTAAAGGATATTAATCTCATTGTTATGATCTCATCATAATTAATATCCATTGCGTATATTCATGGACTTCATAATGAAACGATAAACGAATTACACATAATGAATATAAAAGCCTTATTATTATTATCAAAGAACAAGATTGTACAAGTTATGATTGGCTTGAGGACATCCATAACTAACAGTACAATGGTCAAAGGCCACAAGTCTAGTATGCATTGATGCTTTGAGCCCCATCACAAAATTCTTCACTGTTCTCCTCTCTCTCCACATATGAGGGCATACTTTGACAGCTTGCAAATTGGCTTCATATTCCAGTACACTCAGGATCTCTAGGTCAAGGATGGAAATTCTTGCTCATTTTTCCTGCAAAGTTTAGGAATGAATTTAGCATTGAACATGCGAATAAACTCATCCCAGTCACCTCTGGTCTCCATCCTCAAACCTGGTGCATAGTATGGATGACCACATACCTCAGCCCTCTCCTAAAAAGAGAACATCTACATTATGCATAACCAACCACACTACAATGATTATAATTATATAGCTTACAGTTACTGCAAATATAGGTCCCCAAATAACTTATCTTTCTCAGCACAGTGAATAGCTCTAAAAAAAATTTCGGTCTCTTTTAGCCAACTCTCAGCCAACAATAGTTGACTCTTCCCCTTAAAAGAGGGTGGAGACATATTTTGAACTATCCATTATAGATGGACTTCTATGCTCCAAATGCACTATGGGTGGAGCCTGAGCCTGAGACAACAAGGATCAGCATAAGATAAGCTCACTAAAGAGAACTACTGCCAACCATTAGAGCTACACTAACCTGAGCTTGCACTTTGGCCTGCAATGCTGCTTGGGTCTAGGCCTGAGTCTGCATAGCGCACATCAACCCATGCATGAACGTTCCATAATCTATCAATGGTGGAGGTGGTACTGGTGGTTGCTAAGGCACTGGGGTCTGCTGCTTTACAACATCATTCTTCTCCACTCCTCCCCACGAGCCGGGACGTTTGCATGATGCCCACGACTAGCCATGGCCTAGCAAAACAACAAACTAGTTAATTTCTATAGCTCAATATATCTACAACTTTCTATAAGACTTAGGATCATGGATTTGTTTTTTAGTTGATGATTACACATGGATCCCGTCAACCTACGAATGCTCTGATACCATTTCTATAACCACTTGGACCCAGTCCACTTACACCAACTCTCATCGAGTCCAAGTGACGTGGTACAAAGGAAAACACACCCAACAATTATCAAATGTCGGTTGAGTCATCACAAATAAATACTAATACAGTGGAAAAATAACAACAATCTCATCAACTTAATATTCAAGTCTATTATCCATGAAAATGTCCACAATCCCTAAATAGTTTAATACAAGGTTCTTAAACATAATCACTCCTCACATAAAAGGGTCACTAAACACTGAAATCTAGTCTTAACGCTCCGAATTTGATCATGCTACTACAGCCTTGAAATCCGCCGCCTCGCCTAAAATGTTAAGCAAGTATAAGTCTACAACGAAGACTCAACAAGTAACCCAAAATGGACTACCAACCTAACATATACAATAATTTCAAACCATGTTAACACATATTGATTTCAGCAAACATACTACTTGCAAGGTAACATCTACTATACATATCTATAATCAAAATTACATACAAAATGCTATTTGTATAAAACATGAATCAAAGGCATTGTACTAATATCATAACATCTATCTTTGTAAAGTGATTTCAGATCTGATCATGATGACAAAATTTCAAATTTCAACTTGGTGTACGTATTCATGGTTTCAAGAACTTACATAAGTGAGCATGATTATCAAACATTTAGCAGATAAAAATATGACAAAGATTATATTCTAATCATCACAAGGCTGAAAATAAACATATCGAATGACATATACATATATACAAATTGCAAGACACAGCCCAAACCACCCTTTAGAAGTCACTAGACATATGAACATATACTCATCACTGGGATAGACAGTGCTAGAGTGTAGGTTACTGCGCAGAACCGGGGGAAGTTCTCCCCACCATTACTAGTACTTGTCCACCACTAGGATTTCTTCCCATGCCCTTGGGAACATATATAACATACTGAACAATTCCATAGGGGCATGACTATGGTCTATTCGAAATCACTTATAAGGTGGCAGTGTCTCATTGTCCGAATACAAAATCATACATGAATATATAGATCTAAATGCATCATAGCATGCTGCCCACAATCATATACATATATTCTGATCAAAATGGAGACATATTTTAGATTGATCACATGCTGCAATTTCAAGGAACTTCCTTCAATATCTATTTAATATAACACATTTCACATGATGATAACTGACTTCAAAATAGTTACATAAGTCATAAATTCACAAAATTTTTGAAGAATGTGCCCTTACTTTAATGGATGAAAACGGTAGTTTTTTCAAAATTGTTTGACATTCACGCTAATTTTCGTATTTATCTAACTACTATATAAATAGAGAAATATTCACCATACTGAAACGACTGTCCACAGGCCCAATATTTTTACTGAGAGCATGTCGTACTGATACAATCAAGTGATTAAAATATCACAATTTGTATAACTTAGAGACAATTTATAAAATTAAATCGGTGTTACTGATTTATCATTTCAGTCGTAGAAATTTTAGAAAGTAGTCAATTACTTGTGACAAGTCTGTCACAGCATGAACATAAGCCTAACATCCATTTCTACATACAAATCCAATTTTCAATCACATACAGGCTTCGCATACAAAATCCCTTCCTAAATTTGTGCTTATTCACAGATTTCAGAAATGATCCTAATATCATGGTGGTGACAGAAAATAGTCTAAATTGTAGGATGGTAAGGACCTAACCTACTTACCGTACATGTAACGACCCTCTTATACCGATACGATTATACCAATTCAGGTCGGTATAACAAACGTTGTCACAGTGGGACATTCACCCAACATTAACATTAGATTGAGATGATGTACACAAATATTGAATTAGAACATCGGAAACAAGTAAATATTCAATCTTATTCCATCATCATCATTAAATCCACAGTCCATATAGCACCAAAAGAAAAGCTAAAGTCACAATATTACAATTCCAAATAATTTACACTATCTATGCGAATTACATCACTGATTGACTACATACTTACGAAAATGAAAGTATAATAGATCATGTCCACAAGAAAGCTACTCTTCGCACTCAGAGTCGCTCCTAACTATCTCCTCCTCAGAAGTGGAGATACCTGTCACACCTATATGCCGAAGCAAGTATGAGTCTAAATAGACCCAGCAATCAATCCATGAACACAACCATACACATATCACCTACACATGCTAGTTTCTTAAGCATTTTAAGGATAAACATGATGCATGCTTTATATTACTTTAACAACTAAATATAAAAACCTATAACATGCTTTCTACACTTTGTATCATGCTTCAAACATAATGCAACGACCCCTCATATCGGTACGATTATACAAATCCCCATCGGTATAAAGGGCGTCGTCATAGTGGGACATGTACCCAACACTAGCCGATAGGTTGAAAACTACGTGAATAGCAATTACTACAGCAGAGTTTGAAATAACAATTCGACTTTAGTACATCACCATCACATATTCCATAGTCTATATAGCAAAATAAGTTGACGACACCCACATTGTTTCATGATAATAGAATTACATTGTCCAAAATAATTGTCCATTCAACATATTGGTAAAGCTAAGGAAAAGAAAAGTACAACTAAAATCTACTCCTCACGAGCTATTCCTTCAATAGATCGACCTTCGCTACGCCTTCCTCCAAAGTAGTAACACTTATTCACCTGTACGCCGAAGCAAGGGTGAGTCCAAAGGCATGTTGTTAAAATTTAGGAATTTTATGATGATTGTGTAAATTTTTAGATTCTCAAAAACTAAAAAACAATGACGATGCTTAATTAGTGAAGAAATTCTATTAAATGATATGGAAATAGTTAAATCTCTAGAATTTGACACATGACTAGAACTGTCAGTATACATGTATATAATGAATTGTGAATCCGAACAATGAAAAACCATGTAGTTTGGTTATTTTAGTCTTATGCGATTCCACTGTTAGAATTTCATAATTAGTGTGTAATTCAAAAAAATGCAAAAAATTATAGCATGATGGGTAACCTGTAATAGGTTTTGGTTTAAATTTTGTATTGAAATGATGACAGTAGCTATACATTTCAATTTCACGTGCGATATTGATAAATTAAAGTATGTTAATGGGTTGGTATTAAAATCGGCAAGATTTTGCATGATTAGACTTATTTTGAATGTATAAATTTGAGAACAGTAGTAGCTAGGTAATACTGAAATGTGTAAATGTGTGAGCATGAAATGGATGTGTTAAAAATTGTGCCTTTAAGTGTGTGTTGGAAATTAAGAAAAATGTGTAAATGTGCCAATGGGTAACACTGCTAATTAGAGGGCTGTGGAACTGTACTGTGGTAAAGTCCCCACAGGAAGTTCATAGTGTGTGATGTCCCATGGGCATTGGGATTAAATCCTTGAGGCTAACAAGTATCGCTGGTTAGGGTGGAGAGTGTTTCACTCGGTTCTGCGCAGTAAACTAAGATTTATCACTGTAATGCCTAGGTGATAGATATGTGATGTGATTAGTGTGTGTCCTTCTAAAAGTGGTTTGGGCTATGTGTCACGACATTTAATAAATGTGAATTTGTGTTTAAGTGAAAGTTAATGTGTAAATTGTGAAATTGTATAAGTGATCATGTGTTAATATGAATCTTGTGAAGCATGTAAATTGATAACTTCTTAATGACTATAATATGTACATAGCAAAACAACCAACTTTTCATGAGTATAATGTGTTATCCATGTGAAAATGATTATTGAATGCATGCTAGATTGTCTTTATTATGTGTACAAACTCCATGTTTAAAATGACTAATGTTTAACTTGTGTGTGGAATGTGGTTAAATGAGCTTAGTTTAATATATTGAAAAGTGTGTAGAAAGCATGTGATAGGCTTTAAGTTATTGAAAATTTTGTATAAGACAATTTCCATGTGTAACATGTGTAGACATCATGTTAAGATTTTACTTGAATTAATTGTAAATCCAAGTTTATATGTTATTGCGTAGTATGAAAATGTGAAAGTTATGTGATGCATGTAAGTATAGTGTGTTGGTGTTACTTGTTGAGTTCTTTGAACTCACTCTTGCTCGGTAAAAAGGTGCAGAGATTTCTACTTCTTTCGAGGAGATCGTTAGGAGCGACTCAGAGCGGGAGTAGGAGACCTTGTTTGGACTTGGTGTAGTACTTTTATTTTTCCTAAGTATGTAATAAGAGTAGACTTGCTCTACCTTTGAGATTTGTGTACTTATTTATTGGAAAGTTGTGGACAATGTATTTATTCATTATTCAGTTATGAAAAATTTAGGTTTCTTTTCTTCTGTATATGGACTGTGAATAGAATGTGGATGATGGAATAAGAAGTTACACTTGGCTATTTCTGTTCCGCTGCTATGTGAATATATTTAGGTATATTTCAGCCTATCGTATAAATGTGGGTAAATGTCCCACTGTAGCGGCCGTCATTAATCGATGTGGGTTGGTATAACTGTACCGGTATAAGGAGGGTCGTTACAAGTGTTTCCCGATGATTTGTCTAGATTGCCACCAGTTATGGAGATAGACTTTACTATAGAGTTGCTTCCAGGCACCTCTCCTATCTTGAATGCTCCATATCGGATGGCACCTGCGTAATTAGCTGACTTAAGGAAGCAGTTGAAAGATTTGCTGGACAAGGGATTTATTCGCCCTAGTGTATCTCCTTGGGCCGCACCTATTATTTGTAAGAAGAAGGATGGTTCACTCAGGTTGTGCATCGATTATAGGAAGCTCAACCAGGTGACTGTGAAGAACAGGTATCCTTTACCACGAATTGATGATCTATTTGACCAATTGCAGAATGCATCGGTATTTTCTAAGATCGATTTGCGGTCTGGCTATCATCAATTGAGGATTAGGAGTGAAGATGTGTCCAAGACGGCCTTTAGGACTTGTTATGGACATTATGAGTTTTGGTTCTTCCTTTGGTCTAACCAACGCCCCTGCAGCGTTCATGGATCTCATGAATAGGGTGTTTAGGCCTTATTTAGATAGTTTCGTTGTAGTGTTCATCGACGTGTGTTGGTTACTCTCCAGATGAGGCTACACACCATCAGCATTTGAGGGTTGTTTTGGAAGTTCTCTGAGAGCACAAGCTGTATGCAAAATTCATCAAGTGTGATTTTGGATGCGTGAGGTTCATTTCCTTGGGCATGTTATCTCCGGTGTGGTGTAGCAGTTGATCCAGTGAAGGTCCAGGCTATATTAGATTAGGAGATCCCTAGGACCCATCGGAGATTCAGAGTTTCCTTGGTTTAGCGGGCTATTATCGGCGATTCATTGAGGGGTTTGCATCTATTGCCACACTATTGACTAAGCTAACCAGAAAGGGTGTGAAGTTTGTATGGTCTGAGGATTGTGAGAGTAGCTTTCAATTATTGAAGGCTAAGCATACTTCTGCACCGGTGTTGATTTGCCGAGTGGTTGAGAGGTTTTGCCATTATTCAGATGCATCACGGATTGGGTTAGGCTTTGTGTTGATGCAACATGGTAGGGTAGTGGCGTATGCTTCTCTCCAATGAAGGAGTATGAGCGTAACTATCCGACTCATGATTTGGAGCTTGCGGCTGTGTTCATGAACTGATGATCTGGAGGCACTACCTTTATGGTGTTAAATTGAGGTGTTCACTGAAATAAGAGCTTGAGGTATCTCTTCTCACAAAGGAATTAAACTGCGGCAGAGGAGATGGATTGAGTTCCTTAAGGACTACGACTTCGATCTTCAGTACATCCAGGAAAGGCGAATGTCGTAACAAATGCTCTTAGCAGGAAAGAGGTCTTTGCTCCAGTAGGATTGGAAGATGTTGGAGGATGTTGCCTGTGCGATGACTGAGTTAGAGCCTTTATTATGCCAAGCTTTTGTGGCTCAGTTGTCTATTCGGTCTTTTGTGCTAGATGAGGTGATTGAGCAGCAGGAGGCTGATGCTAGGCTTTAGGAATTAGTAAGCAAGGCGGGAATTGCTCCTGATGAGGATGGTGTGATTAGATTCCTTCATCGAGTATGTGTTCCTGATGTTGTAGATGTCTGTGAGCATGTTCTAGAAGAAGCTCATAGGTCGAGATTCTCTATTCATCCAGGTAACAACATGATGTACCAGGATTTGAAGAGATCATTTTGGTGGTTTGGCATAAAGAAGGATGTGGCGGATTTTGTATCCAGGTGTTAGTATGCCAGCAAGTGAAGGCCGAGCGGCAGGGAACATCTGGACTTATGCAGAAGATGGAGACCCCTGTATGAAAGTGGGAGGCCATCACTATGGATTTTGTATTGGGTTTGCCCAGATCAGTTAGGAGCAATGACTCGATTGGGTGATTGTAGATAGATTCTCTAAGACTGCGAATTTCTTGCCTATGAAGAAGAAGCGGTCGGTTGAGAGTTGGCTAGGTTGTATGTTAGCTGCATTGTTAGGTTGCATGGCGTGACGAAGTCCATCATTCGGATCGAGATCCGAGATTTACTTCGAGGTTATGGAAGGGTCTTCAAGAGGCATTAGGTTCCGAGTTGAAGCTTAGTTCGACGTTCCATCCACAGACAGATGGACAGTCCGAGAGGACTATCCAGACGCTCGGGGATATGTTGAGAGCATGTGTGATGGATTGTAAGGGTGACTGGGAGCCTCATTTACCTCTTGTAGAGTTCGCATATAACAACATTTTCATACGAGTATTGGTATGGCTCCATTTGAGGCGTTGTATGGGCGGCCTTGTAGATCTCCTTTATGTTGGGAGGAGACAGGTGGTAGGTAGTTAATTGGTCCGAAGTTAGCAGGAGACTTGGATAAGATCCAATTATTAGGTAGAGGCTTGTTGCGACAAGATAGGCAGAAGAGCTATGCCGGCAACACAAGAAAGGATTTGAAGTTCGACGTTGGCGAGCATGTCTTTCTAAAGATTTCGCCTACTCGAGGTGTTGTCGGTTTGGCAGGCATAATAAATTAAATCCTAGATTCATTGGCCCGTATGAAATTCTCAGACGTTTGGGCAGCGTGGCATATGAGCTAGTTTCCTAGCGTTAGCTAGTGTTCATCCTGTTTTCAACGTATCTATGCTCAGGAGATATCGAGACCATCATATGTTATTAGTCATGAGCCAGTGTAGTCCAGCAGATCTATTGTATGTTGAGCAACCGGTAGCTATTCTTGACCAGAAGGTCCAGCACTCAGGAATAAGAGCATTGCGTCCGTGAAGTGCTTTGGCGGAACTTCTCACGAGAGGAGGTTACTTGGGAGCTTGAGGATGCTATGAAGAAGAAGTATCCCAATGTTTGAGTAGTGTCGTTCTAACTTCGAGGACGATGTAAGGCCCTCAAATTTTGCTCTTTTATTTAGATTTTGATCATGTGATGTTTAGATGCTTTGTGTATATAGCTATGTGTATATATGTATATTATATATATATATATTATAATGTGTGTGTGTGTTCTGCATATGTATTAAATAATGTTGTACATATATATATTTATGTATATTACATATTTACATTGTACATATGATGTTTAAGTTATACTTACATATTGCAGTATAGATATAGTGTATGTAAGTTTATGGTCATTCTGTGTTCTGGCCGAAGTGCATGTTAACGTCAACATGCATGGACGTTAGAGGAGAGTAGATGTCCAATCGATGGACGTTTATTCCTAGTAGATGGCTAGGAATGTAGACATCTATTTCCCTAGAATTGTGCGATTTCGGATCCAGAAACGACCGCGATTCTTTCGCCTCAATTTTTGGAAACTGGCTTCAATGGTAGGATACTCTATCTATTGCATAACCTGGCACCTTGGCTCTATAAAACCGCTCTCTTTGGCGGATTGGGTACCCTTTGGCTCTTTGAGAAACCCTAGAAACTCTGTGCGAAACCTGATTTTGGAAGCTTCAATCTGGCGATTGGGGAGTCCTCTTGGCGATCTACATCGACTGGGAGGTGCTCCTAGCATTGGGGGATCTCCCGACTCGGTGGGAAACCAGCATCATCATAGAACCAGATCTAGGAGGATTTATGACATCTTCTTAGGTTGGCCGAGGAGAGCTTCTTGGCAATTTAATCTCATCTAGCAAGTTTTAAGAGGCAAGTAACCATTGGACATCATCCCTACACATGTCAGCTAGGTCCTAGAAATTTTACAGAATTTATCTCGTGTCCTGAAACCCCCATTCACCATGATTATGCGTTCAGTCTGTGTTCCTACAGACAAGAACTTAACGACAAATTTTTTGCGTTAAGATCCAGGGTCAGCGGCAACATCCTGTGCCGTTAACCCGGTTGGCAGCAACCCTTGTGCCAAGTTCATCATGTTTGACAGATTGATGACGTGTACAGGTGTTAGCACTAAGGGTATAACTATGTTACTGAGAAACTGTTTAAAGGAATTTAATGATAATTATGCTTATTCATGTTTTAATTGCCAAAATTATTTTACAGATCTAAAAAATATGGAAAAATTCAGCATGTGATTGTTATTGTTTGGAACCGCTATAAAAATTTCATGTTGTTTTATTAACAGTAGGTGTTGTTATGGATTTAAATGAGAAAATGACCATGTTAAGCATGTTAAGTTAAATGTATGTGATTCAGTTATGAACAGCACAATGAGGACTAACTAGGAGTGATTATCATGATGAAACAGTAATAGCATGTTGTGCAAACTGATCCATGTATATGTGTTAAAAGTAAATGTGTGTGTGTTTAAATGCATGTGAATAATGGACAATGTGATAACGTGAAAATGTATAAACTCTGTCGTTAGTGACACTACTACCATAGAGGGCTGTAGAACTGTATCGTAGTAAAGTCCCTACGGGAAGGTTCAATGTGTGTGATATCATATGGGCGATTAGGATGAAATCCTGGAGGTGGACAAGTAGCACTGGTTAGGGTGGAGAGTGCTTCTCCCGGTTCTGCGCAGTTAACAAGATCTATCACTGTGTTGCCTAGGTGATTGGTATGTGAATGTGTATATGTGTGTCCTTCTAGTGGTGGTTTGGACTAGGTGTCACGGCAACTAAGTGTAAAATGTGAATATGTGAATATGACCATGTGAATTCTGCAAAGTGAAATATATGCATGTGAAATTGATAAGTGAATGTGCTATCATGTGAAATAGTGTAAACCATATAAATGTGACTTATTCATGTCAAAACAACAAGCAAAATGTGAGTGCAAATGTGTTACTACATGAGAAAATGATTAGAATTCTTGATAGGTTTGCTATTTACTTTATGTATAATTCCATGCTTAAATTGTGTATAGTTGCCATATGGTTTGAATGAGATTTTAATTGTTAGACCCCGAATTTTATTCTTTTATATGGTGTGTTGGGTATTCACTTGTTGTGTGCATAGCATATATATGTAGCTCCTTGTGTCTACTAAAAGTTTTATACTTCCCTGAGCATTGCATGTATATATAAATATATTCAAGTTGCTTTAGGTTCGGTGTTGAAGCTCTGTTCGGCGTTTCAACCCAGACAGATGGACAGTCTGAGAGGACTATTCAGACACTGGAGGATATGTTGAGAGCGGTGTTCTGGATTGGAAGGATGATTGGAAGCGTCATCTACCTCTTGTGGAGTTCGCATACCACAACAGCTTTCATGCGAGTATTGGTATGGCTCCTTTGAGGCATTGTATGGAAGGCCGTGCAGATCTCCTTTATGATGGGAGGAGACTGGCGATAGGCAGTTGATCGGTCGGAGTTAGTTCAGGAGACTTCAGATAAGATCCAGCTTATCAGGAAAAGGCTTGTTGCGGACAGGATAGGCAGAAGGCTACACCGACAACAGGAGGAAGGATTTGGAGTTCGAGGTGGGTGATCATGTCTTCTTGAATATATCACTTACTCGAGGTGTTGTCAGATTTGGCAGGCATAGTAAGTTGAGCCCTAGATTCATTGGCCATATGAGATTTTAGACGTTTGGGCAGCGTGGCATATGAGCTAGCTTTACCCCATCTTTTGCTAGTGTTCATCCCGTTTTTTTCCACGTCTCTATGCTCAGGAAGTAGGTCCGAGATCCATCTCATGTGCTTAGTCATGAGCCAGTGTAGATTCAGCCAGATCTGTCGTATGTGGAGCAACTAGAATACTTTAACGATACTATGCATGTTATGCATGTACTATCTAAGTATTGAAGAATATCCTATACTACCTATTTCATGGATATTGTGTGTGAATATATGAAGTACATATGTGTATACATGTATGCATATATATGTACGTTATCATATGCATGCGATATTTGCCTATCTAATTTTGTAAGGCCCTCGAATCGTCCTTTTATTTTGTCGTGTGTGTGAGTGGAATCGTGCTTCTGTGTAAATATCATGCATGCATATGTAGAGGGTGTAAGGCCTTGAATTTTGTTGCTTTATCTATGTTGTGTTAATTCATGTATGTGAATGCATGTATGTAAATATCTACGTACGTATAGCTAGTTATACTTATGTGCGCATGTGTATAATTAGATTATAAATATTGTATGTTGCATTTATGGTAGTGTGTACATCATATCATATACATATTGCATGTAAATATATAACTCGTACGCATGGATTTTCTGCATGTTTTGAGCTCTGGCCGAAGAGCAGTTGGCGTCAACATGGTGGACGTCCATGATAGTCAACGTCAACATCGTTCGACGTTAATACCTAAATGAACGGCCATGTATGTGGACGCTAATATCACTGAATCTCAGTGCGCTGCAGACCCTGAAATTCCGGAAGAAGCAAGCTCAGCATTGGGGAGATGTCCCCAACGGCTCAAGCCATTCACATCACCTGCTGCGTGAGACAAGAGGTCTCCCTCCTATAAACAAACCCCTTTGCAACACAAGACCCTCTCTTGGCTCTTGTAAGAAGAAGGAGTGAAACCCTAAGCCCTGTGAGAAAACTTGAACCTTGAGAGCTCAGATCCGGCGGATTGGAGCTTCATCCGGTGATCTACAACAACTAGAAGCTAGCTTGGGCATAGGAGAAGGCTTCCCCGACCTCGGACTGGAAGCTACAGCACCTCAGAAGACGGAGTGAAGGGTTTGGAGGCTTCTTGGGACTGCCAAGGAGAGCTTCACCGCCTATTTTGATCCCCTTGGAGGTTTTTAGAGAGGCAAGTAAACCTAGACCTTGATCCCCCACATGTCCCCTTAAGTTTTAGTATTTTACGGTTTTCCTCGAGTCCTGGAACCCCACATTCACCCATCTTTGGAGTTCGGTCTGTGTGTCTGCACAGACAGGAACTTAACGTCAAGCTCTCTTGCCGTTAAGATCTCACCTGGCGGCAAACGATGTTGCCGTTAACTCATGTGAACGACATACCTTGCCATCTAGTTCATCTAGACAGAACAGAGAACTGTTCTGCCTTATGATTATTTCCCGGATTTGACGCATGAGGATATAATGTAAATGTGATGTGTTATGTAATACAGATAATAGAATGAGTTGTGGAAGTAGAGTGAATTTTTTGTGAATAGTATAAATGGTACATTTATAAATGCATATTAGATGAGACCTCGTTTGCGTTAAAAATGTTGTCTACCTGATCCACGAGGAAATTTAATGCCCTAATTTGTCTAGACCATGTGTGTACCTGTCAGTCCATGCTCTGCAAAACTTGGAATTTTTCCTTGACCATGGAATTCTTTATGATTTGCTTCAGAAATAGAAATCATGTTTGAGGTTGTTTTAATTCCAGTAAATCGCATGATGTCCTATAAATTTACGGATAATTGCATGATAAAATGAATGTTAGATGTAGGTTAGTGGACTGTTAGATCTGACTTTGATGTTGTACTTGCATGATAAATTGAATATGAGTGGCATGCTAATGAGTATTTTATTTCTCCAAAAAAAATTATGTAATTAAGAAAATTGTGAGAATTTGCGTGAGTAATTTGAACCCGCAATCAGTGTATGGACAAATTTTCGTGCAATTTAAATAATCGTAGAGTATGTTGTGAAATTTCCATCCGAAAATGAGTCCTTAAGCATTCTATCATGATTGATTAATAACGTGTTTATCCAAATGTTAGTGTAAATTACCGAATGTTTAAACTCTGCTAGTAGTAGCATCTTGATTAGGTTAACTGAAGTTATGTATAATTGATCACTAGTGTATGTAAAGTGATTAAGTGACTTATGTAAAGTGTGTGCATAATGAGAGAAAAATGCGAATAAGTAAATGCGTAATAATTGGGCCAAGAATGACACTGCTACCCTAGAGGCCTCGAGAGCAGTACATAGAAAAGTCCCTATGGAAAGCTCTATGTGTAAAAAATTTGTCCCAAGGGCATTGGGGAAAAATGGAGGTGGACAAGTACCACTAGACAGGGTGGAGAGTGCTTCTCTTGGTCTGCGCAGTTACCAAGATTCACCACTACATTGCCTATGTGGTGAGTATGTGATATGAGTAATGTGACATGAGTATGTGTTATGATATGCGATGAGTTATGAGTATGAGACATTTGTTTGTGTCCTCTATAGGTAGTTAGGACTATGTGTCATGGCACCTTAAATTATTGGAATATGAGTAAGTGCATGATGATATGTGATGAGTACAAATGACCTGATATGCGGTATGTGAAAATGGAAGTGTAAGTAATGTGAGGGTTATGTGAAAAGCTAAGTAAGGGGAAATTAGTATTAATAAGAATGTGCTTGCATGTGAAGACTTATTAATATGTTAAAGCGATATGTTCACGAAATTTCATGTATTGGTTACCATCATTGCAATATCATGTTTAGCATCATTGCAATATCATGTATAGCATCATGTCATGTAAATTATTTCCATTCATGTGATGGTGCATGTAAATAAACTTATTCGACCATGATTAGTCGTGTAATACGGACATTAAGTATGAAAAGCTACCTAATGAATGGGATTGTGTGCGAATAAATCTAATTCCATGAAATTAAATTAATTCATGTTAAAACAGAAAGTAAAGTATGGTTAGGAATGTGAAAAACATAGGAGAAAATAGTTAGATTCCATGCTAGGTGTGATGAGTAAACCGTGTAGAGTTTCATGTTTAAATTGTTTAGATTTGCCAATCAACTTGACTATGTTTAGACTTTACAATTCATGCTAAGAGCTATGAAACCATGCACATGAGGTTTTTACATCAAAAACAGCAAGTGAAATGTGAACTTTCGTATGAAAAGTAGATGTGAAGAGTCAATAGTCATCATGTTAAGTTGTTCATTTCCTTATGTCAACTTCCATGTTGTAGTTCAAAAATTTCACCATGAAATGGATTGGTGTGTGGATGAATGTTTCATGTTACATGTTAGGTGTGGAGAGTATGCATAAGTGTATAACATTAGCATCCATGATTTAGAATGAATATGTGATAGAACAAAGCATGGTTAAATGATTTGGAAATGTGTGATAGCTAAAAGTATGATCCTTGTCTTTTCTTGTAATTTGAAAGATAGTGTGTATTCCCTAGTGTTTAATAGCTAAATGTGAATGTGGCATGTTTGAGATTAAGTCTTTGTTTTACTTGCTGAGTCTTTGGACTCACCCTTGCTTCGGCGTACAGGTGAGACAGGTGTTACTACTGGAGGAAGGCGTAGCGAAGGTCGATCTATTGAAGGAGTAGCTCGTGAGGAGTAGATTTTAGTTGTACTTTTCTTTCCTCAGCTTTACCAATATGTTGAATGGACAATTATTTGGACAACGTAATTCTATTATCATGAACAATGTGGGTGTTGTCAACTTATTTTGCTATATAGACTGTGGAATATGTGATGGTGATGTACTAAAGTTGAATTGTTATTTCAAACTCCGCTGTAGTAAATGCTATTCACGTACTTTTCAACTACCGGTAGTGTTGGGTACATGTCCCACTGTGACGACGCCCTTTATGTTGGTTGAGTGTGAATATAATTCATTTTCCTCACATTTTGTTGATGACAAGTTGTGATTTTAATGCATAACCATTGGAACATGTAAAATACATCACCTGAAATTACAATATTCAAAAAGCATGTTTCCAAGCACATTTATCATTGATATTCATGAATATATTTATCTAATGATTCATGTGTTTATTTTCTCAAGAACAAACATTTTCTGTAAAGGTAGTGTCGACACAACCATCCCTGGTGTCGACACAATGGTTCAGAACAACGGCAGAAATGTGAAGAAAAGTCCATCTCAGGTCGACACGAGTCCAGAGCAGGTCGACACTAGAGACAGATTCCAGAGAAATATGTGAACAGATTGCCATCTCAGGTCGACACCAAATCAGGCAGTCGACACTAGATAGCCTTCCAGAAGGCCAGTTTTGCTGTCTAGGCCAGCAGGTCGACCACAAATGAGATCAGGTCGACACTAGAGAGCCTTCCCAGAAAGGCTGTGGCTGTCTGGGTCTGAGGTCGACACCAAATGATATCAGGTAGACACTAGAGACCTCTCCCATGGAGTTGTTCTGCCAGTCTGGGAGAGTGTGTCGACCAACTCATGGGTAGGTCGACACACTCCGGAATCTCTGTGACTTAAGATTCCTCCTGGACACGTGGCACCTAGGGAGATGTCAGATCAACATTGGATCATGTGCCCACGTACCCCAAGGGTATCTTTCGGATATTAGGGTATAAATACCCTCTTAAGGGCACTCATCGCAAGAGAATTCTTTAGAGCCTCCAAAAACTGCAAGCGGCGGCAAGAGAGTCTCACTCCTGTTTTGCTCTCTCTTGTGCTTCCACACCTCAATTCACCCTTCTCCAAGCACAAGGATCGAAGTTTGATCAACATGAAGCACTAGGATCAACTTCAAAGGAGCAGATCAAGTAGAAGCCAGCATTTGCGAAGCTCTCAAGGAAGATCCCACCATCAAAGGTGCAGAGCATCGACCAAGGGACTAAAGTGATCAAGATTCTTCCAATTCGGCCTCTACAAGGGAGTTTCTTGAAGAACAAGAACTGTCAACCTCGAGTCTAAAGTCTTTCTTGTTTCTTCCTGTCTATTCTAGAGATTGTGCATAATCTATTGCATCAATTCTCTTGAATTGGCCTAATAGATCAGATCATTGGTAGAGAATCTGCATCTAGTTGTTTGTGTTCTAGCAAGTGTTGTGAGCCTGTGTGCTCAGGTTTTTGAGTCGTCGTACTCAAGTTGTGTGGTTGAGCAGTCTTGCTCAGAGTCTAGAGTAGTCTTGCTCTAGGAAGTGTGTGAGTTGTCTAACTCATTTGTGGAGTTGTCAGGCTCCAGTGTGGGGGTGTAATCAGGTTGTTAGTGATCCCACTGCGTGTGAGGGGTGGATGTAGGAGTCACATGGTGTGATATCCGAACCACCTTAAAATCTCTGTGCATTGGTTTGTTTGTGGTTTGATCTCTCTTCGTTAGATGAATGCATAGGAACGTTGAATCAATATAATCAACTTGTTTACTCACTCAAATGCTTAACTCACTTAATTCTCTTCAGATATGTGAAATTTGCTTTCAATCTAAATCTGATTCAAAGGACTTTCAAAATTGGTTTTAGCTTCCGCATTAGTTGGCATAGATCTATTCAACCCCCCTTCTAGATCTTGTCCACATCTTTTATCGATCCTTCACTTTATACTAATGGGGATTGGTATAATCGTACCGGTATGAAGAGGGTTGTTGCAGAGAGTGGTATCAGAGCCCGAGGTTGAAATTGTACAGGGATAGACCATCGTCACCACCCTATTGCAAGGTCTTTATAGGAAATTGTCCATATATGTAGGAATTTATTAGTAACGAAAGGAGAAATAGTTAAGGGGAGTAGTCAGGATTTAGTAATTAGATTCTAATTATATTAATATTTGCAGGATATGGCGGGACGTGGTAGGCATAGTGCTCAGTCTAGGAGGTATGAGCAGAACCGCAAAATAAAGAAGTTCGTGAGAGGGCTCAAACCATCGGTGAAGGCTAGGTTTCTGGAGCTTGACTCCCGTACCTTGGAGGAAACTCTTGGCGTGGCGACTGAGCGAGAGATTAAGGTGGAAGAGTATCGGGGAAAGAAGGAGGGACCGCCAAAGCCATTCTAAAGGCAAGATAGGAAGATGAAGGAACTAATGGATGGTCAGAAATCAACTGTAGCATCAGGTAGCGGGGAAGCCAGAGTGTATCCATTGCGGGAAGCGTCATGGTGGAAATGCATGTTGGAGAAAGGAAGGGAAGTGTCATAGATGTGGCAGCAAGGATCATAGGCTTAAGGAGTGTCCGAACCTAAAGACGAAGTTCATTCCAAGGGATGCTTCATCAGTAACCATAAGGAGCAAGGAATAGCTGGAGATGACCTCGGCGACGTCATTACGGGTACTCGATTCGATCTTCGAGGACGAAGATCTTTTTCAAGAGGGGGAGAGGTTAGACCCCGAATTTTATTCTTTTATATGGTGTGTTGGGTATTCACTTGTTGTATGCATAGCATATGTAGCTCCTTGTGTCTGCTATAAGTTTTATACTTCTCTTGAGCATATGCATGTATATATATATTCAAGTTGCTTTAGGTTCAGAGCTGAAGCTCTGTTCGGCATTTCACCCCCAGACAGATGGACAGTCTCGAGAGGACTATTCAGATGCTCGAGGATATGTTGAATGCGTGTGTCTGGATTGGAAGGATGATTGGAAGCGTCATCTACCTCTTGTGGTGTTCGCATACCACAACAGCTTTCATGCGAGTATTGGTATGGCTCCTTTTAAGGCATTGTATGGAAGGCCGTGTAGATCTCCTTTATGATGGGAGGAGAGGCGATAGGCAGTGATCGGTCCGGAGTTAGTTCAGGAGACTTCGGATAAGATCCACCTTATCAGGAAAACGGCTTGTTGCGGCACAGAATAGGCAGAAGAGCTATGCCGACAACAGGAGGAAGGATTTGGAGTTCGAGGTGGGTGATCAAGTCTTCTTGAAGATATCACCTACTTGAGGTGTTGTAAGATTTGCAGGCATAGTAAGTTGAGCCCTAGATTCATTGGCCCATATGAGATTCTTAGACGTTTGGGCAGCGTGGCATATGAGCTAGCTTTACCCCAGCTTTTGCTAGTGTTCATCCCATTTTTTTTTCCACATCTCTATGCTCAGGAAGTAGGTCCGAGATCCATCTCAAGTGCTTAGTCATGAGCCAGTGTAGATTCAGCCAGATCTGTCATATGTGGCAACCAGAATACTTGAATGATACTTTGCTGTTATGCATGTACTATCTAAGTATTGAAGAATATCCTATACTACCTATTTCATGGATTATTGTGTGAATATATGAAGTACATATGTGTATACATGTATGCATATATATATATACGTTATCCTACGCATGCAATATTTGCCTATCTAATTTTGTAAGGCCCTCGAATCGTCTTTTATTTTGTCGTGTGTGTGAGTGGAATTGTGCTTGTGTAAATATCATGCATGCATATGTAGAGGGTGTAAGGCCCTCGAATTTTGTTGCTTTATTATGTTGTGTGAATTCATGTATGTGAATGCATGTATGTAAATATCTACGTACATCTTAGCTAGTATACTATGTGCGCATGTGTATAATTAGATTATAAATATTGTATGTTGCATTTGTGGTAGTGTGTACATCATATCATACATATTACATGTAAATATATACATCGTACGCATGGATTTTCTGCATGTTTTGAGATCTGGCCGAAGAGGCAGTTGGCGTCAACATGGTGGACATCCATCATAGTCAACGTCAACATCGTTCGACGTTAATACCTAAATGAATGGCCATGTATGTGGACGCTAATATCACTGAATCTCAGTGCGCTGCAGACCCCGAAATTCTGGAAGAAGCAAGCTCAGCCATTGGGGAGATGTCCCCAACGGCTCTGAGCCTTCACATCACCTTCTGCGTGAGACAAGAGAACTCCCTCCTACAAACAAACCCTTTTGCAACCACAAGACCCTCTCTTGGCTCTTTGCAAGAAGAAGGAGAGAAACCCTAAGCCCTGTAAGAAAACTTGAACCTTGAGAGCTCAGATCCGGCGGATTGGAGCTTCATCCGGTGATCTACAGCAACTAGAAGCTAGCTTGGGCATAGGAGAAGGCTTCCCAGACCTCAGACGGAAGCTACAACACCTCAGAAGACGGAGTGAAGGGTTTTGGAGGCTTCTTGGGACTGCCCAAGGAGAGCTTCACCGCCTACTTTGATCCCCTTGGAGGTTTTTAGAGAGGCAAGTAAACCTAGACCTTGATCCCCCGCATGTCCCCTTGAGTTTTAGTATTTTTGCGGATTTTTCCTCGAGTTCTGGAACCCCACATTCACCCATCTTTGGAGTTCGGTCTGTGTGTCTGCACAGACAGGAACTTAACGTCAAGCTCTCTTGCCGTTAAGATCTCACCTGGCGGCAAACGATGTTGCCGTTAACTCATGTGAACAGCCATACCTTGCCGTCTAGTTCATCTAGACAGAATAGAGAATTGTTTGCCTTATATGATTATTTTCCCGAAATTTGACGCTGAGGATATAATGTAAATGTGATGTGTTTGTAATACAGATAATAGAATGAGTTGTTGAAGTGGGGTGAATTTTCTGTAAATAGTATAATCGGTTACATTTATAAATGCATATTAGATGAGACCTCGTTTGCGTTAAAAATGTTGTCTACTGATCCACGAGGAAATTTAATGCACTAATTTGTCTACACCATGTGTGTTCCTGTCAGTCCATGCTCTGCAAAACTTGGAATTTTTCCTTGACCATGGAAATTCTTTATGATTTTGCATCAAAAATAGAAATCATGTTTGAGGTTGTTTTAATTCCACTAAATCGTGATGTCCGATAAATTTAGGGAAAATTTGCATGATAAAATGAATGTTGATGCAGGTAGTAGGGACTGTTAGATCTGACTTGATGTTGTACTTGCATGACAATTGAATTATGGTGGCATGTTAATGAGTATTTTAATTTGCAAAAAATTTATGTAATTCAGAAAATTGTGAGAATTTGCATGAGTAATCTTAACCCTGCAATCAGTGTGTGGACAAATTTGTGCGATTTAGATAATCGTAGAGCATGTTGTGAAATTTCCATGCGAAAATGAGTCCTGAAAGCATGCTATCATGATTTTGATTAATAACATGTTTATCCAACCTGATTAGTGTAAATTACAAAATGTTTAAACTCTGCTAGTAGTAGCATCTTGATTAGGTTAACTGAAGTTATGTATAATTGATCACAGTGTATGTAAAGTGATTAAGTGACTTATGTAAAGTGTGTGCATAATGAGAAAAAAATGTGAATCAGTAAATGCGTAATAATTGGGCCAAGAATGACACTGCTACCCTAGAGGCCTCGAGAGCGTACAAATAAAAGTCCCTATGGAAAGCTCTAAGTGTAAAAGGTTGTCCCAACGGCATTGGGGAAAACCTGGAGGTGGACAAGTACCACTAGATAGGGTGGAGAGTGCTTCTCCCGGTCTGCGCTGTTACCAAGATTCACCACTACATTGCCTAGGTAGTGAGTATGTGATATGAAGTTATGTGACATGAGTATGGTTATGAGATGCGATGAGTTATGAGTAGATTACATTTGTTTGTGTCCTCTATAGGTAGTAAGGTCTATGTGTCATGGCACCTTAAATTATTGGAATATGAGTAAGTGCATGATGATATGCAAAAAGTGACATGTGATGAGTACAAATGACCTGATATGCGGTATGTGAAAATGGAAGAGTAAGTAATGTGAGGGTTATGTGAAAAGTTAAGAGAAAAATTAGTATTAATAGAATGCTTGCATGTGAAGACTTATTAATATGTTAATGCGATATGTTCACGAAATTTCATGTATTGGTTACCATCATTGCAATCTCATGTTTAGCATCATTGCAATATCATGTATAGCATCATATCATGTAAATTTCCATTCATGTGATGGTGCATGTAAATAACTTATCGACCATGATTAGTCGTGTAATACGGACAATAAGTATGAAAAGCTACCTAATGAAGAGATGTGTGCGAAATAATCTAATTCCATGCAATTAAATTTAATTCATGTTAAAACAGAAAGTAAAGTATGGTTAGAATGTGAAAAACATAGGAGAAAATAGTTAGATTCCATGCTAGGTGTGATGAGTAAACCGTGTAGAGTTCATGTTAAATTGTTTAGATTTGCCAATCAACTTGACTATGTTCTAGACTTTACAATTCATGCTAAGAGCTATGAAACCATGCACATGAGTTTATTTACATCAAAAACGCAAGTGAAATGTGAACTTTCGTATGAAAAGTAGATGTGAAGAGTCAATAATCATCATGTTAAGTTGTTCATTTCCTTATGTCAACTTCCATGTGTAGTTCAAAAATTTCACCATGAAATGGATTGGTGTGTGGATGAATGTTTCATGTTACATGCTAGGTGTGGAGAGTATGCATAAGTGTATAACATTAGCATCCATGATTTAGAATGAATATGTGATAGACAAAGCATGGTTAAATGATTGGAATGTGTTGATAGCTAAAAGTATGATCCATGTCTTTTCTTGTAATTTGAAAGATAGTGTGTATCCCTAGTGTTTAATAGCTAAATGTGAATGTGGCATGTTTGAGATTAGTCTTTGTTTACTTCACAAATATTACAAAGGATTTACATAGCCAAATTTCAATAAAAGTCAAATTCAAGTACAGAAGCTTGGGGCATACCTCGGGGCACGATAGAAAAGTAAATTACACTGCTGGAGGCATGGACCCAATACGCTGTGTGGTGCGGCTCCAGACTAGAAGACGGATGTGAAACAGCCTGCTCTCCCTCACCTGAAAGTAATAAGGGGTGAGCCTCACAAGTCTTTGGTTTAGTAGGGAAACTCCCCCAAAAGCCGCAAACCACAAAACACAGGAGAAGTAGGAGTTTAGCACAGTTATTTATAACTAGCAACTCTACCTGAGCATGAAACTACAATCACAATGCACAATAAAATTAAAATAACCACATGATTATAACCTTCATAAATAAACGGCAAAACACACTCAGGAGTACGAACTAAAGAAGGGTAACGCTAATCACGAGTCACGAAGACTGGTTGCGACACCAGCTACAGACCTGGACAAGCAACATAGGTCTACCTCTCAGCTCGCAGCCAAGACGAAAGTCCAGCTGCCGCTCCACCATGACAGAACCAACAAGCTGTGGAGACCAACCTCACCACAACTACGCTCCACTGTGGCAGCTCCAGCCATGCTGGCACCTTTAAGGACTTTGGCCCGAGCTCCTTAAAGTGAGACACTGGAAAAGGATTAGCTGGGGACCAGTATGTCTACCGGTGTCTATCCCCCAACTAAGAGCGCGCTACAAGCGACTAGGAACAACCACAACACACAAGCCGCTGCCCATTATCATCTTTCCCTCAGCCAGATGTACAACTCAAACTACGGAGTGAGGGTGTCTAGGAAGACGACACAAACCTAGCGGTACACAGTACTAGGATAAAACCCGAGCACTACGTGCCTGGCTCACAGAGAACCTGGGGTACCCGACTCGAGAGGTAACCACAGGCGGCATCATAGATCCGACTTGCCTCGCACGTAAAATCACGTAAACTTGACATTTACACTTACCACAAGTGCCAATGCCGCTTGCTATCCATTGCATGCAAACCAACATTCATACGGATCCATATATGAAAGCAACACATAGCACCATGTAAAAAAACAGGGCTCGGGTAGCAGCCTTCCAAATCGCGACATGGGCCAAACCAACCTCTGGTGCGACTTCATAAAATGCGACCAACATAGGCATCGTGATTAGAGAGAATCACGACTGCCTGGTCGTCGCATTTTGAATGCCGCTTCCGGTGTGCGTCTGCATGCGCACCACGTGTCGCGTGCCGGGGCGTCGCTTTGAATTGAGATAGACATATCCATCACGATTTTAAACGACGACTCGACCCGTCATGATTTTGAATGTGTGTTGAGGTCGACAAACCAGGTTGAGCAGTGCAAGAAACACTGCTCAGCCGTTGGAAGGGCTCGTGTGGAGGTTTTCTTGGAATTTGGAGGTTCCCGGTGTCAGTTGGCGTGTTTCCGGCATGAGGACATTGTGCAGAGCACGGGAAATGCCAGGCAGTGTCGTTGTACATGTTCTTCGTGTTCTTCGTGTGGTAGGGGAGATCTTCTCCTTCTCGATTAGAACGGACATGTTTAGGATGTAAATGTGTAAGTTAGGTTAAGGGATGTAGGATGCATGTGTAGGTCTTTATTTTCATGCAAAATACCATGTAAAAGGGTTGTATAGGGTGGTTTGAGCATCTCCTGGAATGGGTTTTGGGATAGGTTTTCTACAGTTGAAATGCGACGGAACCAGATGTCGCGTTTCAGTCTGTAATGCGATGCTTTGGTAGGTCGCGATTCAGTCTTCAAATAGTGACCACATGTCCTGACATCGATTTAAGCACCATAGAAAATTTCTGTCAATTAAATTCCACAAGGATAATAAACCTAATTTACAATATTCAGAACTGTTTAACATGTATTTCAAAATTTTTAATAAATAATACACTTAACGAAATTTCACCGAAATTACACAACATGCTCCACTACACATATTACATAACATATAAAATTTACCATATATCCTCATGTGAAGAAATCTAAAAAAATAGCTTATAAAGGCAGACAGTCCAATGTTCTTGCCTGAAGAACTCAACGGCAAGGGTATGGCCGTTTACTCATGTTAACGGCAACATAGGGTACTGCCAACTCAGGATCTTAACAGCAAGGGATCCAGCCGTTAAGTTCCTATCTGTGCAAACACAGACTGGACGCAAAACTTGGTGAAATTGGGGAATCCAGGACTCGAAATAAAATCCGGAAAATTCCTAGGACTTACTAGACACATGTAGGAATGATGTGGCTGGGGTAATTGCCTCTTGGAAAATCACAAGCAACGATTTAAGCTGGAGAAGCCCTCATCGGCCAGAGCCAAAAAGTCCTCAAAACTCCCTCGATCGCGAGTTTTGTGTGATGCAGCAGAGCGCAAATAGGTGTCGTAGAAGTCTTCTCCAATGTTTAGACTCTCCTCCAGTCATTGTTGAACACGGATGAAGGCTCCAGTCGCCGGATTTCAGAGCTCAAAGATTGGGTTTTGCACAGAGAACTAGGGTTTTGACTCAAGAGCCAAAAGGGTTAGATCTAGCCGGAGATGTGGTGTTTTATAGAGCTAGGGTCAGAGACAAAATTGGGTAAGGTTGGGTTACCGTTGGGGGATGGTTTCCTAAACCAAGGGCAACATTTCGGAGGCGTTTCCGGATCTGAATTCATAACAGATCTGGGAGGTAAATGTCAACATAAATAGCCGCCAATTCTGAGTAGGCGTCCATCGATGTGGCCGCTGATTATGGTCAACATCAACTGATGTTGACGCTTGCTAGCCGCCAGGATATAACTAAAACTTCAGAAATTCTATGTACACCACACACACACACACACACACATAATATATATATATATACAATCTATAATGCACACATTAAAATAATACTTTATTCACGCAATGTAAACAAGTAAGTACTATGCACAATAATGTTTATACATCGATGAACATTATAATACATAAGAAATCATCGAAAGATGAAAAAAATCAAGGGCCTTACACCTCTCCCCCTTAAAGAAACTTCGTCCTCGAAGTTAGACCGACTACTCAAACAATTGAGGATATTCTTGTTCTCATTGCATCCTCAAGCTCCAAGTAGCCTCCTTCGCAAGAAGTTACGCCATAAGACTTTCACCGACGCAATACTCGTGTTCCGGAGATGCTGAACCTTTCGGTCAAGAATAGCCACTGGGTGCTCCACATAGGAAAGATCGGGCTGGATCTCCATTGGCTCGTGGCTATAACATGAGATGGATCTCTGGACATACCTCCTGAGCATAGATACGTGGAAAACGGGATGGACACTAGCTAACGCTGGGGGTAAGCTATCTCATATGCCCGTTGCCCATCGTTGAGAATCTCATACGAGCTAATGAATCTAGGACTTAGCTTACTATGCCTGCCAAATCTAACTACACCACGAGTAGGCGAAATCTTTAAAAAGACATGCTCACCTACCTCAAACTCTAAATCCTTCCTCCTGTTTCAGCATAACACTTCTGCCAATCCTCTGCCACAGAACTGGACCTTATCTGAAGTCTCCTGAACTAACTCCGGACCGATCAACTGCCTATCGCCTTTCTCCTCCCAACACAAAGGAGATCTACAGGGCCTACCATACAATGCCTCAAATGGAGCCATACTAATACTCGCATGAAAGCTGTTGTTATATGCGAACTCCACTAGAGGTAAATGGCACTCCCAATCATCCTTCCAATCCAGAACACACGCCCTCAACATATCCTCGAGCGTCTGGATAGTCCTCTCAAACTGTCCTTCTGTCTAGGGATGAAACGCCGAACTGAGCTTCAGCTCCGAACCTAACGCATCTGAATACCCTTCCATAGTCTCGAAGTAAATCTCGAATCTCGATCCAAAATGATCGTTCGGGACACCATGCAATCTAATTATGCTACTACCATACAATCTAGCTAGACTCTCTACTAACTGTTTCTTTTCATGGGCAAGAAATGCACAGTCTTCGAGAATCTATCTACCACTACCCAAATCGAGTTGTTACCCCGTCTAGATTGAGGCAAACCCGTAACGAAATCCATAGTGACAACTTCCCACTTCCATACTGGGATCTCCATCTTCTGCATAAGTCCAGATGGCGCTGCCGCTCGGCCTTAACTTGCTGGCAAACTAGACATCTAGACAATACTCTGCTACATCCTTTTCATGCTAGACCTCCAAAAGGATCTCTTCAAATCCTGGTACATCATAGTGTTACCCGATGAATAGAGAATCTAGACCTATGGGCCTCTGCTAATACATGCTCACAGAACCCACGATGTCTGGAACACAAACACAATGATGGAATCTAATCACGCCATCCTCATCACGAACAATGTCTGCCTTGCCCACTAACTCTTGGAGTCTAGGGTCGGTTTCTATTGCTGATCACTTCATCCAACACCGAAAACCTAATGGACAATGATCTACAAAATCTGGCACAATGATGGCTCTAACTTAGTCATCGCATACGCTGCATCCTCCAACATCTTCCAATCCTACGGAGGAGACGACCTCTTCCTACTAAGGGCATCCGCTCCAACATTCGCCTTTCCAGGATGATACTGGAGGTCGAAGTCATAGTCCTTCAGGAACTCAATCCATCTTCTCTGCCTAAGGTTAATTCCTTTTGGAGAAAAGGTACTTTAGACTCTTGTGGTTAGTGAACACCTCAAATCTGACACCATAAAGATAGTGTCTCCAGATCTTTAGTGCATGAACCATTGCCGCAAGCTCAAGATCATAAGTTGGGTAGTTTCGCTCATGCTCCTTCACTGACGAGAAGCATATGCTACTACCCTTCCTTGCTGCATCAATACACAGCCAAGGCCAATCGAGATGCATCCGTGTAGATAGCAAAACCCTCTACATCGCTCAGAAAAACTAACACAGGAGCCGAAGTGAGCTTAATCTTCAATAATTGAAAACTACTCTCACACTCCTCAGACCAGACAAACTTTACTCCCTTCCTGGTTAGCTGAGTCATTGGTGCGGCAATGGATGAAAATCCCTCAATAAATCGCCGATAATAACCCGCCAAACCAAGAAAACTCCGAATCTCTGAAGGGTTTGGGAATCTCCCAATCGATAACAACGTGGACTTTTGCTGGATCCACTGCTACACCAGCACCGGAGATAACATGCCCAAGGAAATGAACCTCGCACAACAAAAAATCGCACTTGCTGAATTTGCATACGGCTTGTGCTCACGGAGAACCTCTAATACTACCCTTAAATGCTGACGATGTGTGGCCTTGTTGAGAGGTAGAGTAGACCAACACGTCATCATAAAAACTATGACGAAACTATCTAGGTAAAGTCTAAACACCCTGTTCATGAGATCCATGAATGCTGCAGGGGCATTGGTCAGACCAAAAGGAAAGACCAAAAACTCATAATGTCCATAACCGGTTCTAAATGCTCTTGGACACATCCTCACTCCTAATCCTCAACTGATGATAACCACACCGCGAATCAATGTAGAAAGACTGATGCATCTTGCAATTGGTCAAAAAAATCATCAATCCGAGGTAAGGGATACCGTTCTTCACCGTCACTTGGTTTAGCTTTCTATAATCAATGCATAACCTAAGTGATTCATCCTTCTTTTTCACGAATAAGACAGGTGCGCGCCAAGGGGAAACTCTAGGGCGAATAAATCCCTTATCTAACAACTCCTGCAACTGCTTCCTTAGCTCAGCTATTCCGCCGGTGCCATCCGATAAGGTGCCTTTGAGATAGGAGAGGTGCCTGGAAGCAACTCTAGGGTGAACTCTATCTCTCTAGCGTGTGGCAAACCAGATAGGTCATCAGGAAGACATCTGGAAACTCCTGCACTACATCAATCTCCACAAGAGTAAGTGACTCATCAGCCTTGGGTACTAATACCATGTTGGCAAGAAAAGCGTCACAACCCTTGTTCACCATTCTCATCGCCCTCATGGCGAGAGATGACAAACTTCCCTGCCAAGTTCCTTGGCAAAGGATGATGAGAAAATTCATCTTCACTAGGAATGCGGAAAACGATCTTCTTCCTACGACAATCTACTAACGCATAGTGCTCCTATAGCCAATCCAGACCAAGAATAGCATCGTAGTCCTTCATCTTTAGCAAGAAGAAATGCCCTTCAAAGACTTTATCTCAATGCACAGCGGTAAAGACGGAATACACTTCGTAGTTGATACCGTACTACTATAGGTGTGTGCACCAATAGAGGAACCCTCAACTTTCAGACTCTAGTTGACTCTAGGGCTAACTGCCTAGCAAAATGCTTGAAAATGAATGAGTGGGTAGCACCCGTGTCAAACAAAACCTGAGCATGCACACCTAAGAACAAAACCGTAGCTTAGGTAACATGATCCACCTGCTCGGCGTCCTACGAGCTAACACAAACACGAGCTGGAGCTCGAGGTCTCCCTGGTCGTCCTATCGCTGGCGCTACTACTACTGTTGCTGGGGCTGGTGCCGCTCCATGCTGACCTCCCTGCTGCAGTCTGGGGCAATCCTTGATCCTATGCTCGCTACTCCCGCAGTTCAAGCCTTCCCCACCAACTTCCAACATTTCATACCACCATGTTCCCTCCCGCAATGAGGACACTCCTTCTGGACACTAGGGGAATGCTGAGAAGGTACCTGACTACTTCCCGATGCCACGGGACGCTATCGTGACTGAAAAGTCACCTTCTTCCTCTCTGTCTCTGGAAGGAGCTGCATGCCTCTTTGAGAAGCCTACTTCTCCTCCAAATACTACTCCTCTCTCCATCCTGCCGACACGCCGCGCTGAGCGCCTACTCGAGGGTACGATGGTCGAAAGCACCACCCTCGTCCTCAGCGATGGTCTCAGACCCATCATGAACTTCTTCGCCTTCTTGCACTCATCAGCTACAATATGAGGGGCGTACTTAGATAGCTCGGCAAACCTGGCCTCGTACTTATAGTACAGTCATGGAGCCATGAGTCAACGAGAGGAACTCTTGCTCCATCTTGTCCTGGATGTGCTCCGGAACAAACTTGGCTCAGAAAGCCTCACGAACTCATCCCAACCAACCTCCACAGCACCATCCTCGAACCGAGTACGTAACAAGAGGACCACCACAAGGTGGGCTCGCTCCTGCCAAAACATCCATAAGGACTAACCAAATAATCTAAATTAAAGAAATAACCACCAAATTAAATTACATATACCTGCAGCGTGTAGGTGGCTAAAGTGACCTTGTCATCCTCAACGCACCTAATAGCCCGGAAGATATTTTCGATCTCCCTCATCCAGCTCTCAGCAAGTAACGGGTCGCTCTCCCCCTTAAAAGAGGGTGACACATCCTCTTGAACCGTTCCATGATGAAGGGCCCACCATGGTCCTGAGCTTGGGAACTGGCACTTGAGCCTGCCACAGTAAACATCATAAGCATCACACATTCACAACATGGCAACATAATAACATGAAACCAAGTAAGATAGACTACTCTATCTATCATTCTAACTTGAGCCTGCTGAGCCTCCAGCTGAGCTTGGAGTGCAGCCTGGGTGGGGCCTGCGTCTGCATGGCCTGCACTAAACCCTGCATGAACACTCCATAGTCTACGTGGCGGTGGGGGAAGCATAGGACCCTGGGGTGCTGGGGCCTACTGCTCACCCTGATCCTCACGCCGAGGCTCATCTCTCCTCTGCTCACCCTTACGAGCAGGAACACCACGCCTACCACGCGAACCCATACCCGCAAAATGATTTAATCACAATTAGAACTAGATTATCTAATTTCTAACTATTTACTTATCTATGTGGACAATCTACACAGATTTAGCATACAATGAAGATGATGGTATGTGCATATTTATGTACAATTTAGCCGGACTCTCTAATACCAATCTCTATAACGACCGTCCTTATACCGGTACAGTTATACCAACCACATCGATATAATGACCGCCGCTACAGTGGGACATTTACCCAACATTTATACGATAGGCTGAATATACCTAAATATATTCACATAGCAGCGGAAAAGAAATAGCCAAGTGTAACTTCTTATTCCATCATCCACATTCTATTCATAGTCCATATATAGAAGAAAAGAAATCTAAACTTTTCATGACTGAATAATGAAATAAATACATTGTCCACAACTTTCCACTAAATAAGTAACAAATCTCAATGGTAGATCAAGTCTACTCTTATACATACTTAGGAAAAATAAAAGTACAACACCAAGTCCAAAACAAGGTCTCCTACTCCCGCTCCGAGTCGCTCCTAACGATCTCCTCGGAAGAAGAAGTAGAAATGTCTGCACCT